>OZ025253.1:3046435-3453358 GCA_964019135.1 Arenicola marina | reverse complement strand
AAGCCTGGCTTTTTTATTCGCTCTGAAAAGTAAAAAAAAAAAACAGAAGAGACGTGGGCGTAGACATGAAGCAATTCTGTGTTATCTGAGTACTACAGTGCACCACCACTGCAGTTACCATGCCCCCTCGGCTTCCCTGTATGTATACGTCGGCATTGCGTTTAATGCGTCAATTCGATTGGGTGTTCGAAGCCACCAGAGGCCTATTTTTTTTTCTTTAAATAGGCCAACCATTTTGGTCCGTCTATTTGATAAATCAATATAGTCAAATAGAGATATATATTATATGCATAATCTTTCCTATTCATTAAGATAAAAACAAAACGGAATCCACGAAACAGTTGGATTAGACCTATATATTTGTTATTACCATACAGCCTCGTTAGGTTTACTAAATTATTACATACATTTTGTAATGCACAAGTGACCCCCAAAACATTATCCAGACCAATCTAAAATTTCATGGTTGTCCGACTCGGTATCTCACGACCGCCCCTTACAAGTCACTGTTTGGCACTAAACATAGTCAAACGGTGTTATCTTTATTAATTTAAACATATATATTAAATGGATGGAAAATGACATCTAAATGCCATGTGTATGCGTTTAGGAGCATAAGATGCAAACGACAGTCAGATCCGGCGGATTATTTAGTGGGAGTCACTCTCCTTTTCTTATTTCTTCATTGGACATGGCGTCGTAAAATAACGAGGAGTGGCGAGATCCTGTAAACGCGACCATCAACTCGTAATAATATGTCAGAAGTCTCACAATGAACAAATTATCTTGTACATGTGTACAACTGCAGTGTTTAGCTAGTTTCCCGTGCTTATTTGTTTCCCGATACAATGTATATATTCCCATATACGAAACCCTTGGTTTTGCGTACATGTGGCTCCATAAAAATATCTTTTCAACACGAGGAACACCTGGGCTATGCGTTGATTGTACGTGCATGTTACCCCCGAAATGACATTGACCTTTGATAGGTAGATGCTGCTTCTAACATATGGTCATAGATTCGCTTCTAGTTGCTTCCGTGGTAGCATTTTTAGCAATAATAGCAGCTTTTCTTGGCGGTCCCACGGAAGGTGATGAAATCTTGTCCACGTTCGCAAAGATAGCATAAATTGGCCTCAATAAGTTGTCGGTGATACAGTTGCCTATTTGAGGGTAAAATTAGTTGCATAATTGTATATTGAAAAGTACCTGTGTTTGAGTGGATTAATATGAGGTTTGTTGTGGCAATGTAGGGTCACATCGTTCTCTCAGTGCACACACGGGAAGGGGCGGGGGGGACGGAGAGGGGAAAGCCGGTTGCGGGTGACAGGCGGGGGGTGGGGTGTGATTACTTTTCTCACTATGGAGTATCTGACATGACACAAAATACATTAAAAAACGATAAACAAGAAAGAAAGAAAATATGAACTATAAAAGCAATACTTGGCCAATTAGGGTATCATACGACAAATTATAATAATGATAATGAACCTGTCCATGTGGACTAGCTATGAGAGAAGTAATAAACATAATCGGCCGGTCAACTCAGGTAAGTGTTTGTAGGTACCAATAAGTGGAATAAGACATTATGTGGAATAAGACATTATTATTACGAGTCGGTGGGCATGTTAACTAGTACAATAGCATTACATCTGGGGTGTTTTCCATTATCCCGTTCGCGTGCCCCGAGCGGATATTTTGCGCATACGCATTTACATTTCGGCAATTACTGAAACCAAACGAGAAATGCGAGTTATCCGACCACAACATGGCTGCCATGGCAGGGGATAACTTGGCACTTGGGTTTTGTTTAAGCGAATTATTGAGGTTGAGCACGCTAACGCTCAGCGAGTTACTTGTCTGCGCGAGTTCCCGCCATCTTGGGTATCCTTGTACCACTGCCCTCGACCGGGAGTACGCGACGCGGTGAAATAGGTCATGTGACACACCGCTCGGAGCGCGATTCGCGTCGTTTGATTTACAAATCCTTGTGGCCGGAGTACTCCGCGTGCATAATCGAAAACGCTCCTGAAGGCCTCTAAAATGCTGTATTTTGACCAAAACCCCCCTGCTGCCCATGCAACCGACAATCGTTGCCATGGCGACGCTGCATAGAACAATGAAACATGACGTCGCGCACAAACGAATAAGCTTATAGCTTTAAATGGCCGCTTCCATGATTAGTTGCCTAGTTGCACGTGCTATGTTTCTTGGCAACATATATATGGTATAAAAAGGCGACTGTGGAAAGGCTTGCGATTTGCGGACAGTCAGTCCCAAAATGCTTTACTTTTGTCGTTGCATGCAGAAATTAAATCAAAGAAGCAGAGACAAGTCAACGCCTTAAATTTAAATTCAACTCATAATAATAATGATAGCGCGTGGCGTTAGGCATTTTACTGGCCCTTCATCAAGCTGTAGCAGCCCTTCATTTTTATTATCTGCCCTCGGCCTTGCGGCCTCGCGCCGATAATAAATATTGGCCGGCGTCTATAGCTTGATGTCGGGCCAATAAAATTGCCTAAGGGCCCCGCAAACTCGCGCTATTGTCATATTGGTGTTTTATGCCGCTTTTGTCCACATAAACCCTTGACTGAGGAACGGAATCTCAATGGACGATGTATATGACGAATGGATTAATCGTGCCCCGTATTAGAAGCTCCGGCGCGGACTCGAACCCAGGACCTATATATCAGCGGTTTAGGCCGCTAACCACTACACCAGGGAGGCCCTCCGGCGCGGACTCGAACCCAGGACCTATATACCAGCGGTCTAGGCCGCTAACCACTACACCAGTGAGGCCTTCCGGCGAGGACGCGAACCCAGGACCTACATATCAGCGGTCTAGGCCGCTTACCACTACACCAGGGAGGCCTTCCGGCCCGGACTCGAACCCAGGACCTATATATCAGCGGTCTAGGCCGCTAACCACTACACCAGGGAGGCCCTCCGGCCCGGACTCGAACCCAGGACCTATATATCAGCGGTCTAGGCCGCTAACCACTACACCAGGGAGGCCTTCCGGCCCGGACTATATATTATTAATTAAATATTTAATTAAAGTTCTAGTTTACCTCACATGTGTGCTGGGCGTTAACATGTCTCCTTGCTTATTTGGATTAATTCGCATACAACGTTCGAAATGAAATGTTTAGCGTTTACAAAACCTTTCCAGATCTTGTGAGCCAGTCGCCTTCTTTACACAAAAGAAGTGGTTAGTTGGCATCCATCCGTCTACTGTGTGGCTCACAAGATCTGGGAAGGCTTGTAAGCACTAAACATTTTACTTCGAACGTTGTATGCAAATTAATCCAAAGAAGCAAGGAGACATGTTAACGCACAGCACACATGTGAGATAAACTAGAACCATATACATGTAAGTACATTGTATATTGTGACCAAGGAGCGGCACTCGTAGCTAGGGACCTAGGCGGCTAGGCGGGCCATTTAAATCAATAACCACAATTCTTTTGCGCGTGACGTCATGTTTCATTGTTCTATGCCATGTAACTATGACAACGATTGTCTATTGAAAGGGCCGGGGGGCGGTTTGGGACAGATTACAGGATTGTAGCGGCCTTCAGCTTTAATGCTATTGTACTAGTTATACATGCTATTTATTCATGACTTGGCAATTGAATTGAGTGACTCTGAATATGGAGCCAAGTTGGGGCAGTGTCTTGTGGCGAAGTTCTCCAGGCTGACGATATAGCGCTTGGTGCCCTGACCTTATACGTATATGTGAAAAGTACAGTGAGAAGGAACAATTTAAGTACAATCCAGTGAAAACCAAATGCATGGTCTTTGGCGAAGGCATAAAACGGAAAAAAACAAGCTTCGAAGCAGAGAAATATGTATCTGCATGATCAAATCATAGAGGAAATAACAGAATGCACACACGTTGGAATTTAACTTAACGCTTTTGCAAATAGCAGTAACCGCACTAACGAGCTTGTGCTAATCTCAGGGGAGCTATGATGGCTGTAAAGGGAGCTAACACGCCCTCCAGCGGTATAAGTTCTCCTTGTACCCTTAAATTAATTGTACCGTAATATTGTCCTTCCCCGCGCTCTAGACGGTGAAGAAATATGGTATGGGCTTTCAAAAGCTGACACTTCTAAACTCGAACGTGCCCATATCTTCTGCATATGTTCTATTCAGGGATTACCCAAATGCAGCAGCGCCACTATGTCACTGAACGTGTTGGATCAAGCAACTTTGCAATATAAAATCGATGTTTAGCGGTTACTCTTCCTCGGGAGGCTCTGCCGATTGCACCACTCAACACTGGGGAAGGCTGTATTTATATAACGCGTGTACCAGCTCTCTCAGCAGCAAACGTGTCGTGCGCGTGGGTTTTTACTAAATATTGTGGGTGTTCTCAGCAAGTACGAGTTGTTAGGGTATCTTGACCAGTACCGTTGTGAATAAACAGGTGTGGAAAAATTTTGTGAGATTGGCCATGGGACGGTGGCAGGAGACTCAGCTCTGTACAAAACTGCAGCATCCGAAGTATGCGCGTTTTAAGAATGTGTATGGTCAGATACCACATATCCACAGTATATGTAAATTGGAACACGGCCTGCCTGGACATAAGAAACATGACCTTGACAAACTTAAATTTGTCGAAAGCCAGGGACCCCGCATGCAATCATGCTCGCACCGCACATGGCCTTGCATTGACAACCTACCACATATCCTCCATCACTGCGAAAAATACCTTGAGGCAAGAGAACTAGTTACCGCATGTCAATACATGAAGTGGACGCCTCAGCTGACATTTATACAATGCAGAAGAAGAGTCACTAACAGCCCATATTTTAGGACAACCGCCCAATATTGAGATCGACGAGAACGAGATTGAAAACACGTTAAGCATTAGTGCATCTTGCTGGCATAGAGCATATTATGACAATGCACTGAAATATTTTTGACCCAATCTGTATTGATATTTTCAAATGACTAATATCGGTCATTCTTTTTGGTGTTGTGCTTTGTAAATATGTTATGTTCCACGTTCCTGACTCTCCAGCAAATGGAAGAATAAACCACATTCCTTCATTTATTCATACTAGTTAACACGACCATTAACTCGTAATAATAGCTGTTAACAAATTTATAATTTAGGGCACAGTTTGTAGTTAGTTTAGATGCCACATTCCCTCCCAAGCCTCCCCCGGTCAACTTGCCGACCTCAGTGCCGCGCGTCAGTCGGACGTGTATCGGCTTCTCGTATTTGTGTACTATTTGTTCTTTCTACGCGATCAGGTTAGCCGAGCGCAAGGCACCTTGACCCGCCGATAACACGTACAACATGGACCTGCGTGTCTTTGGTAGGTACTTCAGGCTAGATTTCACTGCACCAGTGATATGCGTGTGTGCAAACGTAAGGTTAATATGTGTCAAGTGTGGGTTTATGAAGCAGCAAATAAATGTGGTACTCTTAACATGGGTTCAAACTTGTAGCCATAGCGTGTTGGTATCAGATATACATACACAACGTGCTGTGGATCATTCGTTAACAGTAATCCACGATAAGCTACTGCAGCAAATTGTTAATATGTCAGCTCCGCACGTGAATCCAACATAAAATTATTGACGCCGACCCCCCCGCCCCAGTAGTAAAATGGTTTATTAAGGTACGCCGTACTTAGCACTCGCTGGTCCAGCATATACCTGCGTTAGCTACAGGCAGGCACCCAGCCAGTACTGAGCATGGCGGCCAGTAGGATGTTCAGCGGTAGGGGGAATTTAATGTTCAAAATTACAAGTGATTGAAGTTTGTGCCATTTAAGAATTTCTCAAGAAATCATTAAGTCACACGATCGCAAGAGATTCATATGGTTTTCTTCCCTTTAGATCTTCTTAGTGTTTTTTGTGAGAACAATCTCCCCGGTGGTGGTTTTTAGCAATGTGGTTCTTTTCAGGTGGTCTGGTTTGGGTTCTCCGGGGAGTGCAGTGTACTGTCGTCGACGAAGCCAGTGGTAATAAAATATGCAATACATACCGCAACGCGACGCGGCGCGAGACAACACCACACACGATGCGTAACTCCGTCACGCAAAATAAGCAACACAACGCGCGACACGATACCGCGAGGTAACAGCGCGACGCCATACAGCAAAACACGATACAGCGAAACGCGATACAGCGAAACGCGATACAGCGAAACGCGATACAGCGAAACACGATACAGCGAAACGCGATACAGCGAAACGCAACGCGATACAGCGCGACGGGATACAGTGAGACGCGGTACAGCGCTACGCGATACAGCGCTACGCGATACAGCAAGACGCCAATCAGCGCGATGCGATGCAACGCGACGCGATACAGCGCTACGCCAAACAGCGCGACGCGACGCGGCACAACCAACCAGAGCACACGACGCTGCACGGCACAATGCGACGCGATGCTACACAATACGCTAACTGGTAAAATGTTACAGGACGCGACACCATACAACACAGCATATTTTGGAGGGACAACAGGGAGGCGCTTTTCCGCGGAACCCTCCCAACCCCAGCAAGATTTCAAGTCTCCCAGTGACTATTTTAAAGCGTTGCAATGCCTATCTAAGTTAGTAAGTGAACTAATTCTTAGTAGACAGCGTTTGTAAATGCTTTACACTTTTACACCTCTGCTCATCAGTGCAGTAAAATGATCACATTAATACCCCCGGTAGGGGTGGGGGGGGGGCAATACATATAGTTAGGTCTATACATATGTGCCACCCATTTAATTACCCCCTTTTCGCCTTTTTTCTGTCAATCCTCGGAACCAAATCTACAATTGCTCTCCAAAATGCCCATCTGAGACTTAAGCGTTATCAAAATTTCAGCTCTTGACTATATATTCCAGTTCACAGCGAAAGCGTTTAATTAATCAACCTTCATCTACATTGCCCTGATTGTTAGTTTCTATTTTCCCCAAAAATTAATCCTGAATGACCTCAAAATCTCGTACTTTTTTCTCGCTCTCCATATGCCCTCCATGGCCTGGGCGGCACCCCCCCCCCCCCCCACCACTATACAGATGTTGTGCACCCCCCCCCCCCCAGGAGATGAATACATGTTATTGACCTGGTCTCCAGAAGCGCCACCACCGATGGACAGCAGGTCCGCCCCACAAGTCTGGCTGCCTATTGTTCTTGTCTCAGTCGCCATCTTCGTCGTTGCCATGGCAGTGGCAGTCACGTGCGCAGTTCGGCGGAGACGCAGACTGCATCAGAAATGGAAGGAAAACCACACAGAAGGTACTGTATCTCACCTAGCTGATGACGATGCACTTGGGTATAATTATTACACTGTGCGTCGTTGAGACGTAGTTAAGAAAACTTAAGTAACTACTTTGCCGGACATTGACCGTTGCGGATAATGACATGCGCTGCTTAGATGACACGGCAGCACACTTTGTCAAGAGCTGCTTATATTTATCGTCTTGACTGGTAAAACGTCAGCGTTCTTGATCGTGATATGTTCACAAATCGCGTTGCGGTTATTTTTCAATCGGATTTTGTTCAAGTAATGTCTCATGGATGGGTTAGATATACGTGGCTTGCTATTCTCTATGCAGATCACGCACTGCATATATTAACCACCAGTGTAGGAGGAACAACTCCAAGTTGTAAAGTGGACAGCGATAACCACAAGGACAGGTACGTGATGTGGATATTAAGCCAGTGAAGATACGCAAGCGGTACTCTGGGTGCACTGTGTGAGGATGCACACTTTTTATTAAAACTATATTGATTAGTGTTCCTATATGCAAGTATAATACGATACACGTATTTTGCATCACCCAAAATGTCAGTTTGTGGAAACAAATCTGTCTTTTCTGGATTCAGAGTTTTGCCTATATCTATATTTAAATGCATATATAAGTTCATAACAAGGTACATCATTGAGAGACGAGCACATTATGGCCAAACGCATTATTTAGGCCGATCGATGGGTGGCGATGGTAGACTCGTGGAAGCTCATGGCAGTAACACCAGGCTTGTCGAAAATGGTCATTTATAATTAAACGAAGACAAAACAACTTAGCATATATACAATGTTACATAATGGCGACATGCCGGGTGCGCGTGCACTAGAGCGAGTGTTGCCGGGTGCGCGTGCACTAGAGCGAGTGTTGCCGGGTGCGCGTGCACTAGAGCGAGTGTTGCCGGGTGCGCGTGCATTAGATCGAGTGTTGCGACACACAAAAACCCACCTTGTATGAAGTAGCAAAGTAACAAAGTAAGTGTGGACAGAGAAAGGCAGATGTTGTGGGTGGTGGTGGAATACCCGTTCTATGGTTGCGGCTCTCAAAATGGCTACCTGGATCTGAACCCGCGTTGAGTTTATTTTGTGTCCCCTTATTTGCCATACTGAAACCGTATGCGGAGTTGGTGCCTAGATGCCGAGAACCCAGACAACACGTCTCCCAACATTTATCATGACGTACACATTTGCTTATATTTATTTATGCAAATAGACAACCGTTATGACAAGCTCACCCGTCGTCATCATATACATGTTTACGGTCTGTGGCCTTAAACTGGCATGTTTGTTCACATGACATAGGCAATAGGCTTAGCGCAATCTTCCAACCCCTCCTCTTTACCCTACAGCGGCCGCGCGTACGCCACAGAGTGCGCCGACTCCGATGACTTCGATGACTTCGATGACGTCGATGACGTTGCTGACGGCGCGGTGGTGGTCAGAGAGGACCGAGAGAGTACGGAGACTGGACACGCCTATGTGGCCGAGCAGGAAGAACGCAAGACATTTGACATTATAGGTAATTGGACAGGCTAGTGAGTCAGAACAGACCGCTGGTAACTGTCATTCACCATAAAAAACGCAGGATATTTTTTAGGCTTAGGCTGGGTCCCCAGCACTAATCTGTAAAATGGCGCCGAGCATTAGTCTTATTATAGACTGGGTAGCGAGTGTGCGAATGCATTGAACGAGTAGGCGACAGCAGAGACAACCGAGCCCAAAGCGGGGTGAGTCGAGTCCAACAGAGTGTAAATTATGGGGCAATCCGTTAGGCTCACTCACCACTCGCCTGGTTTAACAGTAATGCGCGGTCCGCCAATCACGGAAGCAGTAGAAACATTTGTGCTTGCTTTGGGCCCGAAACCAGATGACGAAATCGGCCTTGCACCATCAGAGTAGCACCACGAGAGTTGGCCCACGAAAGTAGCCCCGCGAAAGTTGGCCCACGAGAGTAGCTCCGCGAGAAGTGGCCCACGACAGTAGAGCCATGAGAGTTGACCCACAAAATAAGCTCTGTGAGAGTTGGCCCAGGATAGTAGCTCCGCGAAAGGTGGCCCAGGAGGGTAGCTCCGCGAGAGTTGACCCACGAGAGTTGACACACGAGCATAGCACCACGAGTGTTGACCCACGACCATAGCACCGCGAGAGTTGACCCACCAGCATAGCACCACGAGAGTTGACCCACCAGCATAGCACCACGAGAGTTGACCCACCAGCATAGCACCACGAGAGTTGACCCACGAGCATAGCACCGCGCGAGTTGACCCACGAGCATAGCACCGCGATGCTTGCCCATGGAAGTAGCAAAACGAGAGTTGCTTCTACTTTATCCACCATATTTCTGTTCACGCATTGACTGCGAAAGAAAACCTTCCCGATGTTGATGAGCTGAGCATGAACAACGATCCAGTACTTTAGCCATGTTCTAATCTATTATTCTGCGCCTGGCTTATTTTAATGATAGCTGAACCTCCATGATGTAGTAATTAGCCATAATATGCCGCATGTCAATATATAGGTCCCGGGTTCGAATCCGGGATTCCAATCTTGGGTATGTTTCATCCATTCATTCTTCGTCGTCCCGGGAGGTGTCTTGGCACAGTTTAATCCTTTAGGTAGCCTACGTGATGTGTTGCGGTTGCAGTACACACATTTGCGTTTCTCTTACTGATCCAGGCGTGGTTGACCCGCGATCTGATCACGTGATCTCTCTGAAGGAGGCAGAGCGCGAAGACATCGTCGACAAACGTACGGGTAACTACGTCAATGCGGTTACCAAGGAGACGAGTCCCATCCAGGGGGCCATAGAGGCCGGTTTGATCCAGGTCGGCGCAGTCTGCACCCAGAAGACGACCGAGAGGCGTCGGGACATTGGCGTAATATCGATCATGACGGAGAAGGAGAGCCGGCGGTACACCATCAGGGGAGCCATCGACGCCAAGACAGACCGCGAGCTGACGGTGGAGGAGGCGGTGGCGGAGGGCATCCTGGACCTCAAGCAGTCCATCTACCACAACACGGCAGAGGACAGCAACATGTCTCTGGCCGACGCCATCGACAGCGGCCTCCTGCTGGTTGTGGTGACATGAGCACCGCCATCGACTACGGCCTCCTGCCGGTTGTGGTGACATGAGCACCGCCATCGACAGCGGCCTCCTGCTGGTTGTGGTGACATGAGCACCGCCATCGACAGCGGCCTCCTGCTAGTTGTGGTGACATGAGCAACGCCATCGACAGCGGCCTCCTGCTGGTTGTGGTGACATGAGCACCGCCATCGACAGCGGCCTCCTGCTGGTTATGGTGACATGAGCACCGCCATCGACAGCGGCCTCCTGCTGGTTGTGGTGACATGAGCACCGCCATCGACAGCGGCCTCCTGCTGGTTGTGGTGACATGAGCACCGCCATCGACAGCGGCCTCCTGCTGGTTGTGGTGACATGAGCAACGCCATCGACAGCGGCCTCCTGCTGGTTGTGGTGACATGAGCAACGCCATCGACAGCGGCCTCCTGCTGGTTGTGGTGACATGAGCAACGCCATCGACAGCGGCCTCCTGCTGGTTGTGGTGACATGAGCAACGCCATCGACAGCGGCCTCCTGCTAGTTGTGGTGACATGAGCAACGCCATCGACAGCGGCCTCCTGCTGGTTGTGGTGACATGAGCAACGCCATCGACAGCGGCCTCCTGCTGGTTGTGGTGACATGAGCAACGCCATCGACAGCGGCCTCCTGCTGGTTGTGGTGACATGAGCACCGCCATCGACAGCGGCCTCCTGCTGGTTGTGGTGACATGAGCAACGCCATCGACAGCGGCCTCCTGCTGGTTGTGGTGAGATGAGCAACGCCATCGACAGCGGCCTCCTGCTGGTTGTGGTGACATGAGCAACGCCATCGACAGCGGCCTCCTGCTGGTTGTGGTGACATGAGCAACGCCATCGACAGCGGCCTCCTGCTGGTTGTGGTGACATGAGCACCGCCATCGACAGCGGCCTCCTGCTGCTTGTGGTGACATGAGCAACGCCATCGACAGCGGCCTCCTGCTAGTTGTGGTGACATGAGCACCGCCATCGACAGCGGCCTCCTGCTGGTTGTGGTGACATGAGCAACGCCATCGACAGCGGCCTCCTGCTGGTTGTGGTGAGATGAGCAACGCCATCGACAGCGGCCTCCTCCTGGTTATGGTGACATGAGCAACGCCATCGACAGCGGCCTCCTGCTGGTTGTGGTGACATGAGCAACGCCATCGACAGCGGCCTCCTGCTGGTTGTGGTGACATGAGCAACGCCATCGACAGCGGCCTCCTGCTGGTTGTGGTGACATGAGCAACGCCATCGACAGCGGCCTCCTGCTGGTTGTGGTGACATGAGCACCGCCATCGACAGCGGCCTCCTGCTGGTTGTGGTGACATGAGCAACGCCATCGACAGCGGCCTCCTGCTGGTTGTGGTGACATGAGCAACGCCATCGACAGCGGCCTCCTGCTGGTTGTGGTGACATGAGCAACGCCATCGACAGCGGCCTCCTGCCGGTTGTGGTGACATGAGCAACGCCATCGACAGCGGCCTCCTGCTGGTTGTGGTGACATGAGCACCGCCATCGACAGCGGCCTCCTGCTGGTTGTGGTGACATGAGCAACGCCATCGACAGCGGCCTCCTGCTGGTTGTGGTGAGATGAGCAACGCCATCGACAGCGGCCTCCTGCTGGTTGTGGTGACATGAGCAACGCCATCGACAGCGGCCTCCTGCTGGTTGTGGTGACATGAGCAACGCCATCGACAGCGGCCTCCTGCTGGTTGTGGTGACATGAGCACCGCCATCGACAGCGGCCTCCTGCTGGTTGTGGTGACATGAGCAACGCCATCGACAGCGGCCTCCTGCTAGTTGTGGTGACATGAGCACCGCCATCGGCAGCGGCCTCCTGCTGGTTGTGGTGACATGAGCACCGCCATCGACAGCGGCCTCCTGCTGGTTGTGGTGACATGAGCACCGCCATCGACAGCGGCCTCCTGCTGGTTGTGGTGACATGAGCACCGCCATCGACAGCGGCCTCCTGCTGGTTGTGGTGACATGAGCAACGCCATCGACAGCGGCCTCCTGCTGGTTGTGGTGACATGAGCAACGCCATCGACAGCGGCCTCCTGCTGGTTGTGGTGACATGAGCAACGCCATCGACAGCGGCCTCCTGCTGGTTGTGGTGACATGAGCAACGCCATCGACAGCGGCCTCCTGCTAGTTGTGGTGACATGAGCAACGCCATCGACAGCGGCCTCCTGCTGGTTGTGGTGACATGAGCAACGCCATCGACAGCGGCCTCCTGCTGGTTGTGGTGACATGAGCAACGCCATCGACAGCGGCCTCCTGCTGGTTGTGGTGACATGAGCACCGCCATCGACAGCGGCCTCCTGCTGGTTGTGGTGACATGAGCAACGCCATCGACAGCGGCCTCCTGCTGGTTGTGGTGAGATGAGCAACGCCATCGACAGCGGCCTCCTGCTGGTTGTGGTGACATGAGCAACGCCATCGACAGCGGCCTCCTGCTGGTTGTGGTGACATGAGCAACGCCATCGACAGCGGCCTCCTGCTGGTTGTGGTGACATGAGCACCGCCATCGACAGCGGCCTCCTGCTGCTTGTGGTGACATGAGCAACGCCATCGACAGCGGCCTCCTGCTAGTTGTGGTGACATGAGCACCGCCATCGACAGCGGCCTCCTGCTGGTTGTGGTGACATGAGCAACGCCATCGACAGCGGCCTCCTGCTGGTTGTGGTGAGATGAGCAACGCCATCGACAGCGGCCTCCTCCTGGTTATGGTGACATGAGCAACGCCATCGACAGCGGCCTCCTGCTGGTTGTGGTGACATGAGCAACGCCATCGACAGCGGCCTCCTGCTGGTTGTGGTGACATGAGCAACGCCATCGACAGCGGCCTCCTGCTGGTTGTGGTGACATGAGCAACGCCATCGACAGCGGCCTCCTGCTGGTTGTGGTGACATGAGCACCGCCATCGACAGCGGCCTCCTGCTGGTTGTGGTGACATGAGCAACGCCATCGACAGCGGCCTCCTGCTGGTTGTGGTGACATGAGCAACGCCATCGACAGCGGCCTCCTGCTGGTTGTGGTGACATGAGCAACGCCATCGACAGCGGCCTCCTGCTGGTTGTGGTGACATGAGCAACGCCATCGACAGCGGCCTCCTGCTGGTTGTGGTGACATGAGCACCGCCATCGACAGCGGCCTCCTGCTGGTTGTGGTGACATGAGCAACGCCATCGACAGCGGCCTCCTGCTGGTTGTGGTGAGATGAGCAACGCCATCGACAGCGGCCTCCTGCTGGTTGTGGTGACATGAGCAACGCCATCGACAGCGGCCTCCTGCTGGTTGTGGTGACATGAGCAACGCCATCGACAGCGGCCTCCTGCTGGTTGTGGTGACATGAGCACCGCCATCGACAGCGGCCTCCTGCTGGTTGTGGTGACATGAGCAACGCCATCGACAGCGGCCTCCTGCTAGTTGTGGTGACATGAGCACCGCCATCGACAGCGGCCTCCTGCTGGTTGTGGTGACATGAGCAACGCCATCGACAGCGGCCTCCTGCTGGTTGTGGTGAGATGAGCAACGCCATCGACAGCGGCCTCCTCCTGGTTATGGTGACATGAGCAACGCCATCGACAGCGGCCTCCTGCTGGTTGTGGTGACATGAGCAACGCCATCGACAGCGGCCTCCTGCTGGTTGTGGTGACATGAGCAACGCCATCGACAGCGGCCTCCTGCTGGTTGTGGTGACATGAGCAACGCCATCGACAGCGGCCTCCTGCTGGTTGTGGTGACATGAGCACCGCCATCGACAGCGGCCTCCTGCTGGTTGTGGTGACATGAGCAACGCCATCGACAGCGGCCTCCTGCTGGTTGTGGTGACATGAGCAACGCCATCGACAGCGGCCTCCTGCTGGTTGTGGTGACATGAGCAACGCCATCGACAGCGGCCTCCTGCTGGTTGTGGTGACATGAGCAACGCCATCGACAGCGGCCTCCTGCTGGTTGTGGTGACATGAGCAACGCCATCGACAGCGGCCTCCTGCTGGTTGTGGTGACATGAGCACCGCCATCGACAGCGGCCTCCTGCTAGTTGTGGTGACATGAGCACCGCCATCGACAGCGGCCTCCTGCTGGTTGTGGTGACATGAGCAACGCCATCGACAGCGGCCTCCTGCTGGTTGTGGTGACATGAGCAACGCCATCGACAGCGGCCTCCTGCTGGTTGTGGTGACATGAGCAACGCCATCGACAGCGGCCTCCTGCTGGTTGTGGTGACATGAGCACCGCCATCGACAGCGGCCTCCTGCTGGTTGTGGTGACATGAGCAACGCCATCGACAGCGGCCTCCTGCTGGTTGTGGTGACATGAGCAACGCCATCGACAGCGACCTCCTGCTGGTTGTGGTGACATGAGCAACGCCATCGACAGCGGCCTCCTGCTGGTTGTGGTGACATGAGCAACGCCATCGACAGCGGCCTCCTGCTGGTTGTGGTGACATGAGCACCGCCATCGGCAGCGGCCTCCTGCTGGTTGTGGTGACATGAGCACCGCCATCGACAGCGGCCTCCTGCTGGTTGTGGTGACATGAGCACCGCCATCGACAGCGGCCTCCTGCTGGTTGTGGTGACATGAGCACCGCCATCGACAGCGGCCTCCTGCTGGTTGTGGTGACATGAGCAACGCCATCGACAGCGGCCTCCTGCTGGTTGTGGTGACATGAGCAACGCCATCGACAGCGGCCTCCTGCTGGTTGTGGTGACATGAGCAACGCCATCGACAGCGGCCTCCTGCTGGTTGTGGTGACATGAGCAACGCCATCGACAGCGGCCTCCTGCTAGTTGTGGTGACATGAGCAAGGCCATCGACAGCGGCCTCCTGCTGGTTGTGGTGACATGAGCAACGCCATCGGCAGCGGCCTCCTGCTGGTTGTGGTGACATGAGCAACGCCATCGACAGCGGCCTCCTGCTGGTTGTGGTGACATGAGCACCGCCATCGACAGCGGCCTCCTGCTGGTTGTGGTGACATGAGCAACGCCATCGACAGCGGCCTCCTGCTGGTTGTGGTGAGATGAGCAACGCCATCGACAGCGGCCTCCTGCTGGTTGTGGTGACATGAGCAACGCCATCGACAGCGGCCTCCTGCTGGTTGTGGTGACATGAGCAACGCCATCGACAGCGGCCTCCTGCTGGTTGTGGTGACATGAGCACCGCCATCGACAGCGGCCTCCTGCTGCTTGTGGTGACATGAGCAACGCCATCGACAACGGCCTCCTGCTAGTTGTGGTGACATGAGCACCGCCATCGACAGCGGCCTCCTGCTGGTTGTGGTGACATGAGCAACGCCATCGACAGCGGCCTCCTGCTGGTTGTGGTGAGATGAGCAACGCCATCGACAGCGGCCTCCTCCTGGTTATGGTGACATGAGCAACGCCATCGACAGCGGCCTCCTGTTGGTTGTGGTGACATGAGCAACGCCATCGACAGCGGCCTCCTGCTGCTTGTGGTGACATGAGCAACGCCATCGACAGCGGCCTCCTGCTGGTTGTGGTGACATGAGCAACGCCATCGACAGCGGCCTCCTGCTGGTTGTGGTGACATGAGCACCGCCATCGACAGCGGCCTCCTGCTGGTTGTGGTGACATGAGCAACGCCATCGACAGCGGCCTCCTGCTGGTTGTGGTGACATGAGCAACGCCATCGACAGCGGCCTCCTGCTGGTTGTGGTGACATGAGCAACGCCATCGACAGCGGCCTCCTGCTGGTTGTGGTGACATGAGCAACGCCATCGACAGCGGCCTCCTGCTGGTTGTGGTGACATGAGCACCGCCATCGACAGCGGCCTCCTGCTGGTTGTGGTGACATGAGCAACGCCATCGACAGCGGCCTCCTGCTGGTTGTGGTGAGATGAGCAACGCCATCGACAGCGGCCTCCTGCTGGTTGTGGTGACATGAGCAACGCCATCGACAGCGGCCTCCTGCTGGTTGTGGTGACATGAGCAACGCCATCGACAGCGGCCTCCTGCTGGTTGTGGTGACATGAGCACCGCCATCGACAGCGGCCTCCTGCTGGTTGTGGTGACATGAGCAACGCCATCGACAGCGGCCTCCTGCTAGTTGTGGTGACATGAGCACCGCCATCGACAGCGGCCTCCTGCTGGTTGTGGTGACATGAGCAACGCCATCGACAGCGGCCTCCTGCTGGTTGTGGTGAGATGAGCAACGCCATCGACAGCGGCCTCCTCCTGGTTATGGTGACATGAGCAACGCCATCGACAGCGGCCTCCTGCTGGTTGTGGTGACATGAGCAACGCCATCGACAGCGGCCTCCTGCTGGTTGTGGTGACATGAGCAACGCCATCGACAGCGGCCTCCTGCTGGTTGTGGTGACATGAGCAACGCCATCGACAGCGGCCTCCTGCTGGTTGTGGTGACATGAGCACCGCCATCGACAGCGGCCTCCTGCTGGTTGTGGTGACATGAGCAACGCCATCGACAGCGGCCTCCTGCTGGTTGTGGTGACATGAGCAACGCCATCGACAGCGGCCTCCTGCTGGTTGTGGTGACATGAGCAACGCCATCGACAGCGGCCTCCTGCTGGTTGTGGTGACATGAGCAACGCCATCGACAGCGGCCTCCTGCTGGTTGTGGTGACATGAGCAACGCCATCGACAGCGGCCTCCTGCTGGTTGTGGTGACATGAGCACCGCCATCGACAGCGGCCTCCTGCTAGTTGTGGTGACATGAGCACCGCCATCGACAGCGGCCTCCTGCTGGTTGTGGTGACATGAGCAACGCCATCGACAGCGGCCTCCTGCTGGTTGTGGTGACATGAGCAACGCCATCGACAGCGGCCTCCTGCTGGTTGTGGTGACATGAGCAACGCCATCGACAGCGGCCTCCTGCTGGTTGTGGTGACATGAGCACCGCCATCGACAGCGGCCTCCTGCTGCTTGTGGTGACATGAGCAACGCCATCGACAGCGGCCTCCTGCTGGTTGTGGTGACATGAGCAACGCCATCGACAGCGACCTCCTGCTGGTTGTGGTGACATGAGCAACGCCATCGACAGCGGCCTCCTGCTGGTTGTGGTGACATGAGCAACGCCATCGACAGCGGCCTCCTGCTGGTTGTGGTGACATGAGCACCGCCATCGACAGCGGCCTCCTGCTGGTTGAGGTGACATGAGCAACGCCATCGACAGCGGCCTCCTGCTGGTTGTGGTGAGATGAGCAACGCCATCGACAGCGGCCTCCTGCTGGTTGTGGTGACATGAGCAACGCCATCGACAGCGGCCTCCTGCTGGTTGTGGTGACATGAGCAACGCCATCGACAGCGGCCTCCTGCTGGTTGTGGTGACATGAGCACCGCCATCGACAGCGGCCTCCTGCTGGTTGTGGTGACATGAGCAACGCCATCGACAGCGGCCTCCTGCTAGTTGTGGTGACATGAGCACCGCCATCGACAGCGGCCTCCTGCTGGTTGTGGTGACATGAGCAACGCCATCGACAGCGGCCTCCTGCTGGTTGTGGTGAGATGAGCAACGCCATCGACAGCGGCCTCCTCCTGGTTATGGTGACATGAGCAACGCCATCGACAGCGGCCTCCTGCTGGTTGTGGTGACATGAGCAACGCCATCGACAGCGGCCTCCTGCTGGTTGTGGTGACATGAGCAACGCCATCGACAGCGGCCTCCTGCTGGTTGTGGTGACATGAGCAACGCCATCGACAGCGGCCTCCTGCTGGTTGTGGTGACATGAGCACCGCCATCGACAGCGGCCTCCTGCTGGTTGTGGTGACATGAGCAACGCCATCGACAGCGGCCTCCTGCTGGTTGTGGTGACATGAGCAACGCCATCGACAGCGGCCTCCTGCTGGTTGTGGTGACATGAGCAACGCCATCGACAGCGGCCTCCTGCTGGTTGTGGTGACATGAGCAACGCCATCGACAGCGGCCTCCTGCTGGTTGTGGTGACATGAGCACCGCCATCGACAGCGGCCTCCTGCTGGTTGTGGTGACATGAGCAACGCCATCGACAGCGGCCTCCTGCTGGTTGTGGTGAGATGAGCAACGCCATCGACAGCGGCCTCCTGCTGGTTGTGGTGACATGAGCAACGCCATCGACAGCGGCCTCCTGCTGGTTGTGGTGACATGAGCAACGCCATCGACAGCGGCCTCCTGCTGGTTGTGGTGACATGAGCACCGCCATCGACAGCGGCCTCCTGCTGGTTGTGGTGACATGAGCAACGCCATCGACAGCGGCCTCCTGCTAGTTGTGGTGACATGAGCACCGCCATCGACAGCGGCCTCCTGCTGGTTGTGGTGACATGAGCAACGCCATCGACAGCGGCCTCCTGCTGGTTGTGGTGAGATGAGCAACGCCATCGACAGCGGCCTCCTCCTGGTTATGGTGACATGAGCAACGCCATCGACAGCGGCCTCCTGCTGGTTGTGGTGACATGAGCAACGCCATCGACAGCGGCCTCCTGCTGGTTGTGGTGACATGAGCAACGCCATCGACAGCGGCCTCCTGCTGGTTGTGGTGACATGAGCAACGCCATCGACAGCGGCCTCCTGCTGGTTGTGGTGACATGAGCACCGCCATCGACAGCGGCCTCCTGCTGGTTGTGGTGACATGAGCAACGCCATCGACAGCGGCCTCCTGCTGGTTGTGGTGACATGAGCAACGCCATCGACAGCGGCCTCCTGCTGGTTGTGGTGACATGAGCAACGCCATCGACAGCGGCCTCCTGCTGGTTGTGGTGACATGAGCAACGCCATCGACAGCGGCCTCCTGCTGGTTGTGGTGACATGAGCAACGCCATCGACAGCGGCCTCCTGCTGGTTGTGGTGACATGAGCACCGCCATCGACAGCGGCCTCCTGCTAGTTGTGGTGACATGAGCACCGCCATCGACAGCGGCCTCCTGCTGGTTGTGGTGACATGAGCAACGCCATCGACAGCGGCCTCCTGCTGGTTGTGGTGACATGAGCAACGCCATCGACAGCGGCCTCCTGCTGGTTGTGGTGACATGAGCAACGCCATCGACAGCGGCCTCCTGCTGGTTGTGGTGACATGAGCACCGCCATCGACAGCGGCCTCCTGCTGGTTGTGGTGACATGAGCAACGCCATCGACAGCGGCCTCCTGCTGGTTGTGGTGACATGAGCAACGCCATCGACAGCGACCTCCTGCTGGTTGTGGTGACATGAGCAACGCCATCGACAGCGGCCTCCTGCTGGTTGTGGTGACATGAGCAACGCCATCGACAGCGGCCTCCTGCTGGTTGTGGTGACATGAGCAACGCCATCGACAGCGGCCTCCTGCTGGTTGTGGTGACATGAGCACCGCCATCGACAGCGGCCTCCTGCTGGTTGTGGTGACATGAGCAACGCCATCGACAGCGGCCTCCTGCTAGTTGTGGTGACATGAGCACCGCCATCGACAGCGGCCTCCTGCTGGTTGTGGTGACATGAGCAACGCCATCGACAGCGGCCTCCTGCTGGTTGTGGTGAGATGAGCAACGCCATCGACAGCGGCCTCCTGCTGGTTATGGTGACATGAGCAACGCCATCGACAGCGGCCTCCTGCTGGTTGTGGTGACATGAGCAACGCCATCGACAGCGGCCTCCTGCTGGTTGTGGTGACATGAGCAACGCCATCGACAGCGGCCTCCTGCTGGTTGTGGTGACATGAGCAACGCCATCGACAGCGGCCTCCTGCTGGTTGTGGTGACATGAGCACCGCCATCGACAGCGGCCTCCTGCTGGTTGTGGTGACATGAGCAACGCCATCGACAGCGGCCTCCTGCTGGTTGTGGTGACATGAGCACCGCCATCGACAGCGGCCTCCTGCTGGTTGTGGTGACATGAGCCACGCCATCGACAGCGGCCTCCTGCTGGTTGTGGTGACATGAGCAACGCCATCGACAGCGGCCTCCTGCTGGTTGTGGTGACATGAGCACCGCCATCGACAGCGGCCTCCTGCTAGTTGTGGTGACATGAGCACCGCCATCGACAGCGGCCTCCTGCTGGTTGTGGTGACATGAGCCACGCCATCGACAGCGGCCTCCTGCTGGTTGTGGTGACATGAGCAACGCCATCGACAGCGGCCTCCTGCTGGTTGTGGTGACATGAGCACCGCCATCGACAGCGGCCTCCTGCTGGTTGTGGTGACATGAGCAACGCCATCGACAGCGGCCTCCTGCTGGTTGTGGTGACATGAGCACCGCCATCGACAGCGGCCTCCTGCTGGTTGTGGTGACAGGAGCAACGCCATCGACAGCGGCCTCCTGCTGGTTGTGCTGACATGAGCAACGCCATCGACAGCGGCCTCCTGCTGGTTGTGGTGACATGAGCACCGCCATCGACAGCGGCCTCCTGCCGGTTGTGGTGACATGAGCACCGCCATCGACAGCGGCCTCCTGCTGTTTGTGGTGACATGAGCACCGCCATCGACAGCGGCCTCCTGCTGGTTGTGGTGACATGAGCACCGCCATCGACAGCGGCCTCCTGCTGGTTGTGGTGACATGAGCACCGCCATCGACAGCGGCCTCCTGCTGGTTGTGGTGACATGAGCAACGCCATCGACAGCGGCCTCCTGCTGGTTGTGGTGACATGAGCACCGCCATCGACAGCGGCCTCCTGCTGGTTGTGGTGACATGAGCAACGCCATCGACAGCGGCCTCCTGCTGGTTGTGGTGACATGAGCACCGCCATCGACAGCGGCCTCCTGCTGGTTGTGGTGACATGAGCACCGCCATCGACAGCGGCCTCCTGCTGGTTGTGGTGACAGGAGCAACGCCATCGACAGCGGCCTCCTGCTGGTTGTGGTGACATGAGCAACGCCATCGACAGCGGCCTCCTGCTGGTTGTGGTGACATGAGCACCGCCATCGACAGCGGCCTCCTGCTGGTTGTGGTGACATGAGCACCGCCATCGACAGCGGCCTCCTGCTGGTTGTGGTGACATGAGCACCGCCATCGACAGCGGCCTCCTGCTGGTTGTGGTGACATGAGCAACGCCATCGACAGCGGCCTCCTGCTGGTTGTGGTGACATGAGCACCGCCATCGACAGCGACCTTCTGCTGGTTGTGGTGACATGAGCAACGCCATCGACAGCGGCCTCCTGCTGGTTGTGGTGACATGAGCACCGCCATCGACAGCGGCCTCCTGCTGGTTGTGGTGACATGAGCCACGCCATCGACAGCGGCCTCCTGCTGGTTATGGTGACATGAGCAACGCCATCGACAGCGGCCTCCTGCTGGTTGTGGTGACATGAGCAACGCCATCGACAGCGGCCTCCTGCTGGTTATGGTGACATGAGCAACGCCATCGACAGCGGCCTCCTGCTGGTTGTGGTGACATGAGCAACGCCATCGACAGCGGCCTCCTGCTGGTTGTGGTGACATGAGCAACGCCATCGACAGCGGCCTCCTGCTGGTTATGGTGACATGAGCAACGCCATCGACAGCGGCCTCCTGCTGGTTGTGGTGACATGAGCACCGCCATCGACAGCGACCTTCTGCTGGTTGTGGTGACATGAGCACCGCCATCGACAGCGGCCTCCTGCTGGTTGTGGTGACAGGAGCAACGCCATCGACAGCGGCCTCCTGCTGGTTGTGGTGACATGATCAACGCCATCGACAGCGGCCTCCTGCTGGTTGTGGTGACAGTAGCAACGCCATCGACAGCGGCCTCCTGCTGGTTGTGGTGACATGATCAACGCCATCGACAGCGGCCTCCTGCTGGTTGTGGTGACATGAGCAACGCCATCGACAGCGGCCTCCTGCTGGTTGTGGTGACATGAGCAACGCCATCGACAGCGGCCTCCTGCTGGTTATGGTGACATGAGCAATGCCATCGACAGCGGCCTCCTGCTGGTTGTGGTGACATGAACAACGCCATCGACAGCGGCCTCCTGCTGGTTATAGTGACATGAGCAACGCCATCGACAGCGGAGTCCTGCTGGTTGTGGTGACATGAGAAACGCCATCGACAGCGGCCTCCTGCTGGTTGTGGTGACATGAGCAACGCCATCGACAGCGGCCTCCTGCTGGTTGTGGTGACATGAGCAACGCCATCGACAGCGGCCTCCTGCTGGTTGTGGTGACATGAGAAACGCCATCGACAGCGGCCTCCTGCTGGTTGTGGTGACATGAGCACCGCCATCGACAGCGGCCTCCTGCTGGTTGTGGTGACATGAGCAACGCCATCGACAGCGGCCTCCTGCTGGTTGTGGTGACATGAGCACCGCCATCGACAGCGGCCTCCTGCTGGTTATGGTGACATGAGCAACGCCATCGACAGCGGCCTCCTGCTGGTTGTGGTGACATGAGCAACGCCATCGACAGCGACCTTCTGCTGGTTGTGGTGACATGAGCAAGGCCATCGACAGCGGCCTCCTGCTGGTTGTGGTGACATGAGCAACGCCATCGACAGCGGCCTCCTGCTGGTTGTGGTGACATGAGCACCGCCATCGACAGCGGCCTCCTGCTGGTTATGGTGACATGAGCACCGCCATCGACAGCGGCCTCCTGCTGGTTGTGGTGACATGAGCAACGCCATCGACAGCGGCCTCCTGCTGGTTATGGTGACATGAGCAACGCCATCGACAGCGGCCTCCTGCTGGTTGTGGTGACATGAGCAACGCCATCGACAGCGACCTTCTGCTGGTTGTGGTGACATGAGCAAGGCCATCGACAGCGGCCTCCTGCTGGTTGTGGTGACATGAGCAACGCCATCGACAGCGGCCTCCTGCCGGTTGTGGTGACATGAGCACCGCCATCGACAGCGCCCTCCTGCTGGTTGTGGTGCATGAGCACCGCCATCGACAGCGACCTCCTGCTGGTTGTGGTGATCTGAGCAACGCCATCGACAGCGGCCTTCTGCTGGTTGTGGTGACTTGATCAGCTAGATTACTCTAAACGTTTGATACTCACAAGGGAATTATAGATAATTTTAGGTTGTTGCACTATGCGTCCACGCACGGATGGACGTTCATGGTGGACATGTTACCTTTTTGAATATTTCGAGCACTGTTTACAATCCGTTAGAAGAATTTGAAGGGTGTACGGTCTGTTTGACTGTTGGGTAAGGAGACTAGCCGCAGAGCTTGAGATCAAACGAGTGCATATATATATACTGATACTGCTGGAGATACTGACATTCCGTTTTCGCGCTAGTATTATTGAATGTTTGAATCCAATGAACTATAAACATTAATAGGCATTTGAGTTAGAAAGGTGTAAAAGACACCTGACCGCCAGCCCAATATATTGAACCACTGTGGAAAGGACGGGCCTCAAGTTGCTTTACTTCCTTCGGTTACCTACACAGCACCCTCTTGCACTTAGGAAACAAATACGTCTTCGTTTGTGTGGGCGGCGTGCTTCGTATGCAGGACGAAGGATATGCTCTGGTGTGATAGATTGCACTTACAACTCCAAACTAGGAGTCTATAGCGCGGTCTGACGTCAGACCGCCACAATGGACGTCAGACCGCCATGATGGACGTCAGACCGCCATAATGGACGTCAGACCGCCATAATGGACGTCAGACTGCCGTAATGGACGTCAGACTGCCGTTATGGACGTCATACCGCCATAATGGACGTCAGACCGCCATGATGGACGTCAGACCGCCACAATAGACGTCAGACTGCCGTAATGGACGTCAGACTGCCGTTATGGACGTCAGACCGCCACAATGGACGTCAGACCGCAATAATGGACGTCAGACCGCCATAATGGACGTCAGAAAGCCATAATGGACATCGGACCGCCATAATGGACGTCAGACTGCCGTAAAGGACGTCAGGCCGCCTGAATGGACGTCAGAAGGCCATGAGAGACGTCATACCGCCACAATGGACGTCAGACCACCAACATAGACGTCAGACCGCCATAATGGACGTCACACCGCCATAAAAGACGTCAGAATGCCAAAAAGATCTCATACCGCCACAATGGACGTCATACCGCCACGATGGACGTCAGAGCGCCATAATGGATGTCATTCCACCACCATAGACTTCAGACCGCCATAATGGACGTCAGACCGCAATAATGGACGTCAGACCGCCATAATGGACGTCAGAAAGCCATAATGGACATCGGACCGCCATAATGGACGTCAGACTGCCGTAAAGGACGTCAGGCCGCCTGAATGGACGTCAGAAGGCCATGAGAGACGTCATACCGCCACAATGGACGTCAGACCACCAACATAGACGTCAGACCGCCATAATGGACGTCACACCGCCATAAAAGACGTCAGAATGCCAAAAAGATCTCATACCGCCACAATGGACGTCATACCGCCACGATGGACGTCAGAGCGCCATAATGGATGTCATTCCACCACCATAGACTTCAGACCGCCATAATGGACGTCAGACCGCGATAATGGACGTCAGACCGCCATAAGAGACGTCATACCGCCACAATGGACATCAGATCGCAATAATGGACGTCAGACCGCGATAATGCACGTCAGACTGCCGTAATGGACGTCAGGCCGCCAAAACGGACGTTAGACTGCCAAAACGGACGTTAGACTGCTGTAATAGACGTCAGACCGCCATAATGGATGTGAGAATGCCATAAGAGACGTCATACCGCCACAATGGACGTCAGACCGCCATAATGGACGCCAGACCACCACCATAGACGTAAGACCGCCATAATGGAGTCAGACCGCCATAATAGACGTCAGACCGCCACAATGGACGTCAGACTGCAAGAATTGACGTCAGACCGCGACAATGGACGTCAGACCGTCATAATGGACGTCAGACCGCCATAATGGACGTCCGACCGCCACAATGGACGTCAAACCGCGATAATGGACGTCAGTATGCCATAAGAGACGTCATACCGCAATACTAGACGTCAGACCGCGATAATGGACTTCAGAATGCCAAAAAGACCTCATACCGTCATTATAGACGTCAGACCGCGATAAAAGACGCCAGAATGCCATAAGAGACGTCATACGGCCACAATGCACGTCTGACCGCCACGATGGGCGTCTGACCGCCACAATGGACGTCAGACTGCCGTAATGAACGTCAGACCGCCATAATGGACGTCAGACCGCCATAATGGACGTATGACCGCCACAATGGACGTCAGACTGCCGTAATGGACGTCCGACCGCCACAATGGACGTCAGACTACTGTAATGGACGTCAGACCGCCACAATGGACGTCAGACCGCAATAATGGACGTCAGACCGCTATAATGGATATCTGACCGCCACAATGGACGTCAGACCGCCACAATGGACGTCAGACCGCCACAATGGACGTCAGACTACCGCAATGAACGTCAGACCACAATAGTGGACGTCAGACCCCAATAATGGACGTCAGACTACCGCAATGGACGTCAGGCCGCCAGAATGGACGTCAGAATTCCGTAATGGAAATCATATCGTCACAATAAACTTCAGATCGCCAAAATAAATATATAACCGTACGCATTTTGACTCCCTTTGTATGAATATACTTGATGCATTGCTTTTGCTTCATATTTTCAACCGTCTGATATACTCGAGTAACTACTAACCCGTGTTGAAGATACCACCTTAATATCGGGGTTGATAAGAGTATGTTGTAGCCTGAAGGTGGCTTACGAGCAGTGTTTGAAATAACCCCCGGGAATTCACCCATTCTTGCATATGGCTTCACCATTTGTCGAAGGGTATGTCCATCGTACAAAACAGAGGGGCGTAATCCTCATAATATTCTTTGAGGGACAGATCCCCAGCCTTGGCCTTCATCTCTACATCTTCCCACACTTCTGAGACCTCGATACCTACTTCTATCATTCCAAATAGTGATCCATCTCTCCCTCCATCATAGATACTGTTTTCGCTGACTTCTGTTAAAGGAATAGTTTAGTCTGGTTTTTGCGCCAGCAAGGCGTAGCACGTTACATATAGATCAACATGCAAACTATCAGTCTAAAATTATGTTGCTACCGGCTCCAGCAATAAGTATTAGTATTTGGCACTGAAACCTTCACATTTACCGCCTCCCGCTCGACTGTGAGTTCGGCATGCTGAGCAGAGCGCAAGCCAATCAGCGCGCTGCGTAAAAAACGCGTCATAGGTTCCAGGCGGCCACATAGCCTGCCCTGTCTCAGCCTTATCATGAACGCAACGTAGCCGCGGTGAACGCGGGTCAAACGTGGAAGAATAATAAATTAAAAGGCAAAACCAACTGCTGGTTCAGGAAATCACTCCCGTATGCAACAAAATGACTTTTCACTCAATGGCGAGCAAATACATTGTCTCAAGCGAGAGGTGCCTTGACAGAGATGTATGGACACTCGGCCTCTTTTCGATATACGACAGTCTGGGAAAGGGATTATTGGGGAGCCAATGTCAAACAAATAAGTACATGTAGAAGACATGTGTGACTTATACCTAAAACTGCAGGCCTGTCGGAAACAGTTGTTTCCCGCTACATAAAACAGTATTCAAAGTATACTGAATTTAAGGAATAGTGATTACCATTTACCGGAATTGTTATGTTTGTCGTGAGTGCAATGGTAAATCTGACTGCTTGAAAATGACCGTAAGGTGAAAATTGTGTCCGATGCAACAGGTTTGTGTGTAAAATTGATTAAGGATGCAATAATAATTTATTAATAATGTAAAATTAAAATTTGAAACACTTTATAGAATATTTAATATTATGGAATATTTCAATTTTGTATTCACTTCGTCCAAAACTTATTTTTGTAGTGAGTAGACTTTTTTTCGTCAAGGCACTGATTTTCCCAAATGAAAGTATTTCATAAAATTTTGCAAAAGAAATATGAAAAAAAAACATGAAACTTATATTACGCTTGAAGTAAATCTTTTATTCACCCATACTGTGATGGTGTCAAAACAAAGCAGTTATTTGTTTTATAAAAATCACAACAAATCAAACTGATGGCTACATTTTCCTGGGCATTATATCAAAAGCACCTTTATTTAGTTTATTCGAATTCTGATAAGCATAAGGATACATTTGGAGTATTTATCAAGCAAGTCACTGCTGAGTCCAATTGATTATGTGAAGGATATCAAGATCAAGCAAGCTTTATCCAAGTCACAATAACTGCCATCCAGCAATTAGAATTGGCACAGTAAAATTAATGGCTTTTAATTCAATTAGCTAAAAGAACACTACATTGTATATGATCAACATTGAATAAACCTTGCACATTGTTTCAGTGATCTGGGTGAGTCTCACCAACCAGTCGATGAATAATTACACTGGTTACAATATCCTTATCAAACAAATCAATGGCTTGTGCATGTATATATGCGATACAGTTAAACCATAATAAAATGAATCTGGACCTGACATCTTATGTAACCTGTTATATTTACCCCCCTCAGGTCAGGTCTCATTGTGCCAAACAAGGTAACTGCATCTGGCAATCCATGTGCAATCAAAAAAGATTTATCAAACTATCATTATTAACCTTAGCTAGACAATAGGGTCAGTATGTCCCACGTTATAGAGAATAACCCATCCAGGGTTTTGTATTTTCCCCCACAATATGTGTCAACAGGTCAAGGATATGTAATTAAATACTATACAGTATCTCTTGTGTAATTCTGCTCATGGAGCCATTTTTTAATACAATCATCATACTCCAATCTATGAACCTTCTAAGATGCTAAAAATGTCGTCACACTATTCATCATGACATATCAACCCTAAATGACTGTAAAAAAAAAAGTCTACTGATTTTCCCACGAAGGTCATTGAGTTCATTGTGTGACTCAAGAACAGAAGTTTCATTAATGCTTGGTATTTCTTCAAGCTCCTGAAGGAGCTGAAATGTAAAAAAAGACATATTTCAATACTTATTCACATATTGTAATTTGCTGAAATAAAAACTAAACACAGTTTTTTTTTAATTATGGCTATGGAGGATTCCACGGATGTGTTTTTTTAGCCGGGTAACAGTTTTCAGTCCCGGTAGATCTATGGGGAGGAGGTCATGATGAATTAAAAGGAGAATTGGCTATTTCTGGATATTCAGTTATTAATTATTAAAATTCCCAGTTCACGATTACTGAACATAATTGATGACAGCGGTCGGTTAATGCCCCATTCTCCATTGAAAAGAATTATTTCCCTCATTTCCAGTTTAAAAAATATGTCCGGTCGATGAGGATTGAAATAAGCTTATATTGACTTTAATTATATATAAACATATAAGCATTATAAGTTAGTAACTTAGTTTACTTGATATATCATAGACTTGGGCTGACACTACCATACTTATATTATTATAAGTTGAGACTTATCAAACTGCTAAGCTTATCAAACTGTCAAAAGGGCCCAATTTAGCATTAGCCTTGGCTTAGGTGCTTGGCCCTGGCCTTAGTGGTTTGTCAACAAACATGTGAACGGACCGTATCAAACCGCTGTGGGCCTACTAACCTTCCCCTCTTCGTGATCTCGCGTTCTCTTCCGATGCAAGGAGCTTTTTTCTTGTTTCCTTCACTGACTTGTGTTAAAATATATCCGCAGTGAGTTTGTGTACAGGTCTCAGGTATAACTCTGAGGCGATGCGGCTCCATGACGAGAAAACCTTCTTCAAAATGGAGGTTCAAAACCGGTGACAAAGCCCGTGTTAGTGGGCAGGTGGGGTGAACAAGATTCAATTTTGCCAGCCACAAAGGAATCCTTGGCGCATTACCCCATGGTAAGCGGAAGAAAGAACAATCTGGGCTTGATTCCTTTACTCGGACACAACCAGGAGCACAACACGTCGGCATTTTAAGGCCAGATGTGCTTGTTTGTTTTGAGTGGTGAACGAATGGCTGACCTGGGCGCTTAAAACATCCTAAGCACCAATGACGCGGGATCCAAGGTCAAGGTCGATTTCTCACTCGATCCTTGAAAAACCAACTTTCGCGCCAATTTTTTTTTGCACAACAAAACCTTCGTAACTTTTTACTTCTTTTTTTTTTATATTCAATTTTGATCATTTCAATAGGTATTTTACTTGTCTTGCATACGCTAAAAAGAAAAGGACAATCCAACGTACAAATCCTCGGACTAGTCTGTTCCTTTAAACCTTGCTTGGTGTAAACTGAGGTCTAACCATGCGGATGAATTCTTGCAGTTCTGGTCGCGTTTTGATTTGTCATTTTAACTTACATTCTCACATCTCCACCACTTTGTAACCACTCTGCTTTAAACACAAAGTACGATCGTTTGTACGTTGTTGTTCCAAGAGAGTCTTATGTTTATTCTTTTTCTGGGAACATGCGGTCACATCCATGGTAATAGCACCCTTGTAATTCATAAACTGTCTGCGATGTCGAATCAAATTCGTCAACTATATAACCTCCTGTTCTGGTTTCAACTCCTTGGTATAACTGATCATGAATCCTTAAATGAGGATCCTTAGTCATAAACCACTCCATCCAATAACACGAATGTTATGCGAGTTAGGATTTCTGGGCTTTGGGTTTATCTTTTGCACGTCTTCTAACGAATGGTCCCAAGACAAATTCCTGTTGCATACAATAAAGTTACAAAACATTCGCATCCCAACCTGAATCATCCCGTCCTTTCCTCATAGGATATACGACACCTCCTCCGTTCGCGTCATCGGCACCATGACTTCTTTTGGAATATGGACAGGTGCTACCTAAAATGCGAGCGCATATATATATATGTTATTTCAGCTATTCCGATACATCTAGATCAATATTCAAAATAAATCCCAGATCGGCTTACCATAATGCGCAGAATCTTTGGCGGGATGGCGTAAACCGTGCACGTGCCATTCGGTTGCTTAGAAACTCCCATTGTAACGGTCTTTTTATAACATGTTGACCTCACAGCTACACAGTTAAAGTCCCGAATTCTGTTTTAAGGTAAGCTACTCATAATAGCAAGGTAACAGAACTCCGTATATGTGATTACTTTATGAAAGTATACCCAATTACACACTTTCTGGTGAATTTTTAGGATACTTTACCGTCCCGTTAAAATATTCTCAATTTTCCAAGTATACCCCCATTTCACAAAATGACCAAAACTTGACACCTACCACGAATATGTCATTTTGCTACAATTCAGCTCAATATTAAGTCATTATCATCAGTAATAGCTCACTGGAAGCTTAAACCTAGTGCAATACAGGAATGATATTCAAAAATTTAAATAGTAGCCACAAACAAATAACAGAATGGTAACAATAAAGTGCAATTATGCAAAATCAGGACAGTTTTTGCCAAAATTCGAAATCACCACCTTCACAAAATTAGCTATAATTTCATCAAAAATGAAAATCTTGACACCAAACCACTTTTAAAAACTTCTAAAAAACATCATTCTTGCAATAAAAATAAAGAAATATATAGGTAACCGTGCACATTTCCCGAGAAACACGTCCTGAAACTTGAAAATGTTATTTCACAAATATTTTTTTGGTGTAGGTTATGTCACACCAATTATCAATAATTTACGACTTGTGTTCAGATATTAATACATTTGGTTATATATAATGGTCTCCGATATAATTATGATCTACACGAATGTTTTCTGAACTATTTAACGTTTTCTCGATGTCTTTTTCTTCAATTTTGCGAATTGATCACGAAGAGCCATTCTCGGGGAAATACCCTGTGAATGACATCACGAATTGGGGATTCCCCGCCGGCGTTTGTCGATGTATACCGAGGTCTTTTCGAAATCGCCGAAGCTTATTATACGATGCTCTTTTTCATTTCGATTCATTTTACCTATGTCACCACTTGTTTTGCTGGGGTTTTTTTCGCGCTTTGTTTCATTAAGACTGCGTAAAATCTCAGGGATACAGCCCGCCGCTGTTTGCCGATGTTTACCAAGGTCTGCTCAAAATCGCCGAGGCTTATTATGTGTAGCTTACCTTAAAACGTTAAATTCTTCTTGTTAATAAATGATAGAGCATAAAACAAGAGGTAGATCTATTTTTTTTTTTTTTTTTTTGAATCTGCAAGTTTTGTTGATGGATATACACAAATATGTCTTACAATAGTCAATCTTCGACGAAAAAAAACATGCCTGCGCACATAACATGCGATCTCTTCCTCTTTCCCCAGTGGACGTTGACTTGAGGCGGATCCTCCAGCTTATAATAGTAAGGGGTTCAGATATCGATTTTATCATTTTTTTCGTGCGTGTGTTATCTAACGAGCTCGCTTGCGCTCGCTAAACATAGAGCATGCAGACATCACCCTCAGATATTTCCCTCAACGCTCCACTCATCCTGTCTTAGCCAAGCATTGACGTCAGTGCTACAAAAGCAAGCATATCTGAAAGGAGAACTCCCTCGACCCTCTTCCTTCACTCCCAACATTGAGGTCATTGCTATGCCATCTATCAAACAAACTCCTCATCACGCCATCACTAAAAATAGAGTATGCGTGCGAATTCCCCCAAACCTACCCTACAAACTCCAACTTAGTCGTAAGTCGAACGATCCCTACAAGTCACTTCCTCTTAGAGACATACATGTAAAAATACTAACCACAACCTGGTGTAGGCTGGGAACCGGCCTAAAGCTGCTCGCAGCATACTAGGCCGGTAACTAGTAATTTTTAAGCCTCCGTGATTGGTCGAGCGCCAGTTGTCGTGCAGATGCTATGGCAAGCCAAAATGAATTTTCATATCTTCAAAAAATTAACCGTAAAATTGTTGTATACATGTCTTTACATGAGTTGGACATATGTCCTATTATTTAAAAACATGTTACAATGTGAATAAATTGGATAATAATTTGGATTTCACATAGCATATGAAACATAGAGATTAGGAATAGAGAGACATTAAATTTGTTTGCCCGGAAGGAGAATATTTTGGCAAATATTATACGAAGCTGATGTGGTCCTCGTCGTCATTACTGGTTATAATTGTGCTGACGAAACGGAAACATTGCCTATATTCCGTGATAGTTCAGCGGCTAAACGACAATTTAGGTCGAGTTGTGCATTTGATGGTAAAAGCATGAAAGTTAGCACAACTGTCCTTAATATCCTTGTATTTAAATTTAGCTAATGTCAAGTCGACTTTACCCCTGGCGGCTTTGGACGTGCAAAACTACCCCAAAAAAGCTCAATATCTCGCAAATCGACGATCGAACTAATATTTTATGTTTATGCATAGGTTTTCGGGGTCGCTGAATTAAACAGAAGATATTTGTGTGTATCTAGGTGCAACGCATCCTCTAGATCCACGATGGCGGACGAAGGCCAGCAAACATGCTCAATATCTTAAAAACTAAGAGGCGCAGGGTCCCTATTGAACATCCAGTTAGGACTTATTTACCTTTGCTTACACAAAAAACCTATGGACAGACATCAAAATAAGTTTTATCCTTCTTATTGTGAGTCCAAGATATCGCTTATAATTGGTGACATTGTCCACCATTTAAAAACATGGCCGCCATGGCCGTCGGGATCAAATCTGACTCGACACTTAACTAAATTCGATTAGGCATGAATTTCTAACATGTGAGCCAAATTTCATCCTTTTACCACAAAATGACATGACATCCTGTAGTACAATTTGGTAATACTCCATGTGTTTAATGGTCAGCTAGAAAAGATCTAAAACACACGTTCATTATTGAAATGTAGTATTGCAAAGAAGGGAAGACGGACGCGCACGCACGTACAAACGTATGTAACTGTTTCCTTTCTTTTTCATAATTTAAAACACGTGGTAAGGCGTCTGACACCTACCCGCAATCTCGAACTTGATCATGTTCATATTTTCTTCTCTCCGCAAGGTCTCAGGATCAGTTGCATTCATCAGTCGATTAAATTCCACTTTGGCTTTCCATGGTTTCGAGGTCAGACCCCCGTTTTATAAGTCAGCATATGTCGTAATTAGATATTTCCTTAGATAAATTACAATGCGAGGTTTTGTGAAGGTATATAGAAACACTTATGAGGTGCAGTATGGGATCATCAGTTATGGTTTTCAAATTTGGCGACTAAGGAAAAAGGCGGGAATTCCGCCCCTTTCTAAAATGGAGGATACCCGTTACCAGCGGTCTGTTTTGGACAGGCAGGCTGGTTCCCAGCGAACAACCTGGTGACCCTTTGATAAAACATGTAAGCCCCCCTGTACAAACGCGCTCAGTGGTGACGAGGGGACTGCGGGGTGGAGGTGAAGAGCAGCTACTTTTTTCCTCGCGACATGATCCGGTGGCGCCACTGGTTACGGTAGCCTCTCAAATTGATGCACTTTGAGCGTATGGGGGGTCAAGGGGTGGAGAGGGAGGAACAATTCATCACTCATGGGCGGCGGTAAAGGGGTCTGAAATGCTGGGAATCGCTGGGATGGGGACGCGGGGATGAGGGGTATGTAATTGTACCTTGTGGTGGGGATGGGTTCATGAATAGGGGTGGTGAGGGGGCACTCCAGTTATCTGGTAAGATGCGGTGAATGTCTCTAAATAACCCTCCTCGTGACGTGACAGCCGAGACAGAAGCGAGCATAGCTTGAGAAAGGAGACGAAAATCGGGCTTATGGGATTGCCGTTGTAGGCGGTATTAAAGGTTGATGACGGCTGGTTTGATCATATCGGATGATATTCTCTTCTGGCTTCGCGCTGTGCACTGTGCACTGTGCAGTTGGCCGCCAGTTCTTTCGTAGCTGGCGAAGAGAATTGTTAGAGAAAACTAGGAACGCACTTTTGTTTGGGTTCTTTCGCGAACCATTTGTGCATCCAAAGGCAAGACATTACACACTATTCGCGATATGTCTGATGTCTGTGTTGAAGGACGCAGCATTGCCGAGTTGACGACAGCGAGCAGCGAACAACGACTGCTATGTCACAAATGACGTCACACACGGAAACTACCGGAAAATCCCGAACTCGCTGTGGAAACCCACTCGTGCTAGAAGATGTCACAAAAAGCCTTCAATAATAAAAATTGAGACCCCAGAAAAATGTAAAAAATTAGAAACCTTATTTTTATTGCATTCTTCTGTAAAAAAAATTGAGCAAAAGTTGTTCGCGTGTGTGTGGGCCGAGCGGGGTGGAGATGGTGGTAGGGGCGGCGTTATTTGACCCCCATAAGTCTGCCGCCTACGATGCAGCTAATGTCTTGTCAATAAGCTATTACGATTTACGGCGGGACACTTGAGGGCATGCCTTAATATGCTGCCTGCGTGAGACCGGCAGAGCTTGCCGCAGTCCTGACACCAATATCAGGTTGGTCGGGCCTGATTATTGCGCAGTCTCGATATCCGACTGAAATACTCTCTGAAGCAATGATCGGTCGGCCATAACGGCTGGCGTGTCTAGTTCCGTTTACGTCCATCGAATGGGCTGTCGAGCAGTGTGAATTGACGAATTGGATCCGTGCGTGGGAGGTGTGGTGTATGAAGGGGCTTTCATGTTGGGTTGTGAAGCATTAGGGTATGCGAGGTGTGGTGTATGAAGTGGCTTTCATGTTGGGCTGTGAAGCATTAGGGTATGCGAGGTGTGGTGTATGAAGTGGCTCTCATGTTGGGCTGTGAAGCATTAGGGTATGCGAGGTGTGGTGTATGAAGTGGCTTTCATGTTGGGCTGTGAAGCATTAGGGTATGCGAGGTGTGGTGTATGAAGTGGCTCTCATGTAGGGTTGTGAAGCATTAGGGTATGCGAGGTGTGGTGAATGAAGCGGCTTTCGTGTTGGGTTGTAAAGCATTAGGGTATGCGAGGTGTGGTGTATGAAGTGGCTCTCGTGTAGGGTTGTGAAGCATTAGGGTATGCGAGGTGTGGTGTATGAAGTGGCTTTCCTGTTGGGTTGTGAAGCATTAGGGTATGCGAGGTGTGGTGTATGAAGCGGCTTTCGTGTTGGCTTGTAAAGCATTAGGGTATGCGAGGTGTGGTGTATGAAGCGGCTTTCATGTTGGGTTGTGAAGCATTAGGGTATACGAGGTCTGGTGTATGAAGCGGCTTTCATGTTGGGTTGTAAAGCAGTAGGGTATGCGAGGTGTGGTGTATGAAGCGGCTTTCATGTTGGGTTGTGAAGCATTAGGGTATGCGAGGTGTGGTGTATGAAGTGGCTCTCATGTTGGGTTGTGAAGCATTAGGGTATGCGAGGTGTGGTGTATGAAGGGTCTTTCGTGTTGGGTTGTAAACCATTAGGTTATGCGAGGTGTGGTGTATGAAGAGGTTTTCGTGTTGGGTTGTAAAGCATTAGGGTATGCGAGGTGTGGTGTATGAAGCGGCTTTCATGTTGGGTTGTGAAGCATTAGGGTATGCGAGGTGTGGTGTATGAAGTGGCTCTCATGTTGGGTTGTGAAGCATTAGGGTGTGCGAGGTGTGGTGTATGAAGCGGCTTTCGTGTTGGGTTGTAAAGCATTAGGGTATGCGAGGTGTGGTGTATGAAGTGGCTCTCATGTAGGGTTGTGAAGCATTAGGGTATGCAAGGTGTGGTGTATGAAGTGGCTTTCGTGTTGGGTTGTGAAGCATTAGGGTATGCGAGGTGTGGTGTATGAAGTGGCTTTCTTGTTGGGTTGTGAAGCATTAGGGTATGCGAGGTGTGGTGTATGAAGTGGCTTTCGTGTTGGGTTGTGAAGCATTAGGGTATGCGAGGTGTGGTGTATGAAGTGGCTTTCGTGTTGGGTTGTGAAGCATTAGGGTATGCGAGGTGTGGTGTATGAAGTGGTTTTCTTGTTGGGTTGTGAAGCATTAGGGTATGCAAGGTGTGGTGTATGAAGTGGCTTTCGTGTTGGGTTGTGAAGCATTAGGGTATGCAAGGTGTGGTGTATGAAGTGGCTTTCGTGTTGGGTTGTGAAGCGTTAGGGTATGCGAGGTGTGGTGTATGAAGTGGCTTTCGTGTTGGGTTGTGAAGCATTAGGGTATGCGAGGTGTGGTGTATGAAGTGGCTTTCGTGTTGGGTTGTGAAGCATTAGGGTATGCAAAGTGTGGTGTATGAAGTGGCTTTCTTGTTGGGCTGTGAATCATTAGGGTATGCGAGGTGTGGTGTATGAAGTGGCTCTCATGTAGGGTTGTGAATCATTAGGGTATGCGAGGTGTGGTGTATGAAGTGGCTCTCATGTAGGGTTGTGAATCATTAGGGTATGCGAGGTGTGGTGTATGAAGTGGCTTTCTTGTTGGGTTGTGAAGCATTAGGGTATGCAAGGTGTGGTGTATGAAGTGGCTCTCATGTACGGTTGTGAAGCATTAGGGAATGCGAGGTGTGGTATATGAAGGGGCTTTCGTGTTGGGTTGTAAAGCATTAGGGTATGCAAGGTGTGGTGTATGAAGTGGCTCTCATGTAGGGTTGTGAAGCATTAGGGTATTCGAGGTGTGGTGTATGAAGTGGCTTTCGTGTTGGGTTGTAAAGCATTAGGGTATGCGAGGTGTGGTGTATGAAGGGGCTTTCGTGTTGGGTTGTGAATCACTAGGGTATGCGAAGTGTGGTGTATGAAGGGGCTTTCGTGTTGGGTTGTAAAGCATTAGTGTATGCGAGGTGTGGTGTATGAAGTGGCTCTCACGTAGGGTTGTGAAGCATTAGGGTATGCGAGGTGTGGTGTATGAAGTGGCTCTCATGTTGGGCTGTGAATCATTAGGGTATGCGAGGTGTGGTGTATGAAGGGGCTTTCGTGTTGGGTTGTGAAGCATTAGGGTATGCGACGTGTGGTGTATGAAGTGACTCTCATGTAGGGTTGTGAAGCATTAGGGTATGCGAGGTGTGATGTATGAAGTGGCTTTCGTGTTGGGTTGTGAAGCATTAGGGTATGCGAGGTGTGGTGTATGAAGTGGCTCTCATGTTGGGTTGTGAAGCATTAGGGTATGCAAGGTGTGGGGTATGAAGTGGCTTTCGTGTTGGGTTGTGAAGCATTAGGGTATGCGAGGTGTGGTGTATGAAGTAGCTTTCATGTTGGGCTGTGAAGCATTAGGGTATGCGAGGTGTGGTGTATGAAGTGGCTTTCGTGTTGGGTTGTGAAGCATTAGGGTATGCGAGGTGTGGTGTATGAAGTGGCTTTCATGTAGGGTTGTGAAGCATTAGGGTATGCGAGGTGTGGTGTATGAAGTGGCTCTCCTGTTGGGTTGTGAAGCATTAGGGTATGCGAGGTGTGGTGTATGAAGTGGCTTTCGTGTTGGGTTGTGAAGCATTAGGGTATGCGAGGTGTTGTGTATGAAGTGGTTTTCATGTTGGGTTGTGAATCATTAGCGTATGCGAGGTGTGGTGTATGAAGTGCCTTTCGTGTAGGGTTGTGAAGCATTAGGGTATGCGAGGTGTGGTGTATGAAGTGGCTTTCGTGTTGGGTTGGGAAGCATTAGGGTATGCGAGGTGTGGTGTATTAAGTGGCTTTCGTGTTGGGTTGTGAAGCATTAGGGTATGCGAGGTGTGGTGTATGAAGTGGCTTTCGTGTTGGGTTGTGAAGCATTAGGGTATGCGAGGTGTGGTGTATGAAGTGGCTTTCGTGTTGGGTTGTGAAGCATTAGGGTATGCGAGGTGTGGTGTATGAAGTGGCTTTCGTGTTGGGTTGTGAAGCATTGGGGTATGCGAGGTGTGGTGTATGAAGTGGCTCTCATGTAGGGTTGTGAAGCATTAGGGTATGCGAGGTGTGGTGTATGAAGTGGCTTTCGTGTTGGGCTGTGAATCATTAGGGTATGCGAGGTGTGGTGTATGAAGTGGCTTTCGTGTAGGGTTGTGAAGCATTAGAGTATGCGAGGTGTGGTGTATGAAGTGGCTTTCGTGTTGGGTTGTGAAGCATTAGGGTATGCGAGGTGTGGTGTATGAAGTGGCTCTCATGTAGGGTTGTGAAGCATTAGGGTATGCGAGGTGTGGTGTATGAAGTGGCTTTCGTGTAGGGTTGTGAAGCATTAGGGTATGCGAGGTGTGGTGTATGAAGTGGCTTTCGTGTTGGGTTGTGAAGCATTAGGGTATGCGAGGTGTGGTGTATGAAGTGGCTTTCGTGTTGGGTTGTGAATCATTAGGGTATGCGAGGTGTGGTGTATGAAGTGGCTTTCGTGTTGGGTTGTGAATCATTAGGGTATGCGAGGTGTGGTGTATGAAGTGGCTTTCATGTTGAGTTGTGAATCATTAGGGTATGCGAGGTGTGGTGTATGAAGTGGCTTTCGTGTAGGGTTGTGAAGCATTAGGGTATGCGAGGTGTGGTGTATGAAGTGGCTTTCGTGTAGGGTTGTGAAGCATTAGGGTATGCGAGGTGTGGTGTATGAAGTGGCTTTCGTGTAGGGTTGTGAAGCATTAGGGTATGCGTGGTGTGGTGTATGAAGTGGCTTTCGTGTTGGGTTGTGAAGCATTAGGGTATGCGAGGTGTGGTGTATGAAGTGGCTTTCGTGTAGGGTTGTGAAGCATTAGGGTATGCGAGGTGTGGTGTATGAAGTGGCTTTCGTGTTGGGTTGCGAATCATTAGGGTATGCGAGGTGTGGTGTATGAAGTGGCTTTCATGTTGAGTTGTGAATCATTAGGGTATGCGAGGTGTGGTGTATGAGGTGGCTTTCACGTTGGGTTGTGAATCACTAGGGTATGCGAGGTGTGGTGTATGAAGTGGCTTTCGTGTTGGGTTGTGAAGCATTAGGGTATGCGAGGTGTGGTGTATGAAGTGGCTTTCGTGTTGGGTTGTGAAGCATTAAGGTATGCGAGGTGTTGTGTATGAAGTGGTTTTGATGTAGGGTTGTGAAGCATTAGGGTATGCGAGGTGTGGTGTATGAAGCGGCTTTCGTGTTGGGTTGTGAAGCATTAGGGTATGCGAGGTGTGGTGTATGAAGTGGCTCTCATGTTGAGTTGTGAATCATTATGTTATGCGAGGTGTGGTGTATGAAGTGGCTTTCATGTTTGGCTGTGAAGCATCAGGGTATGCGAGGTGTGGTGTATGAAGTGGCTTTCGTGTTGGGTTGGGAATCATTAGGGTATGCGAGGTGTGGTGTATGAAGTGGCTTTCGTGTTGGGTTGTGAAGCATTAGGGTATGCGAGGTGTGGTGTATGAAGTGGCTTTCGTGTTGGGTTGTGAATCATTAGGGTATGCGAGGTGTGGTGTATGAAGTGGCTTTCGTGTTGGGTTGTGAAGTATTAGGGTATGCGAGGTGTGGTGTATGAAGTGGCTTTCGTGTTGGGTTGTGAAGCATTGGGGTATGCGAGGTGTGGTGTATGAAGTGGCTCTCATGTAGGGTTGTGAAGCATTAGGGTATGCGAGGTGTGGTGTATGAAGTGGCTTTCGTGTTGGGCTGTGAATCATTAGGGTATGCGAGGTGTGGTGTATGAAGTGGCTTTCGTGTAGGGTTGTGAAGCATTAGAGTATGCGAGGTGTGGTGTATGAAGTGGCTTTCGTGTTGGGTTGTGAAGCATTAGGGTATGCGACGTGTGGTGTATGAAGTGGCTCTCATGTAGGGTTGTGAAGCATTAGGGTATGCGAGGTGTGGTGTATGAAGTGGCTTTCGTGTAGGGTTGTGAAGCATTAGGGTATGCGAGGTGTGGTGTATGAAGTGGCTTTCGTGTTGGGTTGTGAAGCATTAGGGTATGCGAGGTGTGGTGTATGAAGTGGCTTTCGTGTTGGGTTGTGAAGCATTAGGGTATGCGAGGTGTGGTGTATGAAGTGGCTTTCGTGTTGGGTTGTGAATCATTAGGGTATGCGAGGTGTGGTGTATGAAGTGGCTTTCATGTTGAGTTGTGGATCATTAGGGTATGCGAGGTGTGGTGTATGAAGTGGCTTTCGTGTAGGGTTGTGAAGCATTAGGGTATGCGAGGTGTGGTGTATGAAGTGGCTTTCGTGTAGGGTTGTGAAGCATTAGGGTATGCGAGGTGTGGTGTATGAAGTGGCTTTCGTGTAGGGTTGTGAAGCATTAGGGTATGCGAGGTGTGGTGTATGAAGTGGCTTTCGTGTTGGGTTGTGAAGCATTAGGGTATGCGAGGTGTGGTGTATGAAGTGGCTTTCGTGTAGGGTTGTGAAGCATTAGGGTATGCGAGGTGTGGTGTATGAAGTGGCTTTCGTGTTGGGTTGCGAATCATTAGGGTATGCGAGGTGTGGTGTATGAAGTGGCTTTCATGTTGAGTTGTGAATCATTAGGGTATGCGAGGTGTGGTGTATGAAGTGGCTTTCACGTTGGGTTGTGAATCACTAGGGTATGCGAGGTGTGGTGTATGAAGTGGCTTTCGTGTTGGGTTGTGAAGCATTAGGGTATGCGAGGTGTGGTGTATGAAGTGGCTTTCGTGTTGGGTTGTGAAGCATTAAGGTATGCGAGGTGTTGTGTATGAAGTGGTTTTGATGTAGGGTTGTGAAGCATTAGGGTATGCGAGGTGTGGTGTATGAAGCGGCTTTCGTGTTGGGTTGTGAAGCATTAGGGTATGCGAGGTGTGGTGTATGAAGTGGCTCTCATGTTGAGTTGTGAATCATTAGGTTATGCGAGGTGTGGTGTATGAAGTGGCTTTCATGTTTGGCTGTGAAGCATCAGGGTATGCGAGGTGTGGTGTATGAAGTGGCTTTCATGTTTGGCTGTGAAGCATTAGGGTATGCGAGGTGTGGTGTATGAAGCGGCTTTCGTGTTGGGTTGTGAAGCATTAGGGTATGCGAGGTGTGGTGTATGAAGTGGCTCTCATGTTGAGTTGTGAATCATTAGGTTATGCGAGGTGTGGTGTATGAAGTGGCTTTCACGTTGGGTTGTGAATCACTAGGGTATGCGAGGTGTGGTGTATGAAGTGGCTTTCACGTTGGGTTGTGAATCACTAAGGTATGCGAGGTGTGGTGTATGAAGTGGCTTTCACGTTGGGTTGCGAATCACTAGGGTGTGCAAGGTGTGGTGTATGAAGTGGCTCTCATGTTGAGTTGTGAATCATTAGGTTATGCGAGGTGTGGTGTATGAAGTGGCTTTCGTGTTGGGTTGTGAAGCATTAGGGTATGCGAGGTGTGGTGTATGAAGTGGCTTTCGTGTTGGGTTGTGAATCATTAGGGTATGCGAGGTGTGGTGTATGAAGTGGCTCTCATGTAGGGTTGTGAATCATTAGGGTATGCGAGGTGTGGTTTATGAAGTGGCTTTCATGTTGGGCTGTGAATCTTTAGGGTATGCGAGGTGTGGTGTATGAAGTGACTTTCATGTTGGGTTGTGAAGCATTAGGTTATGCGATATTGTAACTGTATACTGAAGTTTTCTTGTTGTTCTTAATATATTTTAGTCAAGTCTGGCGTAGTCATTGTGGGTTTGATTACATTTTTGTATTATAGTTGCGATCTGTCGTATTTCTTGTGTAAGGTGCAGAAAATTTAATTTCGCGCAAAATGAGATGCCTTGCTGTAACAGGGAACAGATGCACAATGCAATTATAACATATGCGAAATATATAACAGTCAATAATCGCAAGGTTTATTTAAGCCCACAATCAGAGCTAGATATAATTTCAATGATCGCGTTATCAAGTTTTCTGGGATGTGCCTAACCACAATCAGGAAACATCTCGAGCCAACTTAAAACAATTTGACAAATACGAGCTGATATCTTGATTAATACACGTCCATTCTCATATGGTCTACATGGGTAGATCACTAGTTATGCCGCAGGCAACATAGCATGCTTTCGACGATTACACCCTGATTCATAAGCCAGTAATTGGAGGATAATATGTATTTTTATTGTACAGGACATAGGAATACATTGAACTCTACGTGCGTCTTTGTCCTGACTCCTAGAGCATCCGATAGCCAATTGTGATAACATACCATGCCACCAAGCGCCACAAACGTATTTGATACAAGTAATGAACCAGCATATATGATTACCAGACAGGAAGCAGAAGATTAGTCATAAAGAAAACAGGACAAAAAGTAAGCACGAAACCGGGTATAATAGATTATTAATGTAATATTATAAGAACCATAATATAACGTAATATGTAATATTTACATCAGCCATCCAATGCATCGCACATGAAATACATACTTTACACTAATGTCATATATATGTCAGGAAATAGGTGCCCGTGTCCTCCATCACGAATCACACCAACATAGACACTCTAGTGTAATACAGCTAATAGTCAACGGCCTCTTTGTTACAATAGAGTCTATAGATCCTAATATATAATTCACATTAAAGCGTTCCTTAAAAGAAGTGTTAGGAGAGCCACGTGTTAACAACCGCTGCCATTGAGGATATACTTGGCAATGTATTTTGTAGTCCTGCGCGAAACGTGCTTTAGGCCAGCAGAGGCCTGTTCTCGTCGTCTTCATCATCACCCCGTTCCACGGCCTCCTGTGGGATCCTCTCGACGGGCAGAGAGTAGAGGAGGTTCTGCCAGAAGTCTGGATTGTTGGCTTCTATGTAAGTGAACTGTTTGATGTAGTTCCTAAGCGAGGGTTCCTGTTGATCCAGAGGCACCGGATCTTTCAGGATCACCACCAGGCGGTGTTTGTTCTCCCGGAGATCATGGTTTAGCGCCGTCGTGAACTCCCACGTGCAGCAGGCGCTGGCAGTAAAGTTGGGTGTAAGGACGCAAGTAAGGAATGCGAAACCTGGATGAACTTGTAACTTTTATCAAATTCAAAATCAATGCAGTCACAATTCAAAGGATTATGCGCAAGGTACGCCCTGAACGTGTCATTTCTCCATAGGCAAATGGCGTTGAGATCGTCAGAAATACCCCATCCCATGAACGATATCAGGTGCTGGAAGCGATTTCTCTCCAGACTCAACCTACCATTGGCGGATGGCATGGCACAGGTATAGTTCCAATTTAAATCGTTGGTAAATCGCGAAACCTGGCAGTTGTTGATCGATATGATCACTGGATGTCCCAAGGTGACCACTAGATAGAGGGGCCAAACATCCAGGGACGATAACGGATTATTGTCAATGTAAAGCTCCAAAAGTCCTTTCGGACCAGTAAAGCTTTCGGGGTCGATGTGTTGAATCTGATTATTGCGCAGATCCAATTGCTGCAACGTATTCATGCCTTTAAATGTGTCTTTGGCAATGCTGCTGATGTCATTATAACTGGCATTGAGGGTTCGCATGGAAACCAAGCATATAAATTCCCCTTCTCCCAGAGTCAGCAGTGAGTTGTGGTTGACAAACAGCTCTTCCGGGTCTACCAAAGCACAGAGGTTCAAGTTTTCAAGTGACCTCACATTTGTCTCGGTGATCTGGAGTCTGCTGACGTTGGGATATCGCGCCAGAAGGTTATTCAGCTCCTGGTGAAAGGCCGGACTCTCCTCTCTGTCGCAGTTGATGGTGAGGTTCTGTGGGTCGAGGGCATCCGGTTTCGTCAAGCAACACGTGCAGTTGCTGGGACAACACTCCGATGGTGTTTGTCGATGCGGGCACCCACGTGTTGCCATGGTGACTACAACGGCCATTGATGTCATCGTTAAGATGAATATTAGCCTCGAAGGAAACATTTTGAGTTGTCTCGTGCGGCGTGTAGCGTCCTGGGCAGTGGGTAAACGTGTGCCTGTCGTGGCGACTGAGCCGAGGGTAAACGTGCGCCTGTCGTGGTGACTGAGCCGAGGGTCAACGTGCGCCTGTCGTGGTGACTGAGCCGAGGGTAAAGGTGCGCCTGTCGTGGTCACTGAGTCGAGGGTAAACATGCGCCTGTCGTAGTGACTGAGCCGAGGGTAAAGGTGCGCCTGTCGTGGTCACTGAGCCGAGGGTAAACATGCGCCTGTCGTGGTGACTGAGCCGAGGGTAAACATGCGCCTGTCGTAGTGACTGAGCCGAGGGTCAACGTGCGCCTGTCGCGGTGACTGAGCCGAGGGTCAACGTGCGCCTGTCGTGGTGACTGAGCCGAGGGTCAACGTGCGCCTGTCGTGGTGACTGAGCCGAGGGTAAACATGCGCCTGTCGTAGTGACTGAGCCGAGGGTCAACGTGCGCCTGTCGCGGTGACTGAGCCGAGGGTCAACGTGCGCCTGTCGCGGTGACTGAGCCGAGGGTCAACGTGCGCCTGTCGTGGTGACTGAGCCGAGGGTCAACGTGCGCCTGTCGTGGTGACTGAGCCAAGGGTCAACGTGCGCCTGTCGTGGTGACTGAGCCGAGGGTCAACGTGCGCCTGTCGTGGTGACTGAGCCGAGGGTCAAAGTGCGCCTGTCGTGGTGACTGAGCCGCGTCTGCTTGGCTCTCATCAGCTCTACTCACAGGTGTAGTTAGATCCGGGTAACTTTCCAGATGGTAAATTTAGCACTTTGCCTACGACAATTTACGTGGAATGCGATATTCTCTGAGGCTAAGCCGGGTCTGCGTGGCTACGATCAGCTTTACCCACACGTTCAGTTACATTGAGTTTATTTTGCAGATTGTTAAATATAGATGGGATCTTGCCTGCCGACAAATATGTATAAAACTAGCTTTGCCATTGATGTACATATCTAAACTCCACGGTGCTCGTTTAGCCTTCTTCCTTATATTGCAAAAAAAAACAGATATTTTGTAAAAGGCCAATAAAAGAAGGAAGTATCACGGGCTTGTGCACTTTGGACATTTTCATTACGCGTAAAACACTTGTGCACACTGAACTGATGACGCATGCGTGTGGGCGGATGGGATCGGATGGATTAATTACAGGGAGACAATCCTAGCTTGTGACGCCATATCTCACATGTAGGCGTGTAGCGGGATTGTTTGATCTGTGAGAGAAAAGAAGAAAAATGCCCCCCCCCCCACCCCTCAAATCTCCATAACAAATTGGTCGAATAGCAAAAATACACAAACTGACTCAGTAGGAAGTTAGCGTCACCGGACACTTAACATGCACGGTAATCTGACTCTAAGTATTTCTATCAGGAGTCTAACAGCGAAACGTTAGTTGAAATAAGTCAACTAAGTTTTACTTATAATGTCATAGAAGTGTCCTAAAAGTAGCGTATTCTTGCAGTTAAGAGCAATCCGGTGATTCCACGTTTGATTTGAACAGTCTTTAACCCTCTGCGCGAATTGATATATGAACCCATTTACATCTCCCACCACTTGACAGCTACACAATTACACAAACACTTCGTTCGGTCATAACAAGTCCTTCAGTCATGTCACCCAATTTGTTTTACCGTTTTCATCTTTGATATATATCATGTTGTATGCAGCCTTAAGAAGCCTTGCTTCTACCATGGTTACTAGTTTAGATCAAGACTTCATACACTTTTTGATAACACGATGAACCGTCTCACAGCCTAGGCAATATTTGACCGTACATGCATACAGATTCCAGCAAAATGATCCTGCTTCACATGACCTGGGTGACTTCCTCTAGGATCCGCGCTTGAATAGTATACGCACTAATTGCCGATTATTCTTGCGCAAAATCTTCGTTGATACGGATTCCCTTCAGTTCTGTTCTCGTTTAACATATCAGTTATCGGCTTTGGCCGCTTTCAATAGCAAGTCTTTGATGGTTCCATGACTACAACTTGCTGATCTATGGCTTCATCTCCAATGGTGCCGCCACGCGGTGAGTTCTTGAGGGACGACGCCTGCGTGAACGCTTTATGATTCCTCTCGCCAATGCTGTGAGTGCGTTATGACCGCTCTTGCCAAGGCGGTGGGTGCGTTATGACCCCTCTTGCCAAGGCGGTGGGTGCGTTATGACCCCTCTTGCCAAGGCGGTGGGTGCGTTATGACTCCTCTTGCCATGAGTTTAGCAAGAGTAGAAGCAAGCGCATTTAAGCACTTGCAGTTCGCATGAAGGCCTGGCTAGCTCAGTCGGTAGAGCCGGTTTGCCTGTTTACAGATTTGGAAATAGTAACTATAATTATATTGAGAACGGAGCGTTATCATGCATTTGGAGTAAAGGGTATACACATATATTTATTTGTTCTATTTTAAAAGGTTATTTTTTTGTCGTAACTAGGCCGCACAAGCTGGGCAGAAACAACATATAAGACCAGGTAGACGGCTGTGCCAAGCCACGCACGGGGTCGCCAGCACGTCGTGTGTAGTTCCACTGAGGCAGTGTCAGCATTGATAATCGTGGATCACGCTGCGCATAGCGAGTGCCGGAGGGCATATCACATTTTGTTCAAGATGTTCAAATGGAAAACAGTTGTCTTAATACTAAAAATAACATTGAAGATGAAATTTCCATACACCATATTAATCTCATGGCGATAATTGACTATTTCTGAAGTCAGGAATATAAGCATCAAGATTGAATCGCATGGACCCGTTTGTCGGCAAATATCTGTGGTCTTTTTATCACCACATCGCGCTTGTCAGATGGAGGAAACGCATCTTTTGGATGAACAGTTATTTCGACTTCAACCGTGATCTCCATCACGACCTCCTCGGGTTTCCACCTCTGAGTAAAGCTCATGGGGAGACAGATGCCACCGGCGCACACCAGCAGGATCCCGGCCATGTAATACAGGTACTGAAGGTCATTGGTGACGTCATACAGAGGTCCTGTAATAAGACACGGGGTCAAATGCAAAGAGAACCCAGCCGTAGATTTGACCAGTAAAACATCATTGATGACAGAATCACTACACTTAACAGTGTTTACCTTGATAGTTATAGCATTAAAGCAATATATTCCGTAATGTTTGTTGTACCAACCTCTTCTTCATGTCAAATTAATATATCCTGTCTTGAATTTAAATCCTGAAAGCCCGTGGCTATCCGGAGGGAGCGAATTTGCCGGCTTTATATTCCTACGCGCCTGTTCGCTGTTCGGTTGGGTCATCGATAAAACGCGGAAAACTTCGGGAAACTTCTTCGCGGCAGAAAATCCGAAGTATTCCGCAAGTATTCCGCGTTTTATTGAGGCCCCTTTGGTATGATGTGTGATGTCGACCGCGGCTCGCCAGGATGTCCGCGCGCGATATAAATAAACCGCGTAGTTTTATGTTAAAATTGTTGTTTTACAGACTCAAAGAGATAAATAATATATGCATCATAATTTTAAGATACTTTTAGTCTTGATTGTAAAGTGTAAAAAATCTAAGATGGCGCATGTAAGTATATTGCTTTAACAGTGTTTACGTTGATACTTATAGAATTAAAGTTATTTCTCGTTTCTCCTAGGATTGAATACCGCCCACAACGCGATTCTCTCGACGTAGTCCACGGGGTGTTCTTCCACTGTGAAAGCTGACCCACTCCCCGACACCTTAAGCTTGTGCTCACGTCCGTCCTGCAGGCCCCCTTAGTAATGCGTTCGTTACGTTCTCAGTTAATTTGTGGAGAGTGGGATGGTACTATGGTAAGCGAAAGCGCAGACACAACTGTCCACATTGACCATTCCCTGTTGATACCATGCGATCTTACACGATGGAGCATCGCATATAACTCAATCAAGCGATTGACAGACTTGCCTGCCGAACCGTGGCTTCCGTCGTGGCCTAATAGCGTTAGCTTGGCCACATAGCTCCTCTCTACCTTTAACTTTCCCTGCGACCTACACAAGTTTAAGCGCCCAACTTAACCCAATGATCCTTCGCTGAAAGTCATAACGCTGTCCGATTTGCAGTCCGCGTCTTATCTCTGGGTTGCTATGGCGACTGCTGCTACAGCTGGTCCGAGCTGTTGGCTACTTACCCACAGATGCTGTGATGACGATGAAGGATAACCCTCGTGCGGCGCTGAGGGACCCCAAGGAGCTGGCATAGGCGTCGACCCCCAGGGAGTTGATCAGTACCAAGGACACCCCAACCACGAACACGGCTGTCCGAACAAAATACCGCAACTACATATACAGCCTGAGTGAAAACAATGGTCAGAAATAAGCAAAACATTCACTGTCAAATCAATAATAAGGCGCGCCTCCGCGGGAACGCCGAGTGAATATGGCGCCTGGCGAGTTCCACGAAACCAATCCTGAACGCTAATGCGACTATTGCAGATTGCGCCGAAAGACCCTCTTCCCTAAAAGAAGGGGATATTTTCAAACAAGAGATGATTTTTATGATTTAAAATGAACGAAAATGGTAGTTATGCATAGTGTAATCACACTAAAATCAAAAAAAAAATGGAAGTCAAGAATACCCATTGCAAATACACAGGTTCAACCGTAAGATCACTACTATACCGTTCCAATCAATTATATGTTTGTTGTTAATATGAACAGGTGTCACCTAAATCGCCAATTGTTCCATGTCTAGGAACTAGAGCTACACGAAGAACAAGAACTAACGGTACCAAGTCACTTTTACCACTTTACTCACCACAATTAAGTTCGATTATTTTCTAAATTATACTTATGTGTAATAATGAGATTAGAATACAGGTAAAAAGGTTGTCTATAAGTTTATCAATGTATTTGACATGTATATCAAACAGTGTAGTTGTCCAGGAGACCCATTATTAGTTTCCAATATTTCCGTACAACGCCTAGCTGGCGTGGTAATTATAAAAGGCAGATCTTATGATACGTGCATCGTACCGGCTTGGTACTTGTCCCAATATGCCAGTGTCTATTAGTACCGGGTGAAAGCACAGTTTATTCTATACTACGTGGGCTGCCATTGATTCTTTGTCTACATAGCATCTTAAATATGTTGCCATTATAATTCTTCAATAATTATCTATGGTGGCATAGTTGGTAAGAATATAAATCTCGTATTTGGTTCCCATTCCAATAAAGTGTGGACATTTTTATATGACAAACGGGTTTTATGAAAGGTGACAGAGTAAACCAAAGGTGATTAAAGAATGATTGAGTTCAGTTTAGTTTCTAGTTTAGTTACAAGATAGCAAATGAACATACGATATATTAGTTTGTCTTACATGTCGCCGGCGCTTGGGTCGAATATGCATTCTTTTCATAAAAGTTAACGAATTGGCGAATATGCACATGTCAGCTACAGAGATTCATATCACGCAATATTCGTGAAATATTTCTTCACGGAATAATACATGATACGAGATGACACGTTTTTCCCGTCGTGATAATTTGTCAGGATATTTTGTTTAAATATGGAAGAAAGAAAGTAATTAAAATAATTACGACATTCGACATTTACAATTGAACGTGCCATGCATATTCGGCAGTTCGTCCACGCGCCGACGATATCGTATATAGAGTGAGAACGGATACAATGACAATTGAGCCAACGTTTAAAAATTAATAATGTTGTTATTTTGCCCAGTCTGTATGCCTAGCATACAGAATTGTTTAAAGATCCATTAATTGATACCTTTCATTGGTAATGCACATACCAAAGACAACTTATGAACTTATAGACAAAAACTGAGATATAAATAAATGTACGAAGCAGTACGCGTTAAGCATTACTCTTATTGCAATTTAAAATTATACAGACTAGAATGTATCTACGTGTAAACAAATGGAGACATAGAACGTTAGTATCATGGCAAAATAGCAAAACACTATGATATATGGCACTCCCTTTAAAATTTAGACGAATAAACAAACTAAAACTGTAACTTCGGGTAATAGAAGCTCGCCTAACAGCAACATATATTAGGATTTGCTTAGCCTGGACACGTTATGGCACTCCCAGTGAACCTTCACTGCAGTTGCCCCAGATAGGGTTGGCGGGAGTTTGGGTACGACCACAAGTATTTGTTTTTAAAGAGTAAACAAACGACACTGTCATCCCGAAGTCGTCGCTGGTACAATACTCCACGACGGCAATTTAAAGGCAAACATGATCTGGGTTTGAAGACGACGTCTGAGTTATTTATGTCAATAGACGTTTGTTTCTCTAAAGATTATACGGCTTAACCTGGTACTCGTTGACTGGTCCGCCCATATGTATATTTATCTCATCAGCTCACGTCACTTTATCATTGTCGGTCAATAGCACTTGTGCCAATGTTTATTGTTGACTTTTACATACCGACGTTACATAAATCTTTATTTTATCAGATTCGAAGTGCAATGATTTTGCAGTTTCGATCACTTGCACCTTCATTCACAGTCGGCTAAATATTAAGTCCGCTCAACATCAAGGTTCTATTCTGGGTCTCTTGACATTCATCATATATGCAAACGACATGCCACACGCTACTCCGCTATTTAGAGCTATTGTATATGCTGAGGATACAACTTTGTGTAGCATGTTGACTGTGTCATCGTTCGATAATATGCTTGTTGATAATGTGTTAAATAATGAACTCTCTAAAATATACGGTTGGTTATGTGCAAACGAGTTATCGTTTAACGCTTCCAAAACCAAATTTAGGACATTTTGTAGGCTGCGTACAGTTCAGAAGGATTTTGAGTGGAACGGTCATATTAATATAAATATAATATAACATAAATATATCTTCACAAATATCAAAGGTTATTGGAGTCATGAGTAAGTTAAAACATGCAGTCCCATCCTATTTTTGATCCTACCCCATTTACATTATACTGTTTCGGCATGGGGTTTCCAAGCTTATCGAATAAGGTTATTGCAGAAAAAGGTGCGCATCATAGCAAAGACCTCATATCTTTGTCATACGGAACAATTGTTAACCAATTAAGTGTGTTTAAGTTGGCTGACATAACGTTTTATCACCAACCAAAGTTGCATTACAAGCGTTTCTACGGAGATTATTGTTAACTGATATGTCATACCTTCATAATTATAACATAAGACGAAAGGATGATCTGTTGATTGCACGTGTAAAACATAAATTCGCCGAACAATGTTTGAGACATCGATTTGCTAGAACTATAAATGAAACGCCCGATATTATATTAGATAAGGTTAGCACACATAGATTGGACGGATTTTCAAAATATGTCTATAGTGTCTTGCTTAATCGGTATTTATTGGTATGTGATATGGTTATACTTGCCACAGTAATAATTAGAATATTAGAGGTATTCCCCCTTTGTTTTTTTGTCGGTAAGAGCTATGTGTTATTCTTTTATCTAATTCTCGCAAGACTCTCGCATTTACATACATTTAACTTGTCCCTCTGTATCTTTGTGATGACGCGATGATTTTGGTTTCACCTTTTTTTTTACTTTTGGTGGCTCCTATGCCAGCGGCCTCCTTCCCGCCTCTTAATGGGAGTCCCCTGAGCGAGGATTGTCTAGGTTGTTATGTTTTTGCCTTTAATGTATGTATTGGTTCTTCTTGCTCAAATAAATGATATTGAATCTGAATCTGAATCGATGAGTCTGGGTGCATTCTATGGCTCCCGGCGCTGGCCTGCACTGGTTTCCGTGCGTTGGGCTGGCGCTCCAGGCTCTGGTCACCAGTCTATGGCTCAGGACTATGGCTCAGGACGCGGTTAATGGCTCCGGACGGGGACTTTAGTTCCGTACGCGTGCTATGATTCCCTGCGCTGGACTATAGCTCTGGGCGCTGGACCATTACTCCAGGCTTCGGTCACAGGTCTATGGCTGCTTGCTATGGCTCCGGACGTAGGCTATGGTTGTGGGCTATGGCTCCGGGACGTAGGCTATGGTTGTGGGCTATGGCTCCGGGACGTAGGCTATGGTTGTGGCCTATGGCTCCGGGACGTAGGCTATGGTTGTGGGCTATGGCTCCGGGACGTAGGCTATGGTTGTGGGCTATGGCTCCGGGACGTAGGCTATGGTTGTGGGCTATGGCTCCGGGACGTAGGCTATGGTTGTGGGCTATGGCTCCGGGACGTAGGCTATGGTTGTGGGCTATGGCTCCGGGACGTAGGCTATGGTTGTGGGCTATTGCTCCGGACGCGGGGGGGGGGGTGTGGGTGTGAGATGCATGGAGGGTTACAGCCAGGAAGAGAGAGAGGAAGGGCGGAAGAGACGGCGTCATTGAGGGAGGGAGGGTGCGATTATACCACATAACTCCTCCGTGCGCTGGACTAGGGCTCCGGATGCGGATTATGGCTCCGTGTGCTAGACTAGTGCTCCATTCTCCGGGTTATGGCCCCGGGAGCATGCTTATGGCTCCGTGCATTAGACTATGGCTCCGTGCATCGGACTATGGCTCCGGTCGCCGGGCTACGGCTCCGTTTGCTGGCTATCCACACAAATATAATCCATCAATATGGAAAGTCTCTGCTTACCGCATTGTGCTTGATGTGCAGCTTAGCTACCGATGAATGGAAGGACAGTGGAAATGGAGGGACAGTGGAAATGAAAGGAAAGTGGAAATGAAAGGACAGTGGACATGGAAGGAGGGTGGAAATGGAAGGTCTGTTCTTGGTTACTTGTCGTCAACTTTGTGATTTATCTTTGCTTATCGACATTTTAATTGATGACATGACTACCTGTGCAGGTTTCTTGGTCAACGTATATCGTGTCTCCCGAGAGGCGAAGATGGGGATGTACGTAATACATTATTGGGTTTGAGAGGGTTCGGCGGAAAAGCCCCCTCTTCCTTTGTTGCACCGCCAAACTTCGCGCTATAGGGGTATATTTGGTCATTGACCTGCTCGATGTCGCATTTCCATGTAGACCCGCTTGGTTATCTTCTCCTCTGTACACGGACACTGTTAGTAGTCGTCCTCTACAAATTTAGTGTCTGATTACAAATGAATTATCTGTTTTGTGACGAGAGTTTATGAAATTTTGACTTCTGAAGCGGTATTTTTTTATGAATAATGTCTGCTCTATCTATGTCATCAAAAAAGCTCCCTCCCTCAGGCATTACTGGGCGTTCAGCCCCCCCCCCCCTTTTAACCTTCCTCACTATCTGTTTTGCGGAGGTGGCATAGTGCCCCGCCCGGCAATCGCATACTGCCCTTCATGACGTAACCTCACATATATCATATATATACACTGTTAGGCTTACCTACAGTCATGCCAGCAACGATGTTGTAGAACGCGAGGACCTCGTAGTGACTATACCATGGAACGCCAAAGGTCAAACCTCCACCGATGATCAAACCGAGGCTGTAGACCCTGAGGGGGTTGACTCTACATCGGTCGGTTATGGCGCCAAACAGTAGACGACACACAACGCTCGACGCGCCAAAGATTGACAACAACAGCGCGGACTCGTCACGTGAGAAGCCTGCTGCGATAGCGCTGGTTGGCTGATAGGTAACGATGATGAAGAAGCCTGTAATTATTGTGAATTTAAACTTTATATACCGATTTAAGAGCAATGTGTAAATAACGGTTCATCTACCCACAGGATGTTTAAATTCTGTTATTGTTGGTCTCATTTATAATTCAATGTACAAAGTGGAAACGTTCACTACCAGCATGTGACTCATGACGTCCCTAATTGACTTTTTGATCACCAGACAAAAACATGTATCTATCCCGACAAAGAGAAATTGGATGTGAAATCATATCAAAGAAACATTTAAACCTCATAGTTATTTTCACTGCTTAACAAAAATATTAGATGTGACTGTATTATCAATATAACATTATTATATGCATGTAATTATTGGATTTACTACATCGAGTCGATAACCACTGATGCGTTGTGTCTGAGACACTTGATATTCCTAAATCATGTACGGACCTATATTGTGAAATAGACCCCTAAATATTGCAATGCCTACAAAATGAAATTTAAAATTTTAATTATTATTTAATTATGTGGGAGTAATAACTGAAGAGTTTTGCAAATCATTCGAACCGTAATATTTAAATGCTATTAAATGTGTGTGAAAACATAAGTAAACCTACCGGCCATGTACAGTATGGATGACAAGCACATCACCACAAATGTACCATTTTTGAACACATGCCAGTGACATAGCTGAGTCCTGGGCTTCGCTGCCTTCGGTCCTTTCTGGTTCGGCGTGGGAGGGATAGGTCTGAACAGCATACCAGTGACCAGACCATTCAGGCAAATACCCGCCAGGATCCACACGGCGCCTTGCCAGCCATAATACTCTAGCAGTGAATTCAGGAGCGGTGAGATGACCAGTTGACCAATTCCGCTGCCGCTGGCGCATATTGCCGTCGCCAGAGCCCTCCGCTTGAAAAAGTAGTCCCCGACGACGTTGAAAGCGCTCAGTAGCACCATGCCGCTTCCTACGCCTGATAGAGAGGCAAACTAGTTGTTGTTCGGCTTCAAGGAATCCAAAAGCCACAGGAATTGTTAGCTCAATCCAGATTTGGGAAATATTAAATTTACCCCGTAGTTAAGTTCGATAATATAACCACCACAGGTTGGATGTAATGAAAGTTCCTTTCATCTATTGCTTACCTCCTAATATGGAGTACGTCGGGATAATGACCCAATACACGGGGGCCAAGGTCGCCGCCAGGAGGCCACTGGTCGCCAGTATGCATCCCGATATAGTAACCATCCTGTTGCCATGACGATTGATCAAGATGGCTGCCACCGGACCTGTTTACAAAACAACAACATTTACTGCACGCAAGACGATTCTCATGTCACAGGTTGTGACAAATTTATTTATGTAACTATTTGGTATCTTGTAAAAGGGTTTTAAAACAAGACTTCTGTGTGACTTGACGAAGTTATAAGCTATCCTTCATGTTATTTGCTTGCTCTATGTTGTTATGTTACCCTCATGTTGTGATACTTTGTTTAATAATGCCTCCCAATTTATCGATATTTAGAGCGAGGGGTGGGGGGGGGGTCGGAGTATTTTCTGTCCGAGTCGTACATGTAAGTTCCCAGAAAAGTGATATATTTGCATGTCACGTGATCACACGATTTACATGTCACGTCATCACGCGATTTGTGCCACTTAAATTCAAGATATATGTTTCTGAACAATTTAACGGTGTAACAGGTCGAACAATGAGTTGAATTCATTTCCAAGAAGCAAAATGAGATTCATTATTCAAGCAGACAAACTGCTGTATAAATTCATGATACGTGTCGAGATAAAAGTCGTCAAACAGCCTATCAAGGCAACCTACCGATAAACTGGTACACGGCGAACGAAATGCCACCAATCCAAGATATGTTTGACAGAGACTCGTCGAAATAATCCACAAATTCGACCAAAAGAACTCCGAACGACAAGAAAATGCCATCCACGACGAAGCAATTGAAGCAGGCACCTGCCACCACAACCCATGCCCACCCCTTGTCGGGCTGGAACACTCTGGATTCATCCCCTCTCTTGCTTTCTGCATCTTCAGAAGTCTTCCCTTTGCCTTTGGCCGTGTACTTGTCAGTCTCGCTCATATTACGCCGTATACTTGTATGGCCCTAGTTATGTAAGTGGGGTCACTTTTAAAGCCCACTATATATACTCGATCATGCCGCTGACTAGATATGTAAGGTAGTGTTTTATAATGCATTCGGTTGGTATTTAGGTCTTGCGTCTCCGCCATATCAAAACACACATTGGGGCGCAGCCTATTGACTCTGATACATAATATATTATGTAATGCGGCCAGTGAGTGGCCTTGTAACTCGATCCCGATTGAGAGTGGGGGGGTCTCGATCCCCATGGGTACCCCAAGAACACCCCACCCACGCCACTTGGTGCGCGCCGGTTACCACCAGTGCTACCCCATTGGTAGAGAAGGACAGATGCACATCGACGCGTTTTGTTATCCATCTGTTCTTATACGAGGTTATACAAGTGATGTCTGTGACGCCAGCCTTGATGTATTGCGTGGATGTACCCAGCCTTGATGTATTGCGTGGATGTACCCAACCATGATATATTGCGCGGATGTAACCGACTCTACACAAGTTACTTTTGACTTTTTTTAATGGCGGTCACCGTGGGGACGGGGCAAGTCCTGCCATTAGTAGTTGCATATACGTTGGGGATTAAAATAATAAGGCTGCCTATCTAGTAATAAGGTTTCACCAGCTATTGTTATATTGGAATTGGTTAATAATAACAACGTACAAAGCCAGTTATCGCGTTCTGTCGTTGTTGGCGGAATAGATATATAATATTTATATTATATGTATCAAAACTATCACATTCTTTCGCAAGCACATCAGCATGAGTAAATAATTTAATAAAAATATTTGATACAGTTAGCCAAGAATAATTTTCTTGTTTTGATTGTTGATAGCTCGAAACTTCTTTTGGATCCGCCATTGCTGCGAGGTGGAGTAAGGTAAAGACATCCAGTCTCAACTTCTACTCTTAGTGCACTGTGCTGTCCACCTGATCTCAGATGTGACTGGCGCCGTGTATTTGTTTTGTATTGTATCAGGCGTGCGTGACGTCCGCCCTCGATTTGCATAATTCATTGAATTTAAAGAAGCGCATTGCCACTTGACGAAAGCCCAAATATGGCCACCCGTCTGGCCTGAATGATGTGACATGTCGCCTTTGTTACTGGTAAACATGACGCGAAGGTTTCATAACGGCTAAGTTAACCGTAAATTATGCTGGTTTTGCCTCTCGCATTATCTGCGGTAACAAACTCGCATATTTAAATGTATTTTAATTCGTTGATTTGTAATATAATCGTAATAATAATGTGTACCATAAAAACAGGTGACTTGAATGCGCGTATGTTTTAACATCATATTATCTTTATTCCATATGTTTATCTTACTTCATATTATATTTATATCTCATCTAAATTATATGGCAGATTAACCATAACATAAAGGGGTTTTAGCAACAGCGAAAATTTAATTATTTACCATTACTTTACTTCACGCATGTTTTTGCTACAAATCTGTTCATGTCAACAGTTTGATGGTGAACGAAATTCCTGCCACATTGTATTGGCCATGGTGAGAAAATGTGTCACTGCGGGTCATTTATTTCATACGTTTATTTCATAACCATTGTGTTATTGCAACGACACTACTGCTATTTTTGCAGAGCCTCTCCAGCAATCTTGAGCAGAGCAGTTTAACATCAGTGTTGGTTGACAGTGGTTGTTGTAGGGAGCTGCAAATAGTATAAAAGGGGTTCCAGGGGTGTAATGTGAAACGCAGGGACTTCAAGAGTCAGCTGATGCATAGGGACCGCTTTTGTTGGCAGAGGAGGATTAGTGAGCCAAGAGTTATGTCAAAAGGCCGGTCGCTACTCCGGTACCAACGTGCAGAGCACACAGGTCGTGTTAAACTTAAAGCCGATGTCGGCCGTTTTTTTAACATTGACAAAGTGGCATAATGGGTGTGTGTGTATAAAGGATGCGGGGGGGGGGGCACAACCGCACAACCGCACTTGTAGATTTGTTTGTTTTGGTAACAGATCATCACTAAAGTTAACTTTAATTTAAGGATTCCCTCTGAAATTCATATTTTGTCAGGCCATCCAGTTCCAGTTACTTAAAACCTGTTAAACCCAAGACAATGTCTCGCTACACACCGCCTCTGTTTACTTGTTACTTGCACTGCCACATCATTAGCAATGGAAGTCACGTCTTCACAATCGAATTGCTGTTGTTCCAGGCAAACCATATATAGCGCTTTCGAACTACGATGTTATTACCCTTGATGAACGCTTTCTATATTACACACACTATTTAGCGCTTTTGACCTACGATGTTATTACCCTTGATGAACGCTTTCTATATTGCACACACTATTTAGCGCTTTTGACCTACGATGTTATTACCCTTGATGAACGCTTTCTATATTGCACACACTATTTAGCGCTTTTGACCTAGTAGTACGATGTTATTACCCTTGATGAACGTTTTCTATATTACACACACTATTTAGCGCTTTTGACCTAGTAGTACGATGTTATTACCCTTCATGAACGCTTTCTATATTGCACACACTTGGCTTGTTCGTGACAGTGTCCCCAAATTCAGTGCTCAGAAATGCCTAAAGACTTCTATCAGTATATATTGCTATGTTTGGTTTGTCAATTTGTTTCTTTGTTTTCTGAGCGGAAAGTGTTATCCGTTTAGTTCAAGGATAAGGTGAAGCATAATCTCAGTATAAGAGCACGCACGTGGGTTTGTATTTCTCTATTTCGTAATATGTCCCCCTTCTTGTATTCAAAGTATGCGCCATGAAGTTCACTCAGTGCATAACTCCCCCATTTACTATTCGGATGTTATTGCTGTCACGTGGCGCCAACACACGTTAATGACTGCTTAAAAGCCATACAGCCGCTCATTTACAGTCTCCATTCTCAAAATGGCGCACTTATTGAACATGTTTTTAAAAAAGGAAGTCATGTGTAGCTAGCATTGTCGTGGATCTGTCAGGAGATTTTGATATAGTGTCGTCTCTTGTCGCCACAGTGTTTCACAATCAACCTCGAAACAGAGACCAATTATTGTAATTGCAAATTTGAACTTTATTTTTGAACCATAACGGCAGGTGTCTCACGACGGTCGCTGCTTTAGTTACTGGTTCATGGAAAGCTGCAGGACCAAGATGGGAAGCTGCAGGACCAAGATGGGAAGCTGCAGGACCAAGATGGGAAGCTTTCGTATCGGCTGCTGGGCTAAACCACATATGGCTACCAGCTGGGCTCAGATGAGGAGCCGGTGGCCCAAAGATGAGGAGCCGGTGGTCCAAGATGAGGAGCCGGTGGCCCAAAGATGAGGAGCCGGTGGTCCAAGATGAGGAGCCGGTGGCCCAAAGATGAGGAGCCGGTGGTCCAAGATGAGGAGCCGGTAGTCCAAGATGAGGAGCCGGTGGTCCAAGATGAGGAGCCGGTGGCCCAAAGATGAGGAGCCGGTGGTCCAAGATGAGGAGCCGGTGGTCCAAGATGAGGAGCCGGTGGCCCAAAGATGAGGAGCCGGTGGTCCAAGATGAGGAGCCGGTGGCCCAAAGATGAGGAGCCGGTGGTCCAAGATGAGGAGCCGGTGGCCCAAAGATGAGGAGCCGGTGGTCCAAGATGAGAAGCCGGTGGTCCAAGATGAGGACCCGGTGGTCCAAGATGAGGAGCCGGTGGCCCAAAGATGAGGAGCCGGTGGTCCAAGATGAGGAGCCGGTGGTCCGAGATGAGGAGCCGGTGGTCCAAGATGAGGAGCCGGTGGTCCAAGATGAGGAGCCGGTGGTCCAAGATGAGGAGCCGGTGGTCCAAGATGAGGAGCCGGTGGTCCAAGATGAGGAGCCGGTGGTCCAAGATGAGGGGCCGGTGGCCCAAAGATGAGGAGCCGGTGGTCCAAGATGAGGAGCCGGTGGTCCAAGATGAGGAGCCGGTGGTCCAAGATGAGGAGCCGGTGGTCCAAGATGAAAAGCCGGTGGTCCAAGATGAGGAGCCGGTGGTCCAAGATGAGGAGCCGGTGGTCCAAGATGAGGAGCCGGTGGTCCAAGATGAGGAGCCGGTGGTCCAAGATGAGGAGCCGGTGGTCCAAGATGAGGAGCCGGTGGTCCAAGATGAGGAGCCGGTTGTTGTTGTTGTAAATCTCGATTTCTATTTTGATGTAGTAACGATTTATATGTTGCATGTATTGTCAGTTGTTTTACTTTATATATATTAGAAATATATTAGAAATAGAAAAGATTATAAAAAAATATAATAAAAACAATAATATAACCATTTTTGAACTTCAAAGGGCCACGGGCTCCTGGTACCAATTTGTAAACGGTATACAATGCACATTGCACTTATGATGAAAACAGTCTGATGACGCATGGCGGAATACTAATGCCTGGGGATAATGTTGCTGCGCAGTTTAGGTCAAACCTACATGGATTTAGTAGCTAGAGGGATATTTCCGATTCCGTCCTGCTTAGGCAAAGCCACCTGGCAGTCAGGATGCGGAAGGAGCGGTAGGGAGGGGGGGGGGGGGGTGCATGCACGATGCACGAAAACGACCAAGTGTCAGAACGCGACCATGTACTGCCTCAACTCATGGGAGTAAGTAACTATGCGGTCAAGAGTTCAGTCCTCCAGCTATGGCTTGACGAACTGGCCTAAAATTGCATTACTTCATCATAACGGAGACACGAAGACCGAAGTGAAGAAAAGAAAACACTGTAGGCGAAAGTGAAGATGAATGCTCCCTGGCATTTGGCACAACTACTCTAGCATGCTTTTCTGATGTTTGACGAAATGATAATAATTTCCTATGTCTATAATGGACCCAAATGTTTCGTTGCCATGGAAACAAATCTTGCGCCCTCTAACGGAAAAAGTATATTAGGCCACAATTTATCTTTTTTCAGTCGCGTGATGTCATTCACGGTAAAGTTTTTCGAAAAAAATCTGTCATATTGTGGATTTAAAAATATTTTCGGAGGTTGACGATGGGTGAAAGTGAAAGTGAGAAAACAATGGGCATCTATATTTAACCAAAGCGTAGTTTGTTCTTTGATTAAATGTCATTGACCTTGATCTTTGACCTTATGAGCTGAGTGACTTAACGCATTATTGGCTCGGCCAATCAGCGAGAGCTACAGGCGTTTGGAAAGTAGTGTCAGATGAAAAAGGTTATTAATAAAAATGTGCTTCATGTATGAATCAGCAGAATACCATATGACGCTCTAGATATCGTCCTAGTTATATCATCCGCCTGCAGACGGCGCCACTGGTGGGAGGCTCAAGGTGTGTTCAATCAAATGTGGATGGTTGGAAGAGGCATAGAGGGGGTGATATATAGACTCTGACCCTTGTATAACTATATATCTTACCTAGTGCAGCCCTCTTACAGTTTTAGTCATACAGAAAGCTATTATACTTGCCTTGTAATGAAACTACTTCGTGCGGGGCAACTTACCTTACCTGTAGGTTAACTTACCTGTGTCACTGTCAGAGCCAGAAGCATGGTAACAGCGAAGGCGTACATCATCATGCCTGCAAAGTCTTTACCTTGTTAAATTAAACTAATAATTTCGTACATCCGCATAGGCGGCTGTGCGTTATATACGCCTGTGACGTCTCTTACGTTCCGGCCAGCTGCCACGATGCTCCTGACCAGAAGAATTGCTGAGGGCTTCCTCGGCTCATACTTTGACAAATCGTCTACCCAATTCATTCATCAGCTGCTCAATTGTTGGTTTTGGTTGCACAGTGGTTCCATATTATGTGACCGCGTTTCATGGTCATGGGCGTTACACTGAATGGCGGACATACTGCCGTTACAACGGTTATAATGGCGACAGTATACGACCTTGGGACTTGTGTTAATCAGTCTCTGTCGTGTAAGTTCAGCAAAGGTAGGATATCAAGAATCAATAATTGCCACGAATGAAAAAAAAATATTAATGGATTGTTAGATGTACGTGCGAGAAGCGTTAACCATCGTCGGAACTAAACCTACATTGGAGTCAGGCTACATATCTAAGATAGTGCACGAGGGGATTTTACCCGTGTCAGTTTATTATGGTTTATCCGCTTGTCAGCCGTGATCGGCCGTGTCAGACCAGCGTAAACATCGGGAAATCACTCAGCTGTTGGAGGGGCCGGCGCGATATCTTAGTGGGCTAGAGCGCTCGCCTTGAGTGCTTTGGCCACGCCATGTCTGTGTGGTCGCAGGATAATTATCCCATCTCTTTCTTCCTAAAGAATAGGGTGTTACCCCCGGGGACATGGCTCTTCCTGGAATCGGTTGGCAAAGACCGGCAAGGGTCTATTTTATTATGTGTTTTGTCCTCGCCTGTACCCTATAAACCTTTAACCCAGATACTCCCGCGTCTAGAATGACGTCAATTCTTCTGCTTATGTTATCTTGTGCGTTATTGTCTTCTATTTCTAAAATAAAAAGTAACAAGTGTGTGCAAGAGGGCAAAGAACAAAAGTAAGACAACAATTGTAATTTGATCAACATTAAATTGGACAACTTAAAACAATATTTTATCATTGAAGAGTTATGAAGCAATCAAGAGATGAATGAGCTGAATGATTCAAGTGAGATAATATTGAAGCAAACTGCATACACGTATAGACTTCTTGGAGGGAAATTATCCACACTAGTTAAAATATGAAGTGTTACACAATTTGATCTCAAGTATTATATTAAGTATATGTGAGTTCATATTGTGCAAATGTGGCAGTACTGGTCTATTTTGTGGCAGAAAAAAGTGTTTATCAAATAACTATAAAAATCAATTAAAGCAATTAAAAAGTACCGTTCTTTGAAATTAGCTAATTTCAATGGTAGTAACATTAATGGTTGAGGAACTGTAATTTTGTCGGTGTTGGCCGCGCATACCCGATCAGCGTAACCATTGGCAAGACACATTAAAAGATTGGGTGACTTCATGTGGAAAAGTATTTTACGCTATTAATAATCGCTTCGGTGATATGTCTCGGCTCACTCTCCTTGGCCCAGCGTCTGGCCCTGTTGATCTGCAACGATACCACCGCCTTGGAAATAGGAGTGAAGTCATAATGCACCCGCTGCCTTGGCAAGAGGGGTCATAACGCAGTCACCGCCTTGGCAAGAGGGGTCATAGCACACCCATCGCCTTGGCAAGAGGGTTCATAACACACCCACCGACTTGGCAAAAGGGGTCATAACACACCCACCGCCTTGGCAAGAGGGGTCATAACACAAACGCCGCCTTGGCAAAAGGGGTCATAACACAATTACCGCCTTGGCAAGAGGGGTCATAACACAAACGCCGCCTTGGCAAAAGGGGTCATAACGCACTCACCGCCTTGGCAAGAGGGGTCATAGCACACCCATCGCCTTGGCAAGAGGGGTCATAACACACCCACCGCCTTGGCAAGAGGGTTCATAACACACCCACCGACTTGGCAAAAGGGGTCATAACACACCCACCGCCTTGGCAAGAGGGGTCATAACACAAACGCCGCCTTGGCAAAAGGGGTCATAACACAATTACCGCCTTGGCAAGAGGGGTCATAACACACCCGCCGCCTTGGCAAGAGGGGTCATAACACACCCACCGTCTTCGCAAGAGGGTTCATAACACGCCCACCACCTTGGCAAGAGGGTCATAACACACCCACCGTCTTGGCAAGAGGGTTCATAACACACCCACCGCCTTGGATAGAGGGTCATAACACACTCACCGCCTTGGCAAGAGGGTCATATCACACCCACCGCCTTGGCAAGAGGGGTCATAACTCACCCACCGCCTTGGCAAGAGAGGTCATAACACACCCACCGCCTTGGCAAGAGGGGTCATAACACACCCAACGCATTGGCAAGAGGGGTCATAAACACCCACCGCCTTGGCAAGAAGGGTTATAAAACACCCACCGCTTTGGCAAGGGGGTCATAACGCACCCGCCACCTTGGCAAGAGGGGTCATAACACACCCGCCGCCTTGGCAAGAAGGGTTATAAAACACCCACCGCCTTGGCAAAAGGGGTCATAACACAATTACCGCCTTGGCAAGAGGGGTCATAACACACCCGCCGCCTTGGCAAGAGGGGTCATAACACACCCACCGTCTTCGCAAGAGGGTTCATAACACGCCCACCACCTTGGCAAGAGGGTCATAACACACCCACCGTCTTGGCAAGAGGGTTCATAACACACCCACCGCCTTGGATAGAGGGTCATAACACACTCACCGCCTTGGCAAGAGGGTCATATCACACCCACCGCCTTGGCAAGAGGGGTCATAACTCACCCACCGCCTTGGCAAGAGAGGTCATAACACACCCACCGCCTTGGCAAGAGGGGTCATAACACACCCAACGCATTGGCAAGAGGGGTCATAAACACCCACCGCCTTGGCAAGAAGGGTTATAAAACACCCACCGCTTTGGCAAGGGGGTCATAACGCACCCGCCACCTTGGCAAGAGGGGTCATAACACACCCGCCGCCTTGGCAAGAAGGGTTATAAAACACCCACCGCTTTGGCAAGGGGGTCATAACGCACCAGCCACCTTGGCAAGAGGGGTCATAACACACCCGCCGCCTTGGCAAGAAGGGTTATAACACACCCACTGCCTTGGCAAGAGGGGTCATAACACACCCACCGCCTTGGCAAGAGGGGCATAACACACCCACCGCCTTGGCAAGAGGGGTCATAACTCACCCACCGCCTTGGCAAGAAAGGTCATAACACACCCACCGCCTTGGCAAGAGGGGTCATAACACACCCACCGCGTTGGCAAGAGGGTCATAACACACCCACCGCCTTGGCAAGAGGGGTCATAACACACCCACCGCCTTGGCAAGAGGGGTCATAACACACCCACCGCCTTGGCAAGAGGGGTCATAACACACCTACCGCCTTGGTAAGAGAGGTCATAACACACCCACCGCCTTGGCAAGAGGGGTCATAACACACCTACCGCCTTGGTAAGAGGGGTCATAACACACCCGCCGCCTTGGCAAGAGGGGTCATAACACACCTACCGCCTTGGCAAGAGGGGTCATAACACACCCGCCGCCTTGGCAAGAGGGGTCATAACACACCCGCCGCCTTGGCACGAGGGGTCATAACACACCCGCCGCCTTGGCAAGAGGGGTCATAACACACCCGCCGCCTTGGCAAGAAGGGTTATAAAACAACCAACCGCTTTGGCAAGGGGGTCATAACGCACCAGCCACCTTGGCAAGAGGGGTCATAACACACCCGCCGCCTTGGCAAGAAGGGTTATAACACACCCACCGCCTTGGCAAGAGGGGTCATAACACACCCACCGCCTTGGCAAGAGGGGCATAACACACCCACCGACTTGGCAAGAGGGGTCATAACTCACCCACCGCCTTGGCAAGAGAGGTCATAACACACCCACCGCCTTGGCAAGAGGGGTCATAACACACCCACCGCGTTGGCAAGAGGGTCATAACACACCCACCGCCTTGGCAAGAGGGGTCATAACACACCCACCGCCTTGGTAAGAGGGGTCATAACACACCCACCGCCTTGGCAAGAGGGGTCATAACACACCTACCGCCTTGGTAAAAGAGGTCATAACACACCCACCGCCTTGGCAAGAGGGGTCATAACACACCTACCGCCTTGGTAAGAGGGGTCATAACACACCCGCCGCCTTGGCAAGAGGGGTCATAACACACCTACCGCCTTGGCAAGAGGGGTCATAACACACCCGCCGCCTTGGCAAGAGGGGTCATAACACACCCGCCGCCTTGGCACGAGGGGTCATAACACACCCGCCGCCTTGGCAAGAGGGGTCATAACACACCCGCCGCCTTGGCAAGAAGGGTTATAAAACACCTACCGCTTTGGCAAGGGGGTCATAACGCACCAGCCACCTTGGCAAGACGGGTCATAACACACCCGCCGCCTTGGCAAGAAGGGTTATAACACACCCACCGCCTTGGCAAGAGGGGTCATAACACACCCACCGCCTTGGCAAGAGGGGCATAACACACCCACCGACTTGGCAAGAGGGGTCATAACTCACCCACCGCCTTGGCAAGAGAGGTCATAACACACCCACCGCCTTGGCAAGAGGGGTCATAACACACCCACCGCGTTGGCAAGAGGGTCATAACACACCCACCGCCTTGGCAAGAGGGGTCATAACACACCCACCGCCTTGGTAAGAGGGGTCATAACACACCCACCGCCTTGGCAAGAGGGGTCATAACACACCTACGGCCTTGGTAAGAGAGGTCATAACACACCCACCGCCTTGGCAAGAGGGGTCATAACACACCTACCGCCTTGGTAAGAGGGGTCATAACACACCCGCCGCCTTGGCAAGAGGGGTCATAACACACCTACCGCCTTGGCAAGAGGGGTCATAACACACCCGCCGCCTTGGCAAGAGGGGTCATAACACACCCGCCGCCTTGGCACGAGGGGTCATAACACACAAACCGCCTTGGGAAGATGGGTCCTAACGCACCCACCGCCTTGGCAAGAGGGGTCATAACACACCCGCCGTCTTGGCCAGAGGGGTCATAACACACCTACCGCCTTGGCAAGAGGGGTCATAACACACCCACCGCCTTGGCAAGAAGGGTCCTAACACACCCACCGCCCTGGCAAGAGAGGTCATAACACACCAGCCGCCTTGGCAAGAGCGGTCATAACACACCCACCGCCTTGGTAAGAGGGGTCATAACACACCCACCGCCTTGGTAAGAAGGGTCATAACACCCACCGCCTTGGTAAGAGGGGTCATAACACACCCACCGCCTTGGCAAGAGGGGTCATAACACACCTAACGCCTTGGTAAGAGAGGTCATAACACACCCACCGCCTTGGCAAGAGGGGTCATAACACACCTACCGCCTTGGTAAGAGGGGTCATAACACACCCGCCGCCTTGGCAAGAGGGGTCATAACTTACCTACCGCCTTGGCAAGAGGGGTCATAACACACCCGCCGCCTTGGCAAGAGGGGTCATAACACACCCGCCGCCTTGGCACGAGGGGTCATAACACACAAACCGCCTTGGGAAGATGGGTCCTAACGCACCCACCGCCTTGGCAAGAGGGGTCATAACACACCCGCCGTCTTGGCCAGAGGGGTCATAACACACCTACCGCCTTGGCAAGAGGGGTCATAACACACCCACCGCCTTGGCAAGAAGGGTCCTAACACACCCACCGCCCTGGCAAGAGAGGTCATAACACACCCGCCGCCTTGGCAAGAGCGGTCATTACACACCCACCGCCTTGGTAAGAGGGGTCATAACACACCCACCGCCTTGGTAAGAAGGGTCATAACACCCACCGCCTTGGTAAGAGGGGTCATAACACACCCACCGCCTTGGCAAGAGGGGTCATAACACACCTACCGCCTTGGTAAGAGAGGTCATAACACACCCACCGCCTTGGCAAGAGGGGTCATAACACACCTACCGCCTTGGTAAGAGGGGTCATAACACACCCGCCGCCTTGGCAAGAGGGGTCATAACACACCCGCTGCCTTGGCACGAGGGGTCATAACACACCCGCCGCCTTGGCAAGAGGGGTCATAACACACCCGCCGCCTTGGCAAGAAGGGTTATAAAACACCCACCGCTTTGGCAAGGGGGTCATAACGCACCAGCCACCTTGGCAAGAGGGGTCATAACACACCCGCCGCCTTGGCAAGAAGGGTTATAACACACCCACCGCCTTGGCAAGAGCGGTCATAACACACCCACCGCCTTGGCAAGAGGGGCATAACACATCCACCGCCTTGGCAAGAGGGGTCATAACTCACCCACCGCCTTGGCAAGAGAGGTCATCACACACCCACCGCCTTGGCAAGAGGGGTCATAACACACCCACCGCGTTGGCAAGAGGGTCATAACACACCCACCGCCTTGGCAAGAGGGGTCATAACACACCCACCGCATTGGAAAGAGGGGTCATAACACACCCACCGCCTTGGTAAGAGGGGTCATAACACACCCACCGCCTTGGCAAGAGGGGTCATAACACACCTACCGCCTTGGTAAGAGAGGTCATAACACACCCACCGCCTTGGCAAGAGGGGTCATAACACACCTACCGCCTTGGTAAGAGGGGTCATAACACACCCGCCGCCTTGGCAAGAGGGGTCATAACACACCCGCCGCCTTGGCACGAGGGTCATAACACACCCACCGCCTTGGCAAGAGGGGTCATAACACACCCACCGCATTGGAAAGAGGGGTCATAACACACCCACCGCCTTGGTAAGAGGGGTCATAACACACCCACCGCCTTGGCAAGAGGGGTCATAACACACCTACCGCCTTGGTAAGAGAGGTCATAACACACCCACCGCCTTGGCAAGAGGGGTCATAACACACCTACCGCCTTGGTAAGAGGGGTCATAACACACCCGCCGCCTTGGCAAGAGGGGTCATAACACACCCGCCGCCTTGGCACGAGGGGTCATAACACACAAACCGCCTTGGGAAGATGGGTCCTAACGCACCCACCGCCTTGGCAAGGGGGGTCATAACACACCCGCCGTCTTGGCCAGAGGGGTCATAACACACCTACCGCCTTGGCAAGAGGGGTCATAACACACCCACCGCCTTGGGAAGATGGGTCCTAACGCACCCACCGCCTTGGCAAGGGGGGTCATAACACACCCACCGCCATGGCAAGAGAGGTCATAACACACCCGCCGCCTTGGCAAGAGCGGTCATAACACACCCACCGCCTTGGTAAGAAGGGTCATAACACACCCACCGCCTTGGTAAGAAGGGTCATAACACACAGTGCCTTGGCAAGAGGGGTCATAACACACCCGCCGCCTTGGCACGAGGGGTCATAACACACAAACCGCCTTGGGAAGATGGGTCCTAACGCACCCACCGCCTTGGCAAGGGGGGTCATAACACACCCACCGTCTTGGCCAGAGGGGTCATAACACACCTACCGCCTTGGCAAGAGGGGTCATAACACACCCACCGCCTTGGCAAGAGGGGTCATAACACACCCACCGCCATGGCAAGAGAGGTCATAACACACCCGCCGCCTTGGCAAGAGCGGTCATAACACACCCACCGCCTTGGTAAGAAGGGTCATAACACACCCACCGCCTTGGTAAGAAGGGTCATAACACACAGCGCCTTGGCAAGAGGGGTCATAACACACCCACCGCCTTGGCAAGAGGGGCCATAACACACCCACCGCCTTGGCAAGAGGGGTTATAACACACCCGCCGCCTTGGCAAGAGGCGTCATAACACACCTACCGCCTTGGCAAGAGGGGCCATAACACACCTACCGCCTTGGCAAGAGGGGTCATAACGCACTCACCGCCTTGGTAAGAAGGGTCATAACACACCTACCGCCTTGGCAAGAGCGGTCATAACACACCCGCCGCCTTGGCAAAAGCGGTCATAACACACCTACCGCCTTGGCAAGAGGGGCCATAACACACCCGCCGCCTTGGCAAGACGGGTCATAACACACCTACCGCCTTGGCAAGAGGGGTCATAACACACCCACCGCCTTGGCAAGAGGGGTCATAACACACCCACCGCCTTGGCAAGAGGGGTCATAACACACCCACCGCCTTGGCAAGAGGGGTCATAACACACCCACCGTCTAGGTAAGAGGGGTCATAACACACCCACCGCCTTGGTAAGAGGGGTCATAACACACCCACCGCCTTGGCAAGAGGGGTCATAACACACCCACCGTCTAGGTAAGAGGGGTCATAACACACCCACCGCCTTGGTAAGAAGGGTCATAACACACCTACCGCCTTGGCAAGAGGGGTCATAACACACCCACCGCCTTATCAAGAGGGGTCATAACACACCCACCGCCTTGGCAAGAGGGGTCATAACACAGCCACCGCCTTAGCAAGAGGGGTCATAACACACCCACCGCCTTGGCAAGAGGGGTCATAACACACCCACCGCCTTGGTAAGAGGGGTCATAACACACCCACCGCCTTGGCAAGAGGGGTCATAACACAGCCGCCGCCTTGGTAAGAGGGGTCATAACATACCCAACGCCTTGACAAGAGGGGTCATAACACACCCGCCGCCTTGGTAAGAGGGGTCATAACATACCCAACGCCTTGACAAGAGGGGTCATAACACACCCACCGCCTTGGCAAGAGGGGTCATAACACACCCACCGCCTTGGCAAGAGGGGTCATAACACAGCCACCGCCTTGGCAAGAGGGGTCATAACACACCCACCGCCTTGGCAAGAGGGGTCATAACACACCCACCGCCTTGGTAAGAGGGGTCATAACACACCCACCGCCTTGGCAAGAGGGGTCATAACACAGCCGCCGCCTTGGTAAGAAGGGTCATAACACACCCAACGCCTTGGCAAGAGGGGTCATAACGCACCCACCGCCTTGGCAAGTTGGGTCATAACACACCCAACGCCTTGGCAAGAGGAGTCATAGCACACCCACCGCCTTGGCAAGATGGGTCATAACACACCCACCGCCTTGGTAAGAGGGGTCATAACACACCCGCCGCCTTGGCAAGAGAGGTCATAACATACCTACTGCCTTGGCAAGATAGGTCATAACACACCCGCCGCCTTGGCAAGAGGGGTCATAACACACCCACCGCCTTGGCAAGAGGGGTCATAACACACTAGCACGACGTATGTGTTTTGTGCGTTAGTAGTGCCTATGCAGCGACCGACCTGTTGACATAACTCGTCAATCATTGAACCTTCTATGTCCACCAAAACCGTATCTATGCATCAGCTGACTCAAAGCCCACACGTGTCACGTTACACCTCTGAAACCCCTAGTTGGCTTATTATTTTGCGTTCTGACCCCCCCCCCCCGCCCCCTGAAAAACGCGCCTCAAAATACATCTACCACTTTTATACTATTTATTTGCAGCTTTGTGTAAAATCCACAGCCAGCATGGCGGTTCAAAACTGCTTTGCTGAAGATTATTTGAGGGGGTCTGGAGATATAGCAGTGTGGCAGCCCCGCACATGTCACTGCAATAACGAAGCGGTTGTGTAATGAATGAATTACCCGCAGTGACATATTTATTATTGGAGCCAACTCAATGCCATACGAATTTTGTTCAACATCAAACTTTTGACATCAAATGTTTTGTAGAAATAACTTGTGCTTGGCGAAATATTGGTAAAATAACTTATTTCGCTATGTTCTGAGACCTCATTCTGTCAGAGCTAAGCTGCCATAATGTAAGTGAAGAATATAAGGTATTAATAAAGGATAATGTCTGATCAAAAAATCGAGTTATATATTAGGATACATAAGGATATAAAATGACTGTTTGATTTATGAATATATTATATATTATCATTAAAAAAAAGTTGTTTCTTAAATTATTTTGGAATTCTAATATTTAATTTTTAACACTTATATATTATGTATTATGCTACATATTATTATTATGAATCAACAAAAAACCTATATATTAGCCTGTAATTAGCACAGAAAATATGAAGGCAAAAGCCGTATAATGCATGGTTTACGCAGGCGTTACAAACCGCCTCTGAATGTTTACGGGTAACAACCGTGACAGGAGGAAGACAGGTGAGGCAATATTTGCGCTTTCACCAAGTGGCATTGCGATCCTTTGAATTAATTGAATTAAACCTATTTGCCACCACCGACGAGAAGGCCCCCTGGCACTGCGCAAACATTGGGCGTGTGGGTCAATGGCTGAGGTGACACCTTACACGCGCGTAAACACTATTTATGTATTTATTACGACGTCATACATGTCCAATACAAAGCGCCAGTCACATCGGGGGTCCGAAGGCGACAGGACCACATTGTAGAAGTAGGGATTGAGTGTCTATGAGGTACAATACCTCATAGATCGGATTCATCGGCTGTCCAAATTTCTTATGAAACACTATGCAACACAATTATTTGCCACTCATTGACTGCTACTGTTTGCGTACTCGAACCCCCGGGGTATGTCAATATATGGGATATGGGACCAAATGGCTGCGTGGATCTTTTTTTACGTCAATCGAATTTATTTGACGAGGTTTACAACAGTGAGTTTACATATTAATGCCTATATTGTATAGAATAAAGAAATTGTGATGCAAACAAGTCGTTCGTACTAGTTTTAAGTAGTGGGTTCGAGTTGTACGTCGTCCGTACCGGTTATACGTCGTACGTTCGAGATTTCAATTTTCACTTTTCACCAATACTCCTTCGTTACTATCAGTCAATACTCCTCCGTTACTATCAGTCGTCTCGATAAAATGAGTGTTTCATTACCGTGTGGAGTCCTCTTTAGGAGTCGCATGTATTACACGAGACGTGTCGACATATACAATACACATCGCACTAACCCTCTACTACCCTTCCAGGAGCGGCCAGTCACGTGACATGCTTCCCTTTAAACAAAAAAATCGATAAAACGGACTAGTCGATGCGGACCTGTGCGTTTCAACCAGTGAGATATATCCTTGGGTTTGACAGGCGTCATACAGATATACGGGATAATATGACTGACTCTCACAAGGACAGGAATAAAGGGAAGACTTGTGACGATGCGGAAAGCAAGAAGGAAGATGAATCCAGAGTGTTCCAGCCCGACAAGGGGTGGGCATGGGTTGTGGTGGCAGGTGCCTGCTTCAATTGCTTTGTCGTGGACGGAATTTTCTTGTCGTTTGGAGTTCTTTTGGTCGAATTTGTGGAGTTTTTCGACGAGTCTCTGTCAAATATATCTTGGATTGGTGGCATTTCGCTCGCAGTGTACCAGTTTATCGGTAGGTTGCCTTGATAGGCTGTTTGACTACGAATTTTACTTCGGCATTTGACCAGCATAATGAACGTTGTTATGTTTTCTTTTTTTTCAGAGAAAATTTCAGATTAGTTGTACAACTGAATTGTTACCTCTCATAAGTTGTAAGATCTGTTACAGGGTAAATTCTTTAGGAAGCTTATGTAAATTTCAATTTTGACAAATCGGCTTTAAATTTTGACAAACCGAGTAACACTGTGAAACGACAACAAAAACATCCATAGTTCGACAAAACAACACGTCCCCGCTTATTAGGATATCCCTTGGAAGATGCATATTCCTTCCCCGCTTTCAGTACACTCATTTCATTAAATGAATGATACTTCATCAGCGCTCTCTTCGGGTTGCGAGTAACAAAGAATCCTCGAGTGACAGCTCATAACTTTTTAAATTCACACTGACACGTAGATGTTTGGAAAGCGTTTCACAAGATGCTTCATGTCAATATGATAGTTGACATGATTTTGTAAACAGGACCAGTGGCGGCCATATTCATCAATCGTCATGGCAACAGGGTGGTGACTATGTCGGGATGCATCCTGGCGACCAGTGGCCTCCTGGCGGCGACCTTTTCCCCGATGTATTGGATCATTATCCCGACGTACTCCGTCGTAGGAGGTAAGAAAGGGGCCAAAATAATCGACATTTTTGAATAAACACTGTAATAGCACCTTTTATGCAAGCAAGCAAGTTCCTATCGCACCATTGCGATGTTCAATAGACCCACGTTAAACCGAAGGGATGGGTCCGCTTACGTAATTCAATAGACACAGGATGCAACCTGACATAGCATATGTCAATAGCTATAGCAATTGCGCAAACAACGTTCATCCGGAATAGAAACCCAATTAACGATAGACATTTATCTAAGATAAAATCAGAACTGTAACTACATGTTTAAAGACATGTTGTCCAATTCGTGCCATGAACGGAATATCCCAATGTATTGCGGATTCCTTGAAGCCAAAAAACAACCGATTTACTTTCCTATCAGGCGTAGGAAGTGGTATGGTACTACTGAGCGCTTTCAACGTTGTCGGGGACTACTTTTTCAAGCGGAGGGCTCTGGCGACGGCAATATGCTCCAGTGGCAGCGGAATTGGTCAGCTGGTCATCTCACCACTCTTGAATTCACTGCTAGAGTATTATGGCTGGCAAGGCGCCGTGTGGATCCTGGCGGGTATTTGCCTGAATGGTCTGGTCACTGGTATGCTGTTCAGACCCATTCCCCCCACACCGAACCAGAAAGGAGCCATAGAAGAGAAGCCTAAGGCCCAGTTATGGCATTGGCATGTGTTTAAAAATGCTACATTTGTTGTGATGTGTTTATCGTCAATACTGTATATTGCCGGTAAGTTTACTTCTATAACCACATATGTTTAATAACATTTAAAGGTTAGGATCTCAAAAATATTCAGTTAAAAGTCCTTATTACTATTATATCAATAATACAATCACGTTCATTTTTTTTGATAAGACCGGACGAATAACTTGATATTTAAGCGTATTTGATTTAATATGATGACATATACACACACCGAACAGAGAAATGGTCCGATGTGTATACCAGATGTATACTGGGATACTTTTTGCGAGCAAATGAACATTTAATGAGCCTTTGAATCACATGCTGCTGAATTGTATATTAGCCGGAAAGTTTATTTACATCCCACGCGTTTAATAACATTTTAAGGTTAGGTTCTTAAAAAGATTCCGTTAAAAGTCATTATTAATGTTAAATCCATGAGACAATCACGTTAATATTTTTGATATGACCGGACGAATAACCATGATATTTAAGCGTATTCGATTTAATATGATGCCATATACAGAGAGTGAACAGAGAAGTGGTCCGATGTGTATGCCAGCGAAAAAACATGGATATCTCTTATGATCAAATAGGCAAATAAAACGAGCCTTTGAATCACATGCCGCTGAATTGTATTTGTATGTAACAAAGGTCAATGCGATTAGTTCATATGAGTTTCAGGCTTCTTCATCATCGTTACCTATCAGCCAAGCAGCGCCATCGCAGCAGGTTTCTCACGTGACGAGTCCGCGCTGTTGTTGTCAATCTTTGGCGCGTCAAGCGTTGGGTGTCGTCTGCTATTTGGCGCCATCACCGACCGATGTAGATTCAACCCCCTCATAGTCTACAGCCTCGGTTTGATCATCGGCGGCGGTTTGACCTTTGGCGTTCCATGGTATAGCCACTACGCGGTCTTCGCCTTCTACAACATCGTTGTTGGCATGAATTTTGGTAAGCCTAACTTCTTAATGTTTATACATAATGTCAGACTATATATATCCAGAGAGAATCCTCGCAAAGGTTATTTTTTTACTCTCGAAGCCCCTCATGTCAACTCACTTAAAGAGCAATACGACTGTGTTAACAACCGCGAGAACAGTTTTGACCGCAAAATCATGATTCTTTGAACATGAACTAGACAGCTGTAAGATTCATGGCGATGACCCTTTTATGTTGATGGGTTTGTTTTTGATAGTTTGCGATGCTAATGAAAGGTAAACGATGAGCTAGCCATACCGACTTGGAAGAATAACAACATGGTTAACTTTTAGGCGTAAACTAAATTGTTATTTAACATTCTATGTTTACTTATACTCCACTAGTAGATATATTGGATGTTTACTTACTGTAACATTAATATTAAGTAACGCCAAATAGACCATTCTTTGATTACCTTTGTTATATGTGTATACACTGTCAGCCTTTATACAAAATGCACTAAAGTTGCGATATGATCTAAATTCGCAATTTTATTTTTAAGAAATATGTAACCCTAGTAGTATACACCTTTCGTATCCTCTGTGGTACAGAATAAAGTGTGGGTTTATCCAAGATACTCACACAGTGAGACGCGAACATTAATCTCTTACCGACTTCAAATATATCGTCAACAAGATTTGACCGATGACTGTTATGGCGGCCATTTTCTTAAATAGTCGAGCCAACTATTGTGACATTACATTATACTCGTGAAGACGCTCGCCGTATCTACAATGCAATGTCTGAACCGGGACTAATTCTCATTGATTAGCTGCATATATAATTAATACAATAAGACATATAAACGGAAACATGTTTTGTTCGAAAAGTCTACATCATGTTCTTGCACTCTCTGTTCTGGAAGATCTCGCCACATCCTGTTTCTTTCATGGTGGCTATTCTTGCTTTGACAGCGGATGTATTTTTCAATTCTGACCACATTTTTCACTCAGATTGTATGTGCAGTTGACATATTCTCTTCGCCGCTCTGACAGCCGTGTTCGTGGTTGGGGTGTCCTTGGTACTGATCACTTCCCTCGGGGTCGACGCCTACGCCAGCTCTTTGGGGACCCTCAGCGCCGCCCGAGGGTTGTCCTTCCTCGTCATCACAGCATCCGTGGGTAAGTAGCCAACAGCTGAAGCAGCTGCAGCAGCAGTCGCCATAGCAACTCGATGTGCAAACAAGGGCAGCAAATAGATCATCGAATCCGCTGTAGCGTTTCGGCTTTTATTATAGGATGATTTGGCTTAAATAGGACGCTTTAAGATATATAGCGTTTATCGCGTCGGTTAAAAAGTTGAATGTGGTCAGGGGCGGACCTAGGAATTTGCAAAGAGGGGGGGGGGGGGGTGCTTTCTGAAACCTTGCGACCGGGGGGCCGGATGCTCGGAGAACCCGACTTTTACAGTGTATATTCAAGTTCCGAAGGGGGGGGAGGGGGAGTCCCCGAGAGAGATAACCACGGTTCTGTCGGCTTTGAAGGCCTTCAATCGGTTGGTTGAGGTGTATGTGCCGCTCCAACATGTTGGTCAAATGCTTGTCGCATGGCATCATCAGAGAAGTTGTTTCTGTGTCCTGGTTTCCTCTGGGACCAGCCCCACGCCGTGCCTGCATCCACAAACCACAAAAAAGGTCGTTATTGAATGATGAAGCAGACAATAGTCGACAAAGAGCTTTACGGCCACCGCCGACAATGAAAACCAAGTTCAAATGTAGAGTACTTGCGTCAGCTTTTTGATGTGTCCAATATAATGCTCGGGTGTGTCTTCTTTTTGACCCCGTGGCTTGTTACAGGACCTCTGTATGACGTCACCAATGACCTTCAGTACCTGTATTACATGGCCGGGATCCTGCTGGTGTGCGCCGGTGGCATCTGTCTCCCCATGAGCTTTACTCAGAAGTGGAAACCCGAAGAGGCCGCGACGGAGATCCAGATTGAAGCCGAAATGACTGTTCAAAACATCTATGACGACCATCGGAAGGACGCACTTCCTATACATGGCGAGCGCGATGTAGCGATAAAAAGACCACAGATACTTGCAGACAAACGGGTCCATACGATTGGCTCGAGATGCTGATATGGTAACATTGGTTACTGTGTGCATTAATCTAGCTTCAAATGGTGGTTACGCTAGATATGAAACATGTATGCATCATAATTGTGAGATACTTTTAGTCTTGATTCTCAAATGTACAAAATGTAAGATGGCGCATGTAAGTAGACTGCTTTAGGCGCTAGGTAAAACAAGCACTCCCCTGACTATTCGGCGATATATTTGGCTTTTGATCCACCCAGAGATGCCAAACGAGCCTCGGAAAACGAGGATGGTAGGAAATGTGAAACGTGCAGCTAAGCGGGTCGACCGTTTAAATTTTAACCACAATTCTTGTGGGCGAGGGACATCATGTGTTATTTTTCTACACAATGTTATTATGGCAACGAGTGTCTACTGAAGGGGCCGGTTTGGTCAGGTTACAAAATCTAATTTTATTTAAATTGATCTGTGTTTTTAGTTTCAAATCATTCAGAAGGTTAACACATGTATAGCATATAATAATTGTAACTGGGATACATCTAGATGTCAGTGCAATACATGGGGGGGGGGGGGTGCGTCCAGTGTCCAGTGTCGATTTTTCCGAATTCTCAGTATCGCATGTCTACGTTCCATGTCGCTGTTTGACTGAACAAGTTCAGTGTCCTTGTTTCCAAAATATGTGTTGATGTCGCTTTTTTAGATCCTCAGTTTCGGAATTTGGGGTTTGATATCGAATGTCGATTTTTGATATGTGGCCGTGTCGCATGTTGCCATGAACCCCTTCCAGACCCCAATACGTGTCATGCATGTAAGCATCAAATCAAATATACCTTTTGTGTCACATTTTTTCGCGCAAATATATCATATAGGCGATTATGTCTATATAAATGTAGATAGATATCAAAAGACACCCACTATGCTCTTCCCTATCCCAGGCAGGGCTCACACTCTATAGTTTTTTTGTTTTTGTTTTTTTTTTGTTTTTTTTAAATTTACTTCAGCAAAGAGAGATTAAGAATAATGTAACATCACGTAATACAAATATACTAATATATATATAAAGTCAAAGTCATAAATGCCGTAGACACACGTTTCGGCCCATATTTTCCGCGAATTTGCCTCGATCACTCTCAAAATCCCTGACGTGAGAAAGCAACACTAGACCATTTTAATGATACTAAACTTATGTGTGTACTGCGATGTTATCCTGTTTAAGACGCAAACAATATTTCTCCATGCTAACACTCTATTGGCAGCAAAAGCAGTTTCGTATGCATACTAAAGCACACGTCATAACGTGCTCTGAACAATACATGCTCTATATTTGCACCAGCCACACGCGCCATGGCAACTATAGAACCTTTCATGGTCTGCGATTTAAAAGGGTCTAGTGTTGCTTTCTCACGTCAGGGATTTTCAAAGCGATCGCGGCAAATTTGCGGAAAATATGGGCCGAAACGTGTGTCAACGGCATTTATGACTTTGACTTTATAATGTCTTCACACTAGACTGGAGGTATTAATTGGCTCAGTTGTTAGTATCTCAAACATAGCATCATATTTGGACTGATAACCGGCGATGTGATCAGCATAATAGTGGTTTTCCAATATATTGTTTGCAACATTCTTGCTTTAGGATCTTTCCGTTTGACATTTTGTGTTTATAAATGCACCCTTAACAAACAAGATGATAAAATTAATATTCCACCCAAGGTCTTTCTTTTTCTCAGAGACTCCGAATAACACATCCACTATTGCCAATTTCACGTTAAGACCGAACAAGGAGAGAATCCACACAATGTCTTTCCATAAATCTTTGACATTGAGACAGTTGTAAAAATAATGTTCAATCGTGTCGATTTCGCTACAAAAGCAGCACACATGGCTTTCCGTTATGCTCCATTTCTTTAAATCGGCATTGCATATAACTATTATGTGTAACATGTTAAAAGGTTTGTATCTTTGTGTTACGTGTCAATCTATGTGCTAATGAGAAAACCCGTTAAAGTTGTCATCAACTAAGAATGGAAATTCTTCCAGCCATCTGTCTATTTAAGTAGGGCTCCACTATCTTACTAATATAGTTTAAATAAAGATCTCTATTTCTTAGTGTCTTCACATTACTCAGTTTACCGCTCATTGGAATACATTGGTTGAAAAGTTCTATGTTTGCAGAAAGATCGGTGTCTATCTTATTTAAAACTTGGCGATGTAGTATATTTCGCCGGTGGCTTGGGATTGCTTGCGCAATACTATTTAAGGCCACGTCTTCTATTTCTATGTTGAAATTGTGGTGAAGACCTAATCTGGTAAGAAAGCATCCGTTACCGTCCATAATATCATGTATCCGTCGTATTCCGTGCTCTTCCCATTTATTATACTTTGGGTAGAAAATGTTGCTCAGTTTTTCCCCAATAAACATAAATTTATTATGCCATAGTTTCTCATATTGAAAGTAGGATGCCTCTGGCTCGACAGATCGAATTGCAAACCAATGTTTAATAACTTGATGGTAGAACTTACTTTTGGGCATTCTTACGGGTTCTATCAAGAGTTTGCCATTGATCTCTTCGCGAGAGAGCCCCAGTAAGCTTAATGTTGGTTTGCCCTTCTTTGACGTGTTGGTTTGGACTAATAGAAGCCTCTGAACCCATAGCGTTTTTGACAAGAAATTATAGCCTCAAAACATGGTAGGTTTAATCCGTCCTTTAGTAAGTCTGATATTATACAGGAAAACTTTATTTTTAGAGGTTCCCTATTCCATACAAAGTTAATTATTTCGTCATGAACTTTTTAATGAAATGGCAAGCAGCGGGCAGTTACAGTTACAGGTATTCACAAGCATACATTTAAGGGTATCATTTCTGCAGCCAGGCAGAGACATAACTGACTGCCTGGGATAGTTTAATTACATGGTCGGACAGGTTAGAATGATGGTTGTATGCCTGACAGGGCAGGTGAAGATGTAGACTGTGATCTCTCTCTATTGAGCCATGTTCAGCGGTTACACTTAGCAAACAACCCTGCAGGCACTGATCAATGCGAACAATAAGTGCACCGAGCTTTCGTTCTTTGGCCCCAACCATAAAACATCGGAAAACTAGGCTCAGTACTAGACACTCTCTTTGCGGAACATGACGTTGCAGAATCGTCGAAATACGTGGATATACCACAGTGATATCTTGCTTCTGCAAAGATAGATTGAACATGAATTAGCGTCCTACCTGATACTAGTCAGACCTACAGAAATAAGAGAGAGCCATGAGAATGTGGGTTGCCTGCCTTGATTTGCACACTTTTTGGCATTGTCTGCAGAACGTACACAAATAAATAAGCCTTATAAAGCTGTCAAGTGCTTCATACTATTATAGTTGAAAAGGCGACAAAAACACCTGTAAAATAATGTATACCAGTAACTCTTTGTAATTATCAAACTTCTCTAATAACACGTATTTACAACTTTTCCTTGCCGCCATGTCACTGTTACATCACCTTTCTTGTCTCACATTTCAGTGTTAAATTGCTACACTTCTGTAACAGTAATATAATGGCGAGAAATAAAAATAATTATTAACTTATTGTAAAGTTCTATAAGGGTAAAAAGTGATCAAATTCAGTTACATGCATTTTCATCGCCTTTGGAACTATAGGTATGAAGAACAACTTGAATAGATTTCTAAGGTGCATTTATTTGTATACATTCTGCAATCGACACCTGAAGAATGTTAGTTTTTAAATTTTCTACTCTCTATGTCAATATTTATTACATAGCCCATGCTATTGGAAATCGCGCACTGATGGCTCAAGTTGAATGTCCTAACAGAATAAATATGCAGTGGCTACCTGTCAATTTGCTCCACTATATTCCTGAAACCTTTATGACTTTTGTCCGAGAGTCATTTCTTAGGTCTGTAGTGTATTTTCTTGTAATCCGGGCAATTTTTATCACCTCTCGCCTCGTTGTCAATGCTTCGCCACAAACACCGTAAACAAGCTTAGCGTGATCACCTCGCTGCCAGGCGGCATTTGTCACGTCCGGCAAATAGAATTCTGCTACGACCTTCAACTTAATTGAGCCATCGGTCCGCGATTACTAATTTTAGGGCTGGTGAATGGCATGGCTCTCACACTTGCTTCATTCACGGGCATGGTCAGAGAGGCATGATGTACCAGGGCTAGGTCCAGTGCTGGGTCTGACATCAAATCTACCACCTGACCACTACGGCACGCCAGCGAAATCTGCCGCTTATAGTCGGCGCGTTTAATATCTGACGCCTCGCTTTCGTAATTTTTTTTGTCCGTGCACCATTTGCATCCACGATTTATGTATTTATTTGCTCCATTACACGAGACCGTTGTGATTTTAACTTACTTGAAGGACTTAGGCTTCTTCATATCATCAGTGTGTTCACTAATTGGACACAAGGTTTACAATACACCCGTTATCACCGTACAGTGTTGACTACAACGTAATACAGATATCCAAGATAAATGCTATAGAATCATATGATGCCGTGTTAGATCCTGTTCACAGAAAATCGGTACCTATATTTATACCTACAAAGAAGAGATTCAATATGCTCGCGCTTGCTTACTTTACTGGAACCTCCATTACTTTAGCCGTCCCTATTACTGCAATATAACGTTTGCATCCTCGTCTTCGTCTTCCTGAGCTTCTTCCTTCCTCTCAGATCCTCCCTCTTCTGACATAATTCGTGTAAGAGGGATCTTACAATCTTCTCCGCTCCCCCCATAAACAAAACCTTGTGCATCCTATATGGGAGCAGCTGCAAGATGCATCCAGAATATCTGCAGTTGCCCAGGTAGCGATGAAAGCCTGCACCCAAATATCATATAAAAAATAAAAGTGCGCAATGACTGGTACTTGCGCAATGACTGGTACCTGCGCAATGACTGGTACCTGCACGATGACTGGTACATGCGCAATGACTGGTACCTGCGCAATGACTGGTACCTGCACGATGACTGGTACCTGCGCAATGACTGACCCATCTTCTGCATAATTCCTATTCATGACCTGCTCAGGTTCCCAGGGCTTCGCAAGAGGAAGAACATGCTGGTAGCCTCCCTGGCGCGGACGGATCTGGCTGTAGGCTGCGTGATGCTCCCGCTCAACATAATTCCCCTCTTCTACCCTGACAATGACATCTGCATGTTCGCCATACTGGTAGATTTCGCGCTCTGCAATGTGTCTGTCTTGCACATCTTGGCGATATCTGTCGAAGGGTTAATCGCTGTCAGTCGCCCATTGACCTATAAGCTGATAGTAACCACCCGACGATTGGCTGTCGTTATTTTAATGCTATGGATCTGTGGTCTGGGTGCGCCAATTATTTGTTATGTAACTGGCCAAATGACCATCAAGAGCTGTCAGTATCATCTTGCTTCTCCCGGCGGCTTCGCGAATGTGGTTGTATTTTTTCTGGTGCCCTACGCAGCATCGTGTTGTATTTACCTCTCAATGTATAAAATGATACAGAAATCAGTGACATTTCAAATGGTCAATTGTGCTTCAAATGTCGGCAGCGTACAGAAGTCATCAACAGCGAAAACTCTAGTCGTACAGAAGTCATCAGCAGTGAAAACCGTTGTCGTTATTATAGACAGAAACATGACAGAAACTGACACATCAGGACAACGTATGACTGCTGACACATCAGGACAACGTATGGCCACTGACACATCAGGACAACGTATGGCCACTGACACATCAGGACAACGTATGACAGCTGACACATCAGGACAAAGTATGACAGCTGACACATTAGGACAACGTATGGCTGCTGACCCGATAGCAGTGATACACTCAGCGCTTGATGGTCGCCGCAGCAAGATGAAAGGTTCCAAGACGCTGCGGATGAGTGTGGTCATCATGGGGGCATTCGGCGTGACCTGTGCGCCGTTCTACGTAATGACAGTCCTTGCCTATCTCAATATCACCTCTGACATTAATCTCAACTCGCTGTATGCTTATTTTCTTGTGATATTGTACATGAATTCGGCGGTTAATCCGGTCATATACGCCTGGTGTACGCCCACCTACACGCCCATCGGATACTAACCTGCAAAGGTCGTAACTGTGATAAGTGAGAGAATAATATAGGCTATCGAGCTTCAAGATGTTTTTTGTAATAATTTGTAATTCTGGCATTTCTGGAAATTGTTTATTTTTATCCACGCTTTTGCAAACTGATTCATTGTATGCCTCTGTATGTATCATTGTTCTGATGTTCTCGAGGTGGCCATTAAGGCGTGTACGCGCTGTGGACAATCTCGTTCAATAAATAAAGCTTATGACCAAAAATAATATTTCGTGGCATAATCCGATCTGTAAAGATGTGTAATTCCGTCGCTCGTATCCAGTCAATGACCCAGAAGACATTGTTATGCCATGATGGATTGCTATGACAGCAGGCTGCTGCATACATATTTAACCGGAATATAAAGCTGGCGGAGGCAGGCCTCCGCCATCTTAATAATTAAGTACTATGCCGTCACCTTCACAATAGTGAAGTCAATTCTTGGGCATGAGTTTCACCATAAAAGGGATTTAGGAGTATCCTTAAATGGTCACCCTCCCCATTTTCACCATAACCGGGGTATCGGACTATCTTTAATTGGTCATCCTCCCCAGTTTCAAAATAGCCGGGGTATCGGAGTATCCTTCATTGGTCACCCTCCCTAGTCTTCGGTTGTTGTTGGTTAGATAAGTGCTGTGGATAATAAATGTCATAAATTACTAGCAATGCAATGGCATGCAACACACTTGCACTGGTTAAGGTAAGTAAGCGAAGCGAGTTGTATTAACATTATTAAGATCATTGCTCGCATAAGCTTAATATAGTACGCCAAGAAGTACGTAGTAATATCAATAGTAGTGACATAAGTGGTAGAAGTAGTCGCTGTAATTATGGTTTAGTGGCAATAGTGAAAACAACCACTATAACTATTAGGATAATGATGACGCTTGGAGCAAGGGCTCTGATTTGTCCCCCGATCACTTCCCTCCTTCCCTCTCGAATCCCACCTCGCACATCTCCAGTCATTCCATCTCAAACAAATATCGCACTTCGCCGAAGGGTATAGCACCTGGTACGAAGAAAATCGATAAATTCTTTAAACTGATTTAGAACGCATGTCGTTTTACTCTTCATCGGAATTCGATATATAAACAGCAGCAGCAACGCTAGTGGATGAAAAAAATGGCGGCCCCTGAAGAAATGACTGGCACGATTGATTGATCGATGTCCAAAGGACTGAAGCAGGGACTTGCCGTCTCTACACAGCTGGTGGCTTGCACTTAGCACGTGCTCTCGTCTCGCGTCAACTCTCGTCTCGCGTCAACTCTCGTCTCTGACGCAAGCGGCGCCTTAAATGCTTTGGCCATTACAACAAAGGGCTCGCACTGAGTGCTCTGGCCACCTGAAAGCCTAACGGCACGTGGACCGGTAGTTCGAGCCCTACTGTGGCCATGTCTGTGTGGTAGCAGGATAAAGATCCCATGTCTTTCTTAGTAGGGGGTTATCCCCGGAGACATGGCTCCACTCTCCCTACCTTCTCCCATTGATGTGATATTACCAAAAGTGGTTAAAGCGTCCTGAATAACCAACCAACCCTTACAACAAGGAGCGTTTGGCATTTGTACGCTAGCTACTTGTTGAACCGTACAACATTGGTTTGAGTTGTCAGTCCAATAAATCTAGCAGTGTTTGTGAGTTACAAAGAAAGCTGTAGTTTTGTTTCCTGAATGCCACATTTAGTCTGGCGTTCCTTTTATCTTCCCGAAAATGTACCTTTTGTAATGGATCAAAACTATTATTATCATCATATTAAGTGCAAGAAGATAGCACAAAACACCAATTAATCCGTCAATATCTGATTCGCCAAGTAAGACATTTTGCCATATATGTTAACCTCTCGGTACGTAGACATTTCTGAAATCGGCGAGAAATGTTTGCTAAAGTAGATGTAGATACAATAAAGCCTACTTAATCCCAGAGTACCATGCGTCGTTCTGTAAGTCGCCAAATTAAAGATGTGAGGACAAACCATTGATCTTTAAAAACGTGACAGAAAATGTTCAACCGCTTATTACATTCTAGATTAAATTTCCTGCAAAGTCGATCAAACGCATCAGCCTTTGTGCAAAAATGTCCTTCATGGCATTAATTATCGTCTCCTCACACCGACATAACACTGAATCCACTTTGCGTACCCCAACACCCCAATTTGACGGATGATTAAGTAACCACATCACAAGTGTTCACTAACTATTAAGAACTAACTGCACATATTGTCTCTTTACAATGTGATATGTGTATAGCTATAGCAACTAGTCTCAACCCCCAGCTGGGGCATGTACCGATGTACGCACTGTCTGGTGTCTTATGCTCCCCCCCCCCCTCCCCCCAACACACACACACTAAACGTACCGGGGAGGGCCTGGTTATACATTCAACAGGTGCTGCCCGTGCGGTCGAACGCAGCGCTGGTGAGGCGAGCTTCGCGTAAATAGCCCCAATACACACTGTCAATTGTCAACAAAGATCAACTTTACGCTCAGAAGACAGTGGAATAATTCATATGAGAATGCTTCTTGGTTCAAAATATTGTCACATGTTTATCGACTTGAGCGCATCAGTATCCGACGTATTACTTAGCAAGATGTTCGGAAGATATTAGGATATTACCGCCGACAGCGACGGGTAATCCACTGCAGACATCGCTCGTTTATAACTAAGGTTTCCTTCTGCCTACTTCCTAGAACTATGCGATTATCGCGCCGGCAAACTGGTAATACCTGATCTCATTGTGCGGGGTAAACGTGTACATCCACATATTTAAGTGTTCATATCAGCCAGTCATTAATACACCCACGACAGAAATTACAAAGGAATCATGAAATTGAAGGACCGGATATTGTGTCTCACTGTTTTTCCGTTCATGGTGTTACCTCTGTACATATTGCTGCAAGACTCGCAGGTCGCGGATTGTAATTTACATAATGGACAAAACGCCGAATTAACGCGACAGCTCCTGCGTTTGGCGTCTTCGGGATCCGGTTCCGGGTCAGCCAATGACAGTGGAGGATACATGCTCAGCAAGCCGCAGCCCCAGAACTGGAACTGGAGTTCGCTGGCCACGACCAATAACACTGATTTATTCAGTAACAGCAGGCTTTTGAGGTGTAATGCGAGTGATTGCTCCATTGTAGACACCTCTCCTTACACAGATAAACCGGAAGAAGACGATAGCTTAGTTCAGGAAATAGTCGTCGCTGTAAAAAAAATTACCAATGAGACCATGCATATCGATACTAAACAAAGGATTTGCTGGTGAACCTGCCGCTGTTAACACAGCTCCCAGATGTCGTGAACTTTTCGGATGACATTCATGTGTATAACATGGCAAAGGAACAGGAGAAGTTGGTCGCAGCTCGAACACCCAAGTTCGAACTGGAGGCCAGGGTCCTGAGGACTTTACGGAGTCTGGTGCGCACGATGGGCAGGCACAGGACGCCGAACAGGAGGCAGACAGGTGCCCGTATGAACATCTTCAGCCCAAACGACACATCGGCCAAGAAAGAGGTTTTGTTTCTTCGATATTTCGTTGATTTGAATTCAAACTGCCATAAGCGTCGTTTATCTACATGGTTATTTATTATAGGAACAATTGTTTAAAACGTCTAAATAGTTCAGGTATTCGCTGTATGCAAACGGCGCCGGTAACTGCAGATGCGGTCAACTAAAGGCGGCGGCCGATAGTGTCAATTAAATAGTTTATTCGTCATTTGTTTGAAACTGACTGCATCGGCCTTGACAAATGTTCTACATCGCCCAACAAAGTTATGAGGCTGCTATTGTAAAAACAAGATAACAACCATTGCTATAATTATATCGTAGTAATCTCATGTAAAAATCTATGATGTCGCCCGTAACTGAATTTGGGGGTATAGTCAGGAGGAAATCCCACATAAGGTGGAAATGGAGTAAAGAATATTTTTGTCGATTTATATTAGTTGATACAGGCCCAAGGCAGCATTTTCTGGAGGGTGTGCAAAATTTCGGTCCTTGGCAATTTTAAAAATCCAAGATGGCTGCCGCGACCACAAATTCTCAATGAAATGGTCATAACTAGTGAAGTATCTGCGCTAGAGACATAAAATATGGGTATATACCCAGTATTTCACATACGAGGAATCTATTGGAATAGTTAATTATGTGATTTAACCACTCCAGTAGTACGTAAATTCAATATGGCGACCAAAATGCCACAAAACAGGCGTATATATTCCAATTATATGGTAGTCTCCAGCATAAAATATGGCAGACGAAAGTGTGTTGACAACGGCGTTTTTATCACTCTTTAAGGGGAATGTCATATTACTGGGTGTTCATTGGTTGGAAGAAGTAGGACCATGGAAGAGTCTAATATCAAGAAGAAAGAAAGGCCATAGAGCATTATCTATAGGTCATTTTAGCTTCCAAACGTTTTGAAGAAAGAAAGACAGTAAGTAATGAGTTTGTAAATTTTTTGCTCATACGACAGGTACAAGAAATGCATGCTATTCAGATATGACCTAACCTCCCTTCCCAAATACCAGCAATACTATCGCCCACATACATGGTAGATGACAAGGTAAACAGGGCGACGGCCATAACGAAACTTGTCCGCTTCGTTTGCGTGAAATTAACAATTTTGGAATCATGTTAATTCTTTTGGCAAGAGGACTGTAAGTACATCAAATTTTGTTGGGTCTTAATTTGGTTGAAGATGACGAATATAAAGCGATTATAGGCTTGTCAATGGAATATTTTGTGTCAAATCAAAAAACGACGCGGCAAATACTTTCCGCGCCGCCTATAGTTATTGTCCTTGGGCTGACGAGTTACTGTCTTGGAATGTCTGGTTAATATCCGTAGAAATGACGGGTTTCTTAGATCTTCCTTGGTTTTAGTAGCTATCCTATCACATTATCCCGAAGTCTATTTTTCTTTCGCTCAGCAAGCGATATTATAAGCAGCGAGGGCATTGCCAATGTGCAGTAAGACATTCAATATGCAATGTTTAATTATCATTCAGCTGGTGACGTTCCCTATTCAGTTAGTGTCGGCGTGCTGTTCCTCATGTACAGAGACCAATAGCCAAAGAGTGATAACATGTAGCCATCATAATAAGGAAAAATATCGGGATTTGCAATCTGTGAAAATCGATATGATGGATTGAGAGGAACAACGTGCGACACCGCTGAACACATACGCGTCAGGCCAGACACATGAACTCCTCACTCAGCCCGCAGCACCGCCATCTGGACAGGCGTATACCAGGTGAGACCAGGTACGGTATTCAGAAACCATACTTACGCTATTCATATACTGATGCGCCATTTTCGCAATTAGTTTACCTTGGACATATACGCGGGCTACGATAAAGAAAGAAAAAAAACGCCCTCAACGTGCACGCGGTGCATGACATCAGCGATTCATCTCTGCGCTGACAGGTTGGCATAATTAGATTACCATAAGAAACATTTCACATCTAACCCGTATCACGTGGTATCGTTCAGGGATGAACATGTAAATCGTGGGACGACCAAATAAAGAAAATGTCGCACATTCAAGTTGGGCAGTGATTGTAGAATCAGAAGCTTGGTATATATTCTTTCGTCGTGGACATTTCGCTGATTGTTCTAATCCTTCGCTTGCAGGCAAATCTTACCCCCACCTAGCTGGTCTCACGGGAACTACTACACGCGAAACGATGCATGTCAGAAGCATTTTCCCCTGTGTCGGGATTGCAGTGATCGTTACGATCCTCGTCTATTGTTGGGAAGCTAACCACACTTCTACAACTTTAATGATGCCACTACCAACCCTAACACAAGGACAATATAACAGTGTGGGTGAATATACGGACCAGTTGGCAAAAACAGTTCAAACGGGTAAATCTTCTCGCAAAGGCGGCTATGCTGAAATGGAAAGCACGACCTTTCAGTCCGCAACTAGAGCCGTTCAACCTGAGAGGTCCTCGCCCGGGGTGAGCCATACTGAGAGGTCCTTGCCCGAGGTGAGCCAACCTGAGAAGTCCTCGCTCGGGGTGTGCCAACCTGAGAGGTCCTCGCCCGGGGTGAGCCAACCTGAGAGGTCATCGCCCGAGGTGAGCCATACTGAAAAGCAAAACAGGACACGTCACTTTCCAGCTGGAGGCGTTCAAACGGATAAACCTTCTCTCAAAGGCAGTGATATTGAAAGGAAAAACATGACCGTTCAGTCTCAAGCAATCAATATTTCAATAGAACTCCAAACTATGCCCCGTGACGCCGCAGTGGTTGTGATTGGAACTGTAATCAGCGGGGCCAAGTATGCCGTGTTTTCATGCACCACGACAAACGAAGAATCCCTGAATTACTTATTTCCGCTTCCGCTGACAGCCCTCGCCTGGCGTCGCCTTGGTTACGGAAGCCTCGTGCTACTTGTCGGAGATTATACTGCCTGGCGTTCCAACCCTCTCAAGCAGTATGTGGCCTCACAGCTCAGGGAACTGGACGCCATTTTAGTTTTCATCAACGCCCCGCAGCATAACGAAGTTATGGTCAGCCAAGTTAGTAGAATTTTCGCTACTAATTTTATTCCACCATCGCATTTCAGTAATAACTCCACCGAAGCCATGGAACGTACGTACTTTGTAACGTCTGACAGCGATCTCTGGCCAATCAAGGCGGATGTATATGAAATCCCTACTGAAAAGCTTATATTATCGCTCAACTCGGCCTGCTGCGGTTCCTTTGTTCATTCTGACGGCCAGACCTACACGATGCGTCCCATGGCCAACGTTGCCATGACGCTGTCAACGTGGCAGCAAGTCACGTGGCGTAACGGCACCAAGCCACGGACTGCACCAGATATCGTGAGCTACATCTCGCGAGAATTCGGCAGTGAAGTCGCCAAATCTAGCGTGCGTAAAGGCATGAATCTCGGCTGGTTTTTGGATCAGCGATTGCTGAGCGTCTTACTTACCGACTGGGCACGGAAGGAAGCGGGACGGAATGACCTCATCCAATTCGTACCACGTAGAGCTGGTCGTGACCGGATAGATCGCAGCAGGTGGGACCCAGCGACTCTGGCCGGGATGACGGACTCGCACATCCTGAACAGAGCCTATATACCGACCACGTGGGACCGCCTGAAGCCTCTGATTCGCCTCCTCTACAACGACACGCCCGACTATCACTTCGCCATTGCCTACCACGAGCACTTCCATCGCTTACTTACTTCAAACAGTACTACATCTCACCTTTAAAGCAGCCTACTTACATACGCCATCTTCAAGACAGAATATACTTATTTGACAGGGAGAAGAGATTGGTAATTTAAAAATTACAGAACATATGGCTTTAAAGCTATTTCCCGAGCTATACTCCCCGCTTAAGTCAGTAGATCAATATATATGTTTGACGAGAAGCAATGTTTGGCCCCTCCATCTCAGCCCCTTCACACCTCCCGCAGGCTCCGCCTCTCTAAGAAAGTTTGTTTTGACATTTTTAGTTTAATAAACATTTTTATTTTTTAGCAAGGAAACAAAGATTTAATTGCGGTACACATGCTACCCGAGCTAACGTCTTTCGCCCCTCTACGTCACCCTGTGCGAGAAGTTATGCAGCATGTGTAGTGATATTTGATTTTGTCATATCGGTGGTTCCTTAGGATATTGTTATCAGTATATTTACCGAGAGGCTGATGACATGTATATCTAGTCAAGTGATATTGACAAATTTAGCATACGTTTGTAAGTGGTGGCAGCGATTGGTTTAATTAATACTGAATAAATCACCTGAACTGTAACTACGTTTTTATTGCCTTACTGCTGGGTTATTTAATCTGAGTTTAACTGAGGCAACTAATAATGCTCAACAATAGCACGGCATTAAACACGCCCCTTCCGGACATTACATCGAACACATACACCCTCCGCACGCTACAGTACGGGTGGGATATTGTGATATTATTACGAGTTGACGGTCGTGTAAATTAAGTAACACAATAGCATTAAATCTGAAGGCCGCTAAAATCCTGTAATCTGACCCAAACCGCCCTTTGGCATTTTCAACGGACAATTGTTGCCATGGTTACATAGAGTAGAACAATGAAACAGGACGTCACGCACAAAAGAATTGTGGTTATTAAGAGATGGGGAGACGGTAGCACACGCATGTTCTCCCATATTCAAAACAAGCTGGAAGAGGAGTATAAAACACAATTCTGGAAAAGTTTAAGATCGAGCACTGGCACATCGGGAGGGGGTAATAAATTACGAACATATGCAACCTTAAAATCTAATTACACCATGGAACCTTATCTCGGTGCTGGACTGCCTAAGAAATATCAACGGTGGTTTGCCAGACTCAGACTATCAAGCCACCAACTCGAAATCGAGCTCGGCCGATACAATAAGCCAATACCAGTACCTGCCACAGAACGTGTATGTAGACAGTGTACATCTGGGTGTGTGGAAGATGAGATTCATTTTATGTTGCATTGCGAAAAATTCTCTAAGCATAGAAAAATACTTAAAACCGAAATTATGGGGTTGGGGTTATCCTTTAGTGGGGAGGGACATAAAGGCTTAAATGACCTGCTCTCAAGCGATCACCCTGCGGCACTGTTTGCGGTCGGTAAATTTATCGACGTAGCCATGAAACAACGTGTGTAAAATGTTCTCTTTCTGTGTTTTCGTTGCATGGCAACACGCGTGTATTTACATGTCGTAGACCAAATAAAAGAATTGAATTGAATTGAATTGTTATTGAGTTAAATGGCCAGCCTAGCAGCCTAGTTGCCTAGCTACGCGTGCTGTTTCTTGATCAGGATATACTGATATATACTTAAATTCAACTGGTAATAATAGTAATAGCGCGAGTTGTGCATGGCCTTAGACATTTTATCGGCCCTTCATCGATTTGTTTTCATCGGCTGCTATAACTTGATGTCGGGCTAATAACATTGCCTAACGCCCCGCTAACTCGCGCTATAGGGCTATAAAGTCTCGTTCGCCAAGACTTCCGGTTTATTTAATTTGGGAACAAATAAACGAAGCACGTGTTTGGAAGATAAGATAAGATAACATCACTAATGATTAATATTGTGTCAAATAAACAACAGATGGACACTGATGCTTAGCGTTGTGTCAAATAAACAACTGAAACATGTTCACTAGGTACCATATAACGTAAAAAGAACGTATTGCACATCGTAGGCAACTAAGAGGAACTGTCCTGTAACGTTATAGAGCTATTATTTTACATTACATGCATGCTAAGGAACATATGTTGCACTGTAAACATTCGCATACTGGACCTTTCCATGAAGAAATTAAATATTTATACTCATCTTTAGTAGTAGCATCTTTGATCTTGTTGCTTAAGTGATTCCATAACATAGCACCACGGTTCCTAACACTGTTCGGACCATATTTGACCGTATTAACCACGGGTTGTTCGAGCACTTGTTTGTTTCGACTAGAATATGCTTTTTCTTTTCTATTGGAACAAGGTGTGTAAGTAACGAGTTTAGAATCAGGGAACCAGACTACCTGCGCAATAGCCAGGGAGGGGGGGCGGGGGGGTTGCGGGAGGCCTATCGATATAATTCACAATATTTGAAATATAGCTACACAAAACAGATAGACGACATATTTTTCATTCATTTGCGCCATCACAATGACGAATATTTGTTACGACGGGATAACACGGTTGAGAAACTAACGTTTTTTTGCATTCCTACGAAAACGAGGCATTATGACGTCATACGGACTCTCCCCGGAGACTTTGTGTTTTCGTGATCTAAAAGTGATACGAAAACATCCAACTCGTCTTTTTTTTACCTTTACCATGGGGTTTAATGACGCATCAGTGTGTTGTTACTTCATGCACTGCACATTTTGACAGCGGAATGGTTAGGTCGATCAGAATCTGTGACGTCACTCGCTCTTTGGGGAATTTGCAAACGCTATGCTTAGCTTTCGAGTGTTTTGAAGGCAGATTTGTTCTTGTATATTCCGAAAGTTCTGCGCTTCATCACCTTCAAATATGTTAACGTATAACTCCCATAACCATGTTTCGTGAAATGGGATTCATAGTCTTCAGAATAAAACTGGAAAGAAATGGACTTATACCTGCCTATACTTCAACATGGAACACGTGTGTTTGTTTGTCCCCAAAACTAGTCTCGCGGCCCGATCGCGAGAGATGCATAGCCCTATTGTGATATTCACCCTCAGCACGCTACAGTAGTGGTGGGATATTGTGATATTCACCCTCAGCACACTACAGTAGTGGTGATATATTGTGATATTCACCATCAGCACGCCACAGTAGTGGAGGGATATTGTGATATTCACCCTCGGCACGCTACAATAGTGGTGATATATTGTGATATTCACCCTCGGCAAGCTAACGTATTGGTGCGATATTGTGATATTCACCCTCAGCACGCTACAGTAGTGGTGGGATATTGTGATATTCACCCTCGGCACGCTACAGTAGTGGTGGGATATTGTGATATTCACCCTCGGCACGCTACAGTAGTGGTAATATATTGTGATATTCACCCTCAGCACGCTACAGTAGTGGTGGGATATTGTGGTATTCACCCTCGGCACGCTACAGTAGTGGTGATATATTGTGATATTCACCCTCAGCGCGCTACAGTAGTGGTGGGATATTGTGATATTCACCCTCGGCACGCTACAGTATTGGTGGGATATTGTGATATTCACCCTCAGCACGCTGCAGTAGTGGTGATATATTGTGATATTCACCCTCGGCACGCTACAGTAGTGGTGGAATATTGTGATATTCACCCTCGGCACGCTACAGTAGTGGTGATATATTGTGATATTCACCCTCAGCACGCTGCAGTAGTGGTGGGATATTGTGATATTCACCCTCGGCACGCTACAGTAGTGGTGGTAGCGGTGGGATTTACATATATTACATATATTTACATATCCGAAATTGTTGGGAATCGTCATGTTGGAGTATTCGCTTGCTTAGGTCTTATCATGAGGCCAACAATTATTTAGCTGCATTTATATATTGAAAGGTTGGGGATTTCGACCGAGAGTGGGGAAGGGGACGTGACGGGAAGGGGAGGGGGGCGCGGGTGGAAATGACGGGGGGTTTTACATCTAAGCATAGCATAAACATCCCTGTCTCATTGGGTCTCGATCAGATCTCGTGGTGACGAGATATCCCTATAAAGCGACATTCATGTCTCATATACATAAAACATAAACACGCCTTGTTTGTCACCAGGTTTTCGTCTTCGTCGATACTCTCGCTCAAGTCTCGCCGTGCTCGGGCTTTCTGACAACGTGAACTGTCCATTTTCTTATGTATTGCCGCCCTAACGTCGTCCCGGGCTTATCAATGGACGCCTTTTAATAACTACTTCCCGGGCATCAAGATACGCCGCACCTGCCCCCTCCCCCCCCCCCCCCACCGCTACTCCCACCACCACCTCTCCCCGAGAATCCTTTCAGCGAGATCGCTGTCTCTTTGACCTGAAGAACACAATCGATGAGCCATGGTGGGACGCTGTGGGTGTCGCCAGCCCAGTGACTGGGGCCACCGACAAGACGCATGACACAGAGGCCAGCGGCCCATCACAGTGGCGCCCTCTCTCTGCTGGAGTCAATGGCAACGGTGGAAGAGATTGATCGCGGCAGGTGCATGTGCTACTGGGAAGACCACCGTTCTGCTGTTGCTCCCTTTCCCACTCCCTTTCTTCTCCACCTGGCCCGGACTTACTTACGTGGGTGTAAGCACGTGTTGAGTGTTTACATATGGACGAAGAGTATTACATCCAGTGTACGCGATTAAATCTCATATAATTAAATGCTAGAAATTTCCTACGAAACGACAGGTGTCTCCATTCTTGACCCCCCCCCCCCGCCCCCCTCCGCGTGATATGACTTTGCATATTATGAGTTTCCAGTAAGAATATCATCATATCATCATATCAGTACGAGCTGTGATCATATTATGAGTTCGCACTAAACAAATTATGATTCTCAGTAAGCAAGTTATGATTTCTCAGTAAGCAATTTATGATTTCTCAAAATAAAGATAAAAAAGGAAATATTGAAATAAGAAATAAATTCCCTGTATAATAACATGGGGAATACAGAGATCGAATTTGGGTCATAGGACGGCTAATTTTACCAGCTAGTTTATTCTTAGTTAAAAAAAGATAATTTATATTTTACTTTCCCCGCTAGAGGGCCAAACATTTCAGCATAGGGATTCCCATGTTAAAAGTCGCTATCTATTACAACGGGGAACACTATACATACTTACATAGCCTCATTAGGCAGAAACGGCCAAATCGGTTGGTCCCAATTGGCCACGATCCTTCCAATTGGTCGTCGTCTCATGGATATCAAGGAAGCAAAACGGCGATGGCACATCCGAATTTCGTTTCCATGGCAACGGGAAATTTGGGCCTGTTATAAAGATAAGGATTGTGGCCATCTAAAAAAAATCGTCAAAAGTGAGAAAAAAAAGGCTAAAATTGTGATCTCATGGTGGGCCATATCCGTCAGGCACGACACGTGCCCATCTCCTCTTTTGGGATGCCAGATCCTCCCAAGAATCTGAATCAATGCCAAAAGCCTTCATGTCCCGCTTACAAACATCCTTAAACCTAAGCTTTGGCCGTCCAGTTGGCCTTTTGCCGTCGGCGAGTTCACCGTATGGCACATCCTTAGGAATGCGTTCATCTTGCAAACGATGAACGTTCCCAAGTCAACGTAGACGACTTTGCTTCACAAGAGCAAGAATGCTTGGGGGGTTGGCCCTGGCTAACACTTCAGCATTCGTGACCTTGACATGCCAAGATAACCCTAAAATGTTTCGCAGGCAACGAAAATGGAAATTATTCAATTTACTATCTTGGCCACAATACGTAGTCCACGTTTCACTGCCATACAGCAAGCTACTTTGAACGCACGCCCTGTAGATTAGCATTTTGGTGCGAATGGTAAGTTTTGAATTACGCCAAGCACGTTTGTTCAACCTACCAAACATGGTGGCTGCCCTCCCAGTTCGAGTATTTATTTCCTCGTCCAGGGATAGATTATCCGTGACGGTACTTCCCAGGGAACAAAACTTCTTAACCACCGCTAAAGGCATGTTGTTAAGGGTAATTACTGGTGGTGTGATAGCCCATTGGTTCAACACGACTGCTTTTTGAACACTAATAGTCAAAGCAAATAAAGTACAGGCATTTGAGAGCCGATCCATGAGTCTCTGTAGCTGGATTTCTGAGTGCGCCACCAACGCTGCTTCGTCAGCGAATAGCAGTTCTCTTATTAGGAAGCGCCTCCGCTTGGACTTAGCGCACAATCTTGAAAGGTTGTACAGCTTCACATCAGATCTGGGGTGCAGGATAACACCCTCCGCATCCTCATTAAATGCGTGAGAAAGAAGCATAGAGAAGAAGATGCCAAATAAAGTTGGCGCAAGGACACAACCCTGCTTCACGCCATTTCTGACTTGGAAGATCTCGGACGTAGCTCCGTCGAACTGTACTGTGCTGAAGGAGTGTTCATTAAAGGAGCGGATAAGGTTAAGTAGTCTGCGGGGGCAGCCAATAGACTCCAAGATTTTGTACAAGCCAGATCGGCTGACAGTATCAAAAGCCTTGGTAAGATCAACAAAACAAGGTAGAGGGGCTTGTGTTGTTCTCTACATTTCTCTTGAAGTTGACGCAACGAAAATATCATGTCAACAGTCGATCGTCCGGATCTGAATCCACACAGCGCTTCAGGATATACTCTATTAGCAAGGAGTTGCAGTCTCTTTAAGGCAATTCCGGCGAAGAGCTTACCAGTAACACTTAAGAGTGATATTCCGCGGTAATTGTTACAATCACCCCGGTCCCCTTTGTTTTTGTAGAGTGTAACTATATTTGCATCACGCATGTCCTGTGGAACAATACCGTTGTTCCAGCAAAGGACGAGAAGTTGGTGAAGATGAGGGAGCAACATAGTTTTCCCACACTTTATTACTTCAGCGGGAATCCTGTCATTGCCAGGCGATTTCCCGCTGCCCAAGGAATCGATTGTATCACTCAGCTCGCGAACTGTGGGAACTCTGTCTAGATCGTTCATGGCCGGTTGTCAGGGTAATGCGTCAAGCGCCGTTGCCGATACATGAGACTCGTGCGGTAACAATGAAAAATAGTGTTCCACCCAGCGAGACAACTGCTTGCTACGATCTGTAATCACCTCGCCATCAAGTGACTTTAACGGGGCGGTTTTAGTGACCTTGGGGCTCAGGGCTTTCTTAATTTCGGTATACATTGTCCGCATATTCCCTCTATCGGACGCCTCCTGGATCTCCTCGCAAAGGTTTATCCATTACTGATTGGCGCAATAACGCGCTGCTCTTTGTACTGCATTTCTCGCCAGCCTCAGCTGTAACAGAGACGTGTTTGTCGGATTTTGATTGTGTTGTATGTGTTTTTCATTTTTGGCTTCAATAACAGGTTCCATCTCTGCTGAGTGAGCGGCGAACCAATCCCCGCATGGTTTACAAGAAAAAGCAAATGCTGATCATGTATGCTGCGATTGCGCGGATTCTGCTTAGTTGGAACGACCATTTTACAATCTTAAAAAACGTTAAACTCAAAAAAAGCGTCAAAAAACTGATGAACGTTCTAGAGCTGTGGTCTTGGGGCCAAATGGTAGGGAACATCCCTCTTCAGAGACTTAAAGGAAGCTAATTAGTTCCTATATCACTCTCGCGTGCAGCGTTCTTTGTTCTGCTCTTCGGTTTGCGCGTCTCCGTTATGATGAACTAATGCAATTTCTGGCCATTTCGTCCATAGCTGGATGACTACTGTCTCTACCGCCTAGCTCTTTACTTCCATGAGTTGTGGCCGTACACGTTCGCGTTTTGCTACTGGCACGTTTTTGTGCGTCCCGTCGTGATGTCACCATGGCGTCATGACGTCACACATCTTACGTAGGCTCTATATGAGACAATGGCCTTCACGGTGTGCCGACATTCCGTTTATCGGACGTTACAAGTCTTGAGGGACAACTTATGCCTAACTTTTTTGGCGAGGGGGATAAGTGAGCGTCAAAATGACGGAAAAAATGTTTATGTGACTCCCCACCTTAAGGCCCTCCTGCTTTCATCCCAGGGAAAATGTCTTGTCGCGTTTATCATAAGTGCCTTCGTCAAAGAGGATCGGGATTTTGTCCCTGGTTAAACATGGTACCTTGTAGTCACAGTGCTTACCATATGGAATTTTAGTAAAAAATGACGTCACGGGAATGTTTCGAAATGGTGAAACATACGGATTTCCGGGTGGTTCCCGGTTGTCAGAATAGATAAAAATGTCATAGGGCAATTTTAGATTTCAAAGTGACACCCGGAGACCGAATTATTCTTTTGATATCAATTTGCATCCGAAACACGAATAAAAAGTATACACGGAGCGTAGATTGAACGCGAAGTTCATATATCTCTGTATAGAGCAATAGCTCAAAATGCACTTTCCGCTCCAATACTTTAATGTTATTTGAATACTTTTTAGATTTGAGGCTCTTTAATACTTTCCAATATTACTAGTATCAGACAGTGCACTACGTAAATCATCATGCTTATGTTTCTGATATACATCTTTGCATTTTTTACTCTTATAGTTATTTCGCAATGTGATATATTATTTCAGGTTGTTATAACCTTTTTTCTCTTCGATACACCTTTAATGCTGTTTCTTTCTTCACTTTGTAGTGATAACATTCTTTTGACCACCAAGGCTTATTTATTTTTTGCACTGGCTTCTTATCTCTTTGTTACATATCACTTGCAATGTATCCATAAATATCTCCCGTAACATTAACGGCTCTATCTACATTTCCATTCAGGATTGAATCAGTGAATACTTCGAGAAGGTTTTCGAATAAGAGCCCCGGGGGATTATTTGTTTCAGTACAGAATTCCCCGGGCATTCATTTTTGTCACTATTTTGCCAAGAATTCTTTCGCGGATCGTGGGAAGAATGCTAAGAATTCTCATACCTTGTTCAGCCATGTGTGGATTATTGTCCCGATCTGCTCTTCCGTCCTCTGATTGCTACCTTTACCAGATAATCCAAGCGAACAACTGCATCTTTTGTGTTACGGTAACTGTGTGCAACCGTGAGCAGCTGCGCCACTCTTACCTGCGGCCCACCACTCCCAACTAACACCTTCGATGCAACAGATTGTTTCCTTTATCTGAGTGCGATGCTGCCCTGTTATAAAGCCATTCAATTGAACAAACATCCCACCTGGGCGGGAATGGCACTGCATTAGTACGGTGATTGGGGTGCGCCAGCCATGCCATAGAGATTCTTTAGAGAGCTAGAGAAAAGTGCACGATGTTGTAGTCATTGAGAGAGAACACTGACAGAAATTTGTGGCTAAAAAAGGCATCTCCAATAGACCATGATATTCACCCTGGCAAAGTCAACGGAGGTTCATTATTTGAAAATGTTCGAACAACCGGACCATATAGTCAAGAACAACAATTTAAAAAAAATAGTCTCAGATAGGCACATTGTGAGGAATGGTAGGTTTCGGCTTCGGGGATTGAGAGAAAACAGGTGAAAAAGGGGTCATTTGGCAGAAACATATGTTTATACCTCACTATATTAGTGCCGCCTCCCCACACTCCGGCGACCACACCACGGACACCCACCGACGTGTTCGGCTGTGTGCCGGGCTTTGCCGCTTTGCTCTACAACCGTTGAGAGCCAGAGATAGACAACGATCCACCGGTCGCAATGATGATAATGTACAAGTGTAGCGGGCCGAGGGTGTATGTGGCAAAATCGTATCGCTACCAACAAAACTGTAGCGTGCCGAAGGTGTGTGTCTTTGTTGCTATGTCAGGAAGGGGGCGTTTTAAGCAGCGATATAATTAAGAATTTTCGGTTGCGTCAGTTGGACTTAGCTTAAATATCCCAGCAATCAGACAATAAGAAAGTGGTTATAATTCTAGAAGAGGTCAAGCGCGCGGCAAGATTTGACACTGTGAGCAGTGTCGTGGCGGCCGGATCGGCACAAAAACAGCTGGCTGGTTGGAAAAAGGCTATAATACTCCCTTTAGATACGCCATATCGTCCTGAATGCGGCGTATTATAGCAATGAACATGAACTCTATCCCTATAAACCACTCTTTTTAACATTGCCCCACCTTAAACTGAAGATTGAAAGGAGATCGGCAGATCGGAAAGTACATCGGGCATTTACCCTCAGCCCATCCGGGGGAAGCTAACTCCAGTCATCAACGTGCAGTCATCAACAGCCGCCCACAACAGCCACACACCAGTCTCAGCGTGTAGGCGTCTGGCCATGCAGGCGTCGGTGGGTGGTGGGTGGGGGTGCAGCCATTTGTTATTGGGCCGTCACCCGGCCCCCGCACACACACCCGCCTGGCTGTGCAGGCGTCTGGCCGTGCAGCTGCGCCCAGACGGGTAAGAACTTAGCCTCTTATCCCTAGTGACGCTATCCCCTAAATCAACCAATGAGCGATAATGAAAGAAACTGTATTTCTACACTTAAGAATAGGGACAAAATGCTCATCGTTATCCTTCAAACTATCTTGCTAAACAACTTGCATGAAAAGATACATAAACTATTCATAAATATAATAAATACTCGAATCCTCTAAATCTTCTAAACTTGCTCCTTCTTCTTTACTGTCCTGGCGGATGCTTACAACCCAATTCTCCCAAGCGCCCCCTGCCGAGTAACCGTCCTTCTTCGTCTTACCAAACCGCTGGTTCTCCTGTCCAAAATTCGCTACACAGGTACATAAAGTAAGATACCGGCTGTCAGGGAATCACTCGAACTAAAACAAGTTCATTCAGTCAGCTGCAGCATGCTCTGAACTGTTGGCCGCGTTCACTGACACGGTGGAACCTCCCTATATATCCACGTACCGCTCTGTAAAACCCTTTATACAATGACCCACATTAGCATGCCGAGAAAGAGCAACAGGGTCAATCACCCGAATGCACAGTGCTATCTCAACCGCAACCGTTTCACATCCAAAAAGAGGGACCATACTGTGTTTGCGCAAGGAGTGTCGATGCGGAACTGTTTCAACGGGCTTGGGTGGGGCGGTGGCGGGTACCCCTGGGGATATACAAGCACTCTCTATTTATGTCATCAACTCAGTTTCAAGGTCACTCACCGACTGCACCCATTATATATCTAATGCTATGCGTTACGCAGTAATAATGCGCAGAGGTTTAATACATAGTCAAAGGCATATCGGCTATACAATGTCTCAAATGTGACGCCGTGTGCATATTAATGGTCATAAAGGTAGCGCATGTTAATGTGACCGACTCTCACAAGGACACGTATAAAGGGAAGACTTCTGAAGATGCGGAAAGCCAGAAGGAGGATGATGATTCCAGGGTGTGCCAGCTCGACAACGGGTGGGCATGGCTAGTGGTGACAGGTGCCTGCTTCAATTGTTTGGTCGTGGATGGAATTTTTGGAACGTTTGGAATTCTTTTAGTCGAATTAGTGGACTTTTTCGACGAGTCTCTGTCAAAACATATCTTGCATTGGTGGCATTTCCTTCGCGGTGTGCCAGTTTATCGGTAAAGTGCCTTGATATGCTATTTGACGACTTTTATGTCGTCTGCATCTCTTGTAGGATACATATTCATTCGCTGTTTTCAGGTCGCGAGTCATAAACATGCAAATGTTATCAGTGACAGCATAAACTTCTTGGAGTTACACTTTCACCTTATTTTGAAATCATTTCACACGATAACATATATCGAATTGTCACAACTTGGGACATGAGCATCGCCTGTCGGAGTTTGTGTAAGCTAAAGTGGTTTTCTGAGGTCAAAGTTCAAGGTTCAAGGTTCAACTCATTGATTTTAACCCATTCTCTCGAAAATTGTAACTGTGACATTTATCAGAGTTTGTCACGTTGTAAAAAACATTTTTTGGAAAGACTGAAGGCCGCCATCAATGTTCAATATTAATTATAAGCTCGCATCAAAAGCATTACCCAGGGGAATTCAACCACTCTGGACCTGAATACTGATCGCGTTAAAGAAAGATATATAGTTGGAAATATAAGGCTAATCTCGGAAATTCTACGAATTTTATGTGCAGGGAATGTACCGGCAATAATTCTATCATGGGAGTTTGAGAAAGCCTTCGATTTGATTGAATTGATCTAAATGAAGCTCCAGTCGCATTTAACTTTGGGTATAATTTCAGGAGTTTCGTGAAAACTCTGTACAGAAAGCAGCCGTCTTAGCACTGGGATAAATAACAGTTATACAACAGAATGGTTTCCTTCAGGGAGAGGCGTGCGGTTCAAGAGCTGAAAGATAAATATGGGTTGTCTTAACTTCTTAAAAGACTTCTCACTAAGGTCAGCCATTCCATATAGTCTGAAAATTATGATCAAAGCCACTCAAGCTGAACGAACTCCCACGAGCTCCCAAAATTAGTTCCGTGAAACTCGCCAGTCGCGCATATGTAGTAATGAGGCATTCAAGTTACGTAATAAGCGCTACGGCGGGCACCACACTAAGCTATGCAAGGCCTGAACCTAAAGCCAGGGCTGCAGCGATCCACTCATGGATTACTTGCACAAACAGTTCATACAACACATTCATACAGTAACATATGTTAGGGAAAACTTCAATTGCGGCCACAGTCTACATTATGTCCTTGCGCACTCAATTCTGGATTTCTCCGTTCTTTTGCCAGAACCTCTTTCTTAAAATGGGAGCATGTTCTATTCGTTTCCGACCATTGCTTTTACTCGGGCTGTATATGTGGTATTCTGTGTATTCTGTTAGCCATCCTGATAGCCGTGTTCGTGGTTGGGGTGGCACTAATCACCTCCCTGGGGGTCGACGCCTACGCCAGCTCCTTGCGGAGCCTCAGCGCCGCCCGAGGGTTGTCCTTCCTCGTCATCACAGCATCCGTGGGTAAGTAGGCAACAGGGGCGGCAGCTGGATCATCGTGATCTCTTGTGGCTTTTCGGGTTCTAATATAACGTTGTTTGGTTTAGACAGAACGCTTGTACCTGTGTATGTTATATTGCATCAATGGGAGAGGTAGCGACGAGGCATGTAGCCTATCTACTACGCCACGCAAGGAAATAGCCACGGCATCGTAAACCGTTCCACCGGTTGATTGATTGTTCTGTTGGTTGTATGTTCCACGCTTCAGCATGTAAGGTCGCATGGTATCAACAGGGCACGGTCAAGGCGTTGTTTCGGAGCCCTGGTTTCTAGTGGTATCACACCCACGCCCAGCCAAGTATAGTGATTTTAGTAAGGTGAGTTATTGGTCAAATTTACGGCTGGGATCTGTTTCCTCACCCCCCCCCCCCCTCGTCTTATTACAGGACCTCTGTATGACGTCACCAATGACCTTCAGTACCTGTACTACTTGGCGGGATTCTGCTGGTGTGCGCCGGTGGCATGTGTCTACCCATGAGCTTTACTCAGAAGTGGAAGCCCGAGGAGGTCGTGATGGAGATCAAGGTCGAAGCTGAAATAACTGTTCTGCCTAATATGGTGACAAAAAGGCCACAGATATTAGTAGACAAACGGGTCCATGCAATTAGATCGTGATGCTGATATTCCCGCCCTCTAAAATAGTCAATTCCCACAACACGAGTTTTATATTATTATAAAATATTGTTTGTATTATTACATTTTGTTTTAAGAAAAATGTGTTGTATTTATATTTGTGTGGCAAGAGGCTGTGAACGGTACACAAATAAATAGCTATCAATCTATATCTGTCTTATTCATCTTCATTCATTTAATATTTAAGTAAAAATATCATATTTGTCATATCAATAGTTAAAGAAACATATTGTATTTCTGTGTGCCAAAAAAATCCTTATGACTTTAAGTGACTTTAAGTCAATGCATATCCTGGCAACACATGGCAATAATGTTTAACAAAATGAATGTTTCTACTACTACATTTAACTACACTTAAACTTCCGTAAATAATGAATCTACTCCCCTCAGACCAAAGCTCCGTAATAAACTTTACACACGTATTCTATTGTCTATGCATTATTGTACGTAATGTATTCTTAACATTCATAGTTTAAAACTTTTATATTTGTTGCGAAAGAAAGGAGATTCGCTGGGAACAGCAACATGGTAACGCTAAAGCGGTAGAGTGGCAAGTGAGCGACACGACTCAAAAACTGAAAATCCCGCGATAGGGATCAAAACGATTCTCCTGCACTCTCCCGCCAATATGCTTTTAATGAGGCGAGGATCAACTCCTCCACCCTGCTTCCTACTTCGTTTTTAGAATTGCGCGCATTAAATTAACTTTATTTCACGCGATTTAAATAAATATCCCGGGTGATAATTCTTATTTATCCAGGTGATAAATTGGAAGATGTGGGCAATAACCAACGATGACAAAATGGGAGCATTTTCTTAGTATTCGATGGATTCCCGCATACTGGTATTCTCCAGAGGAATGCGTCACACCAACAGTGTTATACCGTTGAAGCAACGCTTGTGTCATTCAATACGTCAAATGGGTCCCATATATTGGCGGTATGTGGATATTATTTTTCGCTGTATATTGTAAATAACAAATAAAATGTTGTTACGGAACTTATTTGCTGGCCAAACTAATGCATCTCGTATTGCAAAGCGAAGCCTTCACGAGCACTATGTATGCAATTCCATTGTCGCTGCCCTTTCAAATCAAATTATGCTATTTCGTATTGAGCTGACCTTCACATAGACAATATATCCAAACCTTTATTAAATGATTTAAGTGCTTGTTTGAACACTGGTACGTGTTGGTGTTGGTACACAAGTACGTGTCGGTGCTGGTACATTGGTACGTGCTGGTGTTCGTGTTGGTGTTGGTACACTGGTACGTGTTGGTGTTGGTACACTGGTACGTGTTGGTGTTGGTACACTGGTACGTGTTGGTGCTGGTACACTGGTACGTGTTTGGTGATGGTACACTGGTACGTGTTGGTGTTGGTACACAAGTACGTGTCGGTGCTGGTACATTGGTACGTGCTGGTGTTCGTGTTGGTGTTGGTACACTGGTACGTGTTGGTGTTGGTACACTGGTACGTGTTGGTGTTGGTACACTGGTACCTGTTGGTGCTGGTACACTGGTACGCGTTTGGTGATGGTACACTGGTACGTGTTGGTGCTGGTACACAGGCACGTGTTGGTTTTGGTACATTGGTATGTGTTGATATTGGTACACTGGTATGGGTTGGTGTCGGTACATTGGTACGTGTTGGTGTTGGTACACTGGTACAGGTTGGTATTGGTACATTGGTACGTGCAGGTATTGGTACACTGGTACGTGTCGGTGTTGGTACACTGGAACGTGTTGGTGTTTGTACACAGGCACGTGTTGGTTTTGGTACATTGGTATGTGTTGATATTGGTACACTGGTATGGGTTGGTGTCGGTACATTGGTACGTGTTGGTGTTGGTACACTGGTACAGGTTGGTATTGGTACATTGGTACGTGCAGGTATTGGTACACTGGTACGTGTCGGTGTTGGTACACTGGAACGTGTTGGTGTTTGTACACAGGTAAGTGTTGGTGTTGGTACACAGGTAAGTGTTGGTGTTGGTATACTGGTACGTGTTGGTGTTGGTACACTGGTACGTGTTGGTGCTGGTACACTGGTACGTGTTTGGTGATGGTACACTGGTACGTGTTGGTGCTGGTACACTGGTACGTGTTTGGTGATGGTACACTGGTACGTGTTGGTATTGGTACACTGGTACGTGTTGGTGTTGGCACACTGATACGTTTTGGTGTTGGTACACTGTTACGTGTTGGTGTTGGTACACTGGTACGTATTAGTGTTGGTACACTGGAGAGTGTTGGTGTTGGTACACTGGAGAGTGTTGGTATTGGTAAACTGGAGAGTGTTGGTGTTGGTACACTGGTACGTGTTGGTGTTGGTTCACTGGTACGTGTTGGTGTTGGTTCACTGGTACGTGTTTGGTGATGGTACACTGGTACGTGTTGGTATTGGTACACTGGTACGTGTTGGTGTTGGTACACTGGTACGTGTTGGTGCTGGTACACAGGTAAGTGTTGGTGTTGGTACACTGGAGAGTGTTGGTGTTGGTACACTGGAGAGTGTTGGTGTTGGTACACTGGAGAGTGTTGGTGTTGGTACACTGGAGAGTGTTGGTGTTGGTACACAGGTAAGTGTTGGTGTTGGTACACTGGAGAGTGTTGGTGTTGGTACACTGGAGAGTGTTGGTGTTGGTACACTGGAGAGTGTTGGTGTTGGTACACTGGTAAGTGTTGGTGTTGGTACACTGGAGAGTGTTGGTGTTGGTACACTGGAGAGTGTTGGTGTTGGTACACAGGTAAGTGTTGGTGTTGGTACACTGGAGAGTGTTGGTGTTGGTACACAGGTAAGTGTTGGTGTTGGTACACTGGAGAGTGTTGGTGTTGGTACACTGGAGAGTGTTGGTGTTGGTACACTGGAGAGTGTTGGTGTTGGTACACTGGTACGTGTTGGTGTTGGTACACTGGTACGTGTTGGTGCTGGTACACAGGTAAGTGTTGGTGTTGGTACACTGGAGAGTGTTGGTGTTGGTACACTGGAGAGTGTTGGTGTTGGTACACTGGAGAGTGTTGGTGTTGGTACACTGGTACGTGTTGGTGTTGGTTCACTGGTACGTGTTGGTGTTGGTTCACTGGTACGTGTTGGTGTTGGTACACTGGTACGTGTTGGTGTTGGTACACTGGTACGTGTTGTTGTTGGTACACTGGTATGTGTCGTTAGTGAACGCACTTTTTATGTGCTCACAAACGGATGATACTGTTTTGCACAAGGTTTTGCAGTAAGGGGCGGTGTGTGTGAGGCGATGCGTGTCACTGTCAGTGTCAACCAGTGCGGTATACCCCTGATGGGTACGTGGCGTGGGGGGAGGGGGGAGGGGCGGTACACTTGTAGACGTAAACTACACTTACCTGGACTTTTTATTATTCAATGACTCTGAGGGCCAAGGTCACTCACTTGGCTGTATCCATTTTATAAAAAATTCAATGGGTTACCTGGTTACGTCGCGACCCTTTTATAATGCGAGGAGGCTGCATGGCCTAGTTAGGCTGTTCATGATCGGCTATGACCTACAACGCTTCCATCGTGAATACGCATACATAACTAAGGCCATAAATGTACAGGGGATAGTATGAGTGACTCTCACAACGACACGGCCAAAGGGAAGACTTCTGAGGATGCGGAAAGCCCGAAGGGGAATGAAGACGCCAGAGTGTTCCAGCCTGACAAGGGGTGGGCCTGGCTTGTGGCGGCAGGTGCCTGCTTCAATTGCTTCGTCGTGGATGGCATTTTCTTGTCGTTTGGAGTTCTTTTGGTCGAATTGGAGGATTATTTCGACGAGTCTCTGTCACACATATCTTGGATTGGCGGGATTGCGTTCGCCGTGTACCAGTTTATCGGTAGGTTCCCTTGATAAACTGCGTGACGAATTTATTTCGGCATTTATTTCGGCATCAACTGCATAATCACTTTCAAAGTAATGTTTTTATCTCTACGAATACGGCTTTAAAAACAAACATTCCATTGCATTAGAAACACTAGAACTCATTGGTAGAACAATCCAGATACTAGATGAAGGGATTACGCCCATTAACATTTATTTAGACCTCTCCAAAACTTTTGATTTTTAATTAAAACATTATGGTCTGAGTAACAGTGCACTGAATCTCATAAACTGTTCCCAAACGGGTGTTTCTCGCGGCTTTCCGGAAGGTTCAATTGTATGACCACTGCTATTCATGATATATGTCAATGATGTAAAAAACGCCAGCACATTGTTTATGGTTATTGTAGTGCAAATGACACGACATTACATTACTCATTTTATTGACCACCACATCAAATATCAGAGAATACGAAACTAACAAATGTAAGGGATTGTCTAAAATTTGTTTAACGTTTTGTTTGCAACAAATTAAATTAGAAGATACACACAAACTGCAAAATCTAACATTTGACCATCAATGTGTCAATAATATATTTCCTTCATACTTCTACCCAGCCTGGACGTTTCCAAGAATATCCGACATACATCACCAAAACACTAGAGAAAGGCATAATTTTCAAATTAAGAAAACCAAACATAAATTGCCTATCATGGCCCCAGGTACTCAACGCCAAAAAGCGTAAATAACACCCCGTACATTATATTAAGCAAAACTACAAACTCTAAAGGGATTCACTCAATATATCAAAAAAGCACATCCTCGAAACATAGTGCACGTCCTATACCAAAACTGCTATGTCTGTACAATATGTATAGTGCAGTATGTTCAGCTTTAATGTGGCACTGATACAGAAGCCTCACGTTGAATGCCTTATGCTAAATGCTTTACCGGTGTTAATTTATCTTTCGTTATTTATTGATATCTTATTACATCAAACTGTAACGCTTCCTGTTGTTCTCCCTATCTTGAGGTGAGTTCCATGCCTTTCCCAGACCGTATATCGGTTTGGCAGTTGACAAGAGCATCGTCAGGCAGTCAATGTTGTTGTTTCGTAAACAGGACCAGTGGCGGCCATATTTATCAATCGGCATGGCAACAGGGTGGTTACTGTGTCGGGATGCATCCTGGCGACCAGTGGCCTCCTGTCGGCGACCTCGGCCCCCGTATACTGGGTCATTATCCCGACGTACTCTATCGTAGGAGGTAAGTAACATGTGAAAGGGACCTACCTTACATTGTTCACATCTTTTTGTAATAACGCCGTTAACACAGGAGAAAACAATTTCGGCTTTCCTTGCAATGTTCCATAGCCCAGATATTTAACGGAATCTATGAACGCGTTTTAGTTAACTCAAAGATGGCAGGATGTAACCTCAGCATATGCTGACATAAGCATTAATGGGAACTCGATTGACGACAGAAATCGATTAATATAATAGATATTATCAATTATAGATTAACCACAGGCTAAGGTACATATTTTCCGACTCATATCATAGGCTGGATATCCCCATGTATTTGTTGATTCCTTGAGGCCGAGTAACAATTTTAGTCTCTATCAGGCGTAGGAAGCGGCATGATACTACTGAGCGCTTTCAACGTCGTCGGGGAATACTTTTCTAAGCGGAGGGCTCTGGCGACGGCAATATGCGCGAGCGGCAGCGGGATTGGTCAACTGGTCATCTCACCGCTCGTGAATTCATTGCTGGAATATTATGGCTGGCAAGGCGCCGTGTGGATTCTGGCGGGTATTTGCCTGAATACCCTGGTCACTGGACTTCTGTTCAGACCCATCCTTCCCACACCGCACCAGCAAGGACAGACAGCAGTAAAGCCCAAGACCCAGCTATGGCACTGGCATGTGTTTAAAAGTGTTACATTCGTTGTGATGTGTTTGTCATCTCTATTGTATATTGCCGGTAAGTTTACGCTTGTCCTCCATGAACTGTTCTAATAACACATTATACGTAGCTTATTATTTTATTTTACGGTATGGTTTTGAACAGGATTTAGCCATTTTAATTGCCATAACGCATAACGCAAATCGAATAATGACATAAATATTAATGTTATGTCGATAATAGAGTCACGTTTAATATACCAGGATACTCAAGCAGATTTTATTTAACATAATGTTATATAAACAGACTGGACAGAGTGGTAGTTCGATTTGTGTATGCCAGGTGAAATACATATTATATTTATATATTTATATAATGGTCAATTAACGACATTATGAATCACAGGCTGTGCGCAAACGTTTCCAGTTTGTACTTCTGTCAATGACCGATTATTACTACTCAGTTTTTCAATCAGACCAATCTGCAGTCTAGTATATGTATATACAGACATCAATGCCATTAGTTCACATGAGTTTCAGGCTTTTTCATCATCGTTACCTATCAGCCAAGCAGCGCCATCGCAGCAGGCTTCTCACGCGGCGAATCCGCGCTGTTGTTATCAGTCTTTGGCGCGTCAAACGTTGCCTGTCGTCTGCTATTTGGCGCCTTCGCCGACCGGTCTAGAGTCAACCCACTCCTAATCTACAGCCTCGGTTTGATCATCGGCGGAGGTTTGACCTTTGGCGTTCCATGGTATAGTCACTACGCACTCTTTGCCTTCTACAACATCGTTGCTGGAATTACTCTAGGTAAGCCTAGCATCCCAATGTCTATACATCGCCTTACCATATAAGTCGAAAGAGAATTGTTCGCTGGTTGCCTTTTAAAACAAAAAAACATGTTATATGCCAATCAATAACAAAAAAACATTTCACAAACACCACTTTTCATCCATTCAACCGTCGGCTAAGCTCCACATCAATCCATAATTGCATTTTCCGGAGACAATATTTCATGTCAACAATATGGTTTGAAACTCCCTATTATCACAGATTATAAATACCCCCAACGAAATAGCAATGACGTTATATGAGGAAGCAAGCAAATGTGATACATATATACTCCTAAGGGGAACCGCCGGCCTTGCCTATAACGCTGCTTTACCGATTCATAAAATACCCAATTGTCTTTCCTCCAAATTCCAGAATTTTTGCGTCCGATCTATAGCTCACAATAAAATTTAGAAGTGACCGCCGGGCACGATTACGACGCCTACCCAGGCGGCAGCCCTTTTTGGAGGTGTGTCCGCGATTGACCAATCAGGAGGCGATACTCTACTTATTCAAACCGGAAATTGCGCCTATTGTGTGAGCAAAACCAGACCGCGTGATCATCGCTAATATAAAGAGCTGCGATTTTTAACTCCAATCATGGCATTTTTGCGGAGTCCATCGTCGCAAGACGTATATCAATTTGTTTGGATAGTACTTTTACATGAAACGCTAAGATCATGGTCTACAGCGCGGCTTGGAACTGCCGCTGTTCATCCGTAAATCGCGGACCTGATCTCCCTCTCCGCGAGTGATAACATAAGGCGGTGCCACATAAATAGTCACAATACGCGTCACGGCTCTCGGCAAAATGGCGCTCTGCTTGACATTGCTGGGGGCGGGTTGCCTTAATTTTTTGCTCTCTACCAGTCTGCCGAAACGAAGCGTTAACACTCGCCAATTTAAGTTTAAGATGTAAAATGTTCGGTGCAGATCGCGATCAAATTTTGTTGGACACCCGCTTTAACAATATACACTTGCTGTACCATTTGCTTCTGAAATTTTGGCGCAAACCCAGAAACGAGCCTCGCACTTCACTGACATGGAGTGGAATAGTTTATAAATTCCACAAATCGTTAATAACAAAGGAGCGCATAATTCATCAGGGGAGTCTCCCTGGTGTAGTGGCTAGAGGATTGGACAGGGGGCCTCCCTAATTTTGCTGTTTATGGCACTAAAAAGGAGGTCTCCATGTCCATGTTGGCTTAGTAAATAGTGTACTAGACCTCTTTCTTCTTTTTGACAGTTAATGTATTGTTCAATTCTGGCCATTGTTTTCACCCGGACTGCATATTATATCTATTAGACGTATTCTGTTCGCTGTCCTGACAGCCGTGTACGTGATTGGCATGTCCATGGTACTGATCACCTCCCTGGGGGTCGACGCCTACGCCAGCTCCTTGGGGACCCTCAGCGCCGCCCGAGGGTTGTCCTTCCTCGTCATCACAGCATCTGTGGGTAAGTAGCCAACAGCTCGGAGCAGCTGCAGCAGCAGTCGCCATAGCAACCCAAGGACAAAACAGGGGCAGCAACTAGATCCTCTTGATCTGTTGTGGCGTTTTGGCTTCTATAATAACCGAAAATGTGTCTCATAATTCCGAGTGAGTGCGACATCCCCTTCAGGAGGTAAACCCTGTGACACCAGGCTCAGTCACGGTGGCTCCTCAGGCATGTCACATAATACAGGATGCCAGCATGGTCTGTTAACGCGGAATCCCTGCAACCCCGTGTGGATAGTCTGTTACCACAGTTATTAAGTCAAGTGGATTTTGTTAATACAAATTACTTCCCCAGTGCATTTTTTGGTTGTCACCTGCCTGACACAAAGGCGTTGTTTGGCTTAAACAGGACGTTTTAACCTGTGTATGTTATATAGCATCAATTGGAGAGGTAGAGAAGAGCCATGTTGCCTACCTACTATACCACGAAGGAAGATAACTACAGTTCTGTTGGCATCCCAAGTCCTTCAATTGGTTGGTTAATTTATGTGCGATGCTTCAACAATGTATGGGTGGCCGGCCCGGTAGCTCAGTGGGCTAAGGCTCTGCCCGCCTCAGAGCCTAACGGCACGTGAATCGGTGGTTCGACCCCTGCTGTGGCCATGTATGTGTGGTCGCAGGATAAACATCCCATGTCTTCCTTCGCAAAGAGTACGGGATTACCCCCGGAGACATGGCTTTACTCTCCCTCCCTTCTCCCATTGAGGCGATATGACCGAAAGTGGTTAAAGCATCCTGAATATACAACCAACCAACCGATCAGCAATGTAAGGTCGTATGGTATCAGCAGGCAACGGGTCAATTTCTGCAGGTGTTTCTGAAGCTCTGTTTCTGAAACATGGTTTCACCGTCACTCCCCGATCGTATCCTCAAACCACAAAGAAGGAGAATCGACAAGAAGCTTCGCTGCCACCAGCGGCAATGAAAAACCCGTTCAAATGTAGAGTAACTATGCCAGCAGTGAACGCTGATTGATATGTCCAATATACGGTTCAGATCTCCCTCCTTTTTTACCCCTTGTCTTATTACAGGACCTCTGTATGACGTCACCAATGACCTTCAGTACCTGTATTTCTTGGCCGGGATCCTGTTGGTGTGCGCCGGGGGCATCTGTCTCCCCATGAGCTTTACTCAGAGGTGGAAACCCGAGGAGGTCGTGATGGAGATCAAGGTTGAAGCCGACATAACTGTTCAAAACATCCACAAGGACCACTCTACAGACGCTCTTCCTCGATCTGACAAGCGCGATGTGGCGTTAAAAAGACCACACATATTTGCAGACAAACGGGTCCATCTGGCTAGCGTTAGCCCCAGTCCATATGGCTATTGTAGAAGCGTATGCTCAGATGTGCGTAGTGCTCCAAGTGGTTCTCCAGCTGGGGCTAGCAGAACTGTTTGGCCGGAACAGCCAAAGCTGTTTTTTCTTAACTGACTGTGGCTTGATTGTATGTTCCGAAGAAGCAATACAAAATGCTTTTATAGATGTGATGGGCCCTCGAAGAACAACGGACTTTAGTTTGACCCCGCGCCGACCCTTGCTTAGTCGACGCTCAGGTGTGGGCGCGGTTATGTCCCAAAGTAAAATGGCATTGCTAAATATGGTCTGCACGGACAGGTGTATGAAATATTTTACCACGGAACCAGCTGGTCGAATTCTATGAGACCCTTTTCTGGGATCACTAGGTCACAATTGTCATCGGGCGGAAGCTATATGTCGGGGTCTCTTGTGAGACAGCAGGTCCAGGCAATATGTCCGTGATTCTGATATTCCTGCCCTCTGAAATAGACAATTACCACCATATAATTATTACATTATAAGGAATTTTTACTTTTATTTTTTTATTATTTTTTATTATTTTTTTTATTTTTTACTAAATTTATTTTCTGTATTAAGGCAACTGCTGTGTATATATATGTGTTGAACAACAGGCTGTGAGCCTACAATGTAGACATAAATATCCATCTATCTATCTATCTATCTATCTATGAGTAACTAGTGTAATGCATTTTGAGTGCAGGGCGCATGCACAGGCTACTGCATTGGTTTACTCTGTGTATTGGTTGGCATTCGTGCGTCTGCGAAAGACGATAGATTTGCAGCTTTTGCTGTGGTTTAAGTAATATGATTTGCGTCGCGGTATTTGCGATTATCGCTGAATAACTCTATTTGTTACCGACCATCAAGAACCTGTCGCTAGGCCTTAGTGATTACTCATTGGGAGGTTGACCTTTTAAATCCAGTTTCTCAAACCAGAGATGGTAGACCATTCCCTCTCGCACGAATCGTGCCCATTCCCTCTTTTGGGGTGTCAGATCATGCCACGTTGGACAACATCCTTCATGCTGGGTTTACGTGGTACGATCATTCCTTCAATAGACGTCACAACGATTGAAGTATAGGTCGGTCAACAGTTCACACCGTCAAACCGTGTACCAACCGATTCAGCAATTTTCACTACCACCAACTAGCGAACGTACCATTAAGGCATCGTGCGTCATAGCGTCATGCATACCAGCCGCACATGCTTTGTCAATGTCATGATGCCAACAATAAAGTCAACCGGATCATCTCAACGCTGATTAGCTGAAATGCTCGACGCTGCTTGGTTGACAATTCACAAATCTCGAAGTTGATTGAAACTTTAGAACATGCGCTAAGCTTACAATGCGTAGAAAACCGGCCCTCCAATTGATGAGTTGATTGAAAAGTTAATTTGTTTCAATGAACTTTACAACGAATTGCATCGTGTGAACAGGGCATCAACCTGAGCTTTGCTGTCCAATTGGCTCGCGTAAAGCTCATCCTTCGGAATGCGTTCATCTTGCATACGACGAACATTCCCATATCAACGAAGATACTTTTGTTTGACAAGAGCAAAAAAAGAATGATCGGTTGGCTGGCCCTGGCTAACACTCAAGGATTTTTTACCGTGGTGAGTCAGGATATGCCTAAAATGTTTTGCAGGCAACGCAAATGGAACTTGTTCAGTTTTCTTTCTGGGCCATAATAAGTATTTCAAGTATCGATGCCATGCAACAGGGTGCTAAGAACACACGGCCAGTAGATTAACATGTTTTGGGGGCTAATGGTTAGTTTTGAGTTTTGCCTCGCACGTTCGTTCAACCTACCTATTGTGGCTGCTGCTTTCCCAAGGCGAGCATTTAACTCGTCCAGTGACAGATTATCCGTAACGGTATTTCCCAGGTAACAAGATTTATTTACCACAAAAAGTATATTATTCGGGAAAATCTGGCGGTGTGGTATAGCCCCTTACGTCAGTACGACGCTCTTTATAACGTAGGGTTTACCATAAACGAATAGTGCACACGTATTTGAAAGTCGATCCATGAGTCTCTGTAGCTGGCAGTTTGAGTGGGCAGCTATCGGTGCGTCGTCAGCGAATTGCAATTCCCTAATTAGGAGGCGCCTTTTGAAGGGTTGTGCAACTTTACATTTGAATTTGTATGCAAACAAACACCCTCCGCCATCAAATGTCTGCGCAAGGAGCAGGGAGTAGAAGGTGTCAAATAAACTTGGGCTAGTAGAGCACATCTCACATGGAAGCCCTTGGATGTAGATCCGTCAAAATGCACTGTGCTGAAGGAGTGTTCATGCAAGGAGCGAATAAGGTTATGTATTCTTCAAGACTTTATCAACAAATCATCCATTAGGGCAGCACATAAGTGTATACATAACTGTATGTAGTGGACCCCCCTGCCTCCTTCCCCTCCCCGTGGGCCTACTCTCAATCCCTTCCCATGCTCTCCCCAGTTCAGCTAAAATACGATACGCAACGGCTATGAGACGATTTTTATTCAGACAAAAATGAACTTGTTTCTCGACGAAGTTGGGAATGACTAAAAAAAAAAGAAATAAGTGGGGCTCCAAAATACATTGGAACGTTAACATAAAACACCTTATCCCGATGTCCCAAACCGGTCACCTTAAATTTGAAAACTAAATTTCGACGGATAAAATACAATGTCCCATCCCGAGCTGCTCGATCTAATCACCAGCATGGTATTGTCCCCATGATGTCGCCGCGCCATACAAACCCGCTCGATTTATTATTTTTCTCGGAAAACCCGCTTTATGTAACCCCCCCCCCCCCACCCCCCTCCTTCAGACACACACACAGTCTCAAATTTATCCATATTAGTTCTATCTTTATTTATCACAACTGTCCGCTCTATAGGGGTAGCTTTTGCCTCACAAATATCCGCTCTCTTAGGCATCAAGGGGCACCCGCGACACCCTCTACCAGTTCTATGTAGTAGTGCCCCCCCCCCCCGTGCAAATCTCCTGTTTTGGGGCGCCAACGCGGCCGCAGCGGAAGTCGAGCAACTAGGCCAAGGCCACGCCAACAGCGCCGTCCACTCCTATCCCCTAACCCCTATCCCCACCTCCACACCCCACCCTGCCCGCGTCCTGCCTGGTTCCCTGTGTTTTCGTGCGCAAGTCACCACATTCAAATGAGAAATAGGAAATGAGTTTGCTTTTCCATATTTCATTTTCGTTTTGCAAGGGGAAATGGGTGAAGGAAATATGTATCTTTAACCCATTACTCATTTGATATGAGTTAAAGGAAATAGGAAGACATGTCCTTTTCCCATTACTCATTTGAAACAGGTAATCGAAAATCAGCAAACATTTACATTTTTCTGTTTTCCATTTGCAATGGAAAATGAATGGCAGGTACATACCACGGACCCTTTTCCCATTACCCATTTGAAACAAGTAAAGGAAAATGAACAAACATCACTTGGAAAAATCAAGACTGGCACAAAGGTTTATGGGTAATATTTTGGTGTTATCTTGACCTTTTCTATGGAGATAGATACCATATTTCCACGTTATTGGCAAGGCATATATACAATTAGTGAGCATATCTAACTTACATCCAGATTACGTAACGTTTCCTTTACATAGACGGCACTATTTCGTGCTTAAATGTCTACAAAATACGTCGTCAGGCGATGACGCCACCTTGACATCCCGCAAAGACCAATATAATACCCAGAATGCATTGCACATGCAGTGGCGCCTCACAGTGGCAAAATTGGACCTACGATTAGCAAAGTGGTCTAGGGTATTCCGTTTGTTGTAGGAATGTAAACATCAATGATTTGCCTCAAAATACAACGCTTACAACGGTGTCGAACGGACCACATGCATTATGGAGATATCAATGTCTTATCTTTAACTATATTATGAATTAAAGTTAGGAATGCCTGAACCAAAGCAAGCAAAAAATACTTTCACACCCACTAGATCCTTTACGCACAAACTGCGCAGCCCAACACTCAAATGTTGACAAAAATGAGTTTGCGTCATTGTCACTTGTCCCTTTTAAAGTCACTTAATGGTGAAGTTATTTGAGACTCGTGTACCGACGACGGCGCTTGACGCATTACCCTGACTGGGTCCGTGTATGGACCTGCCATACATTTTACATTGCAAATGGGAAACAAAAAAAGGTAAATGTCATTTTTCTTTATTTGTTTCAAATGGGTAATGGGAAAAGGGTCCGTGTATGTAACTGCCATTCATTTTACGTTGTCCCGTAACCACAGATGCCGCGCGCAAACATCCGCTGGTGATTATTACGTCATACGACATGGAATACCTCGTGCAGTTAGTTCACCTGACACTGACTCAGTCTGTATTCATGAGACAACCGCATTCTGCTTTCATATATTCATGGAAACGGACCGGTCATGCGCATAAAACTCACGAGGCAGCGCACTAAGCGCGGGTGAAAACAAACGCACGTGGTCCATTTTTTTTGCATGCGTTGCGTTATATTTCTCTCGTTATCGGTCGCCCTGATCTTGCCTTATATAGCGCTACCTATGTATATTGGGATATACCGATGTCTGAAGTGCTCCTAAAAATCTACATACAAGAAAAACTAAGGTTTTCGTTGAAATTTACTATCAATAAACAACAGGCTCAACTCAACAGGCTGTAGATATAGGGCTCTGGAAGGGGCAAATGGCGACACGCGACACAGGCTCATTCGAAAAATGATTCGACATTGACCCCCAAATTCCGACACTGAAAAAGCGATATCGACACAGATTTTTTTTTAAAAAGAGACACGGAATTTAGCAAATAAGCGACACAAAACGTCGTGAAAAATTTACACTTGACACTGAGAATTAAAAAAAATCGACATTAGACACTAGACCGCCCCTTCCAGACCCCTAGATATATCCCGCCTTGCATTCAACAAAAACTTATGGTTTTCTTCCTTCCCGGAATGCGAGGGGGGAGGGGGGAGCTTGGTTTTCTAAATCGGTGGTAGTGTGGGTTTTTTTTTGCGGAACAGTTTTTGAAGAAAAAAAGTATATTTTCTTGGACCTTACAGAAATTTGTTGAAATTGAGAAAAAAAACACATGTATTGTCCATGTATTAATTAGATCGACTCCAACTTGTTTGTGGGAATCCTGTACAATACCGGTTGCATACAGAGCGTGAGCCGTGTCCAGCATGAATGCATGTGTCAGCAAAAGAGCCTGCAGAACTACACACAGTTTTCGAGAAAAAAATCATGGTTTTCGGGCAGATACAAAAGCAAGCGAAAAAAATGACAGTCATACCTGCAACAAGGCCAAAAGTATAATATTAAAATTAATAATAATAATTTTTATATAAACATATATATATTGATATATTGATATATATATATCTTTCAATAAGGAAACTAGTTTTCTCCCGACAATCAGAGTTTCACAAAATATAAAGCAAAATCGAATTTAGGCAGTACTGTAGGGTTAGAAGTTTAAACAAAACTTTAAACCAGGATTTTAATTAACACTGAATTAATGCAGTGATAACGTTCTGAATATGCATTCTGACCAATCACACTACATGTACAGTCTCCTGTATTAGTTTTATTCTGCTCCAAGACTTGCATGAGTCTTCACTTATGCTTTTCAGCCCTGAACTGAATTTCGAATCCGACCTTAAAACGCCTATATATAAAATAATATACTAGTACACGTATATCAACTCGTTACATTTGGAACGTATAAAATAAATGTCAAAGACCACCATATTCAACGTGTAATGGAACAATTATGAAAATATTCATCCATGTTTGTGTTGTAAAATCTCATGAATTAAGTCAATAACGGAGCTCGATCTAGAAGAATTTAGTATGTTTCTTTGTCTTTATAAAGTGTAGGTCATTAACTTGTGATATTGGTTCAAAACTGTGTCGTGCCTTAGCTTATGATTGTGTAATGTGGCTAAGTATAGTTACGAGTAGGATATTTTTGTTTTTGTAATGATAAGTCCATAAGTGAGCTCTAAAAGTCTGGAGATACAATATTATTATTTTAATTCCCTTATTTTTTGTTACTTACTGAAAATATTTGTCCATACCCTGGCTTACAACGTTAAATGGTGAGAACAAATGTGGGATATGTTACAAAAACTAACAACATAGGATGTGAAAGGGACGTGAAATGTGCGATGTGGTCAACATGAATACATGTAACGTAAGGGTAACAATGGGTACACAAATGTGGGAATGGGCAAAATGTGCGATGTGTTCAAACTGAATACTGAATACATGGGATATATGAGATAATAAGGGGTAAAGTAGAGTTGTCAAAATGAACATAGAATATGTATAAGATTGGGGTAAACTTGTGAGATGTCTAATTAAATATAACATGTATCATATTGGCAGTAAACAATGAGTAAAAGAATGTAGAAGTAAAATTTAGCAGGAGACAAAAAAATGTAGGATGTGGAAAAATGAATATATGCAATATGTTTTATTAAATGTAAAAAATATGGGATGTTGTCAAAATTAATGTATTGAATGTACAAAATTAATGTATTGAATGTACAAAATTATGATTACAAATGTGAGATGTTATTAAAATAAATCTAAGATACATGTATATGAGATTGGCCGTAAAGAATTGGTACCCAAACGTGGGATGGGTAAATATTAATAAGAATACAGAATTATAAAATTGAATGAAAACATATAAGATGTTCTGAAAATAAATATAGATTTATTAGATTGAGGTAGTACTTTGTGAAATTGATATTGCCCCCCCCCCCCTAACACACACACATTGCGGTCCAAACTGGTCCCAAACCAAGGAAAAGGCAATCTGAGTGACCCGTACTTCACCCTTTTCTCTGTTGGTTCGTTGGGCTTTAAGCCAGATACTTTTAGTTTTCTACATGCCTGGCTAGCTGCACCAGGTAGGCCTTCCAATTTAGTGGTAGGACATTGCACAATGAAGAACAACACGTGTAACACGATGGAGACAAACTAGCAGAAAACCCTGCAAAAGAAGCGATTCGTATGCAGATTTATAACCACGTGGCAATGTTGTCACCTGCGCGATTACGAGGCTGCGTATTTTCACCTACTACGCATGCGCACTGTGACATCAGTCCGTTTCAAGGAATTACATAACGCCTGCTCCCTGTTGAAGTATAGGCAGCTATAAGTCAATTTCTTTCCAGGTTTATTCTAAATTAAAGCCTGTGAGTCCCATTTCACTAAACATGGCTATGGGAGGTATACCTTGAAATATTTAGAGGCGATGAAGGCACACTACACGAATCAAAATAATCAGTCATATCTTTGCCCAGAAATGTATTCGACGCAGTCTGATTTATGCAATAAACAATTAACCTGTTTGCACCCTTTACAAAATAGGCAGTCATAGCCTCAATGGATTTTCGAAGTATGTTAAAGTTGTTACTCTCGATAAATATAATTAACTTATATGTGTTCCATCCAGGATTGTTACATTTGTCTTAATTAACAATCTGTATAAGTGTTGTATTTGTACGTGTGAGGCAGGGGGTAAGGGTTGTGAGGGTTGTGAATCTGTCTTGCTATAACAATTATGATCATTATATTGTATATTAATTGACGCATATACGTAATATTATTATTGCTGTTGGTGGCCTAAGCGACAGCGACAATAGTCTTAGCGTGCGTCTCCTAACCTGACAAGTTATATAGGCCTAAATGAATTTATTATGATCAAATTATTATTTGGTTGAATAAACGCTATTGAATTGAATTTTTGTCACATTTCATTTTCCCGAACGCTGTCATCGCAGCGCCGTACATGATAGACCATGCTGTGTACCCCAGCATGTTCTTCGCCTAAAGATTGTTGATTAGCTGGCAGCGTCTGCTACAAGATCTGTACAATCTGACGACGCTTGTCGCAGCCTGCGTGCCTAGTGAGTCAATCCTATGTGTTAATGTGTGCATTAATGTAGCTTTAGGCGGTCGTACTTCCTGTCATGTTACCGCGAGCTATGATTTCAGCACAGCTCACGTATGACTCACGCCTAACCACTTACTATGATAATCCCTTTCGTGGGCTGTTACATGAACGATGAACCATATATGTCACAATGTATGCCTAGCGCAGCGTCTACAGACTGGTGGCGTTTCACGCTAGGTGCTCAATGACTTGGAATAAGCGAATAATAAAATGATTTATAGTCTGAGGTTCAATAATTAAAGAAGGGTCTATTAATAAACTGATTAACCATATGCCAGGCGGTTACAGTACTGGGATTCATTGGAGACCTGCCTCGATACCCCCATGCACGATGACGGTATATGCTGTGTCAGGGCGCCCGTATCTCTCTATCTCTATCTATATATATCATCTGTTTCATTTGGCGCTGACATGCACATAACCACCGAATTGTGCGGGTATTGCCTATAGCATCAATGCCAATCGTAAAATTGTAAACTCCCACTGCTCCAATCGCGGCCGGGGGTTCACAAACTAGGAACATAAAAACCCCATATAAAAGCCAGTTAGCGGACGCCACCTGGCGGTCGTCATTCCCTGCCATGAGATTGACACATTATGGAGGCGTAAGGCGGACCGAAACCCCTATATCTACGTCACGTCATTCTGACGTCACTAGTGTATGTTGATGCTGAGTAACGATATACTGTTCACCAGCGTATCGCGGCCTGTATTATAGCTTCCGTCTGCCTTCGACATATGTTCCACATTGAACTGCTAGTCTCTTTGACCTGACTCGCACACCAAGGCAACTAACTGCATAAGATCCTTCAGTCCGTGGCTTTAAGCTCTAGTTAAATAAATAAATCCACCGACTATTCGGCGATATCCTTGGCTTTGATCGACCCGAAGATGCCAAACGCCACTGAGTTCAGTCGCGATGACACGTGTGACTTGGACTCCGGGAGCGCCTCTCCATCGTCCTTGGATGACAGCGGTATGAAGTCACCCGCCGAGTGTGGCACCGGAAGCCCGAGCGCTGACAAAATGTTCTTGAATGAAGGTTAGTAGATAACCATATATAATACGAACTGTTCCAGTGAAATATTGATAGCCGCAAGACACGTCTGTAGCATAACATCAACGACTACAATTTGTTTGTATATTATAATAATAAATATCATTATTCGCTGGGGGCTGAGACATAATGATGCTGATGTTGCATCCAGGAACAGATGAACTGCTGAACCAGGTGCGAAATATTGTGATTCAAGACCGACCATTTACGGTGAGTGCAGTATGTATGGACCGACTACATGGTCATATACGTTGTTTCCTCCAGGCTTATGAGGCGTAGTTATGTCAAGAAAGATAACTTTTCAAAATAGGCAAATATATATATATATACCCAATAAGTCTAGATGTATTATATCACTCGTTTCTCATTATAACGAAAGTTACCATTTCAACAAAATGAAAACAAGTCAATAGGCCTTCACTCGGATTGATAGTGCCTGAATTCGCTTGCTTTTGAAATCATGAACCTCTTTCCCCCGACTTTGTGCGACCCCTGTGGAGCCAACATTTATTGCGATTAAAGAAACCATGTTCCGCAGGCAACAACACTTGTCGCATTTGTCGCAAAAATCTACGACAAAGGTCGCAATATTGCCATGACGTGCCAATATATGTTTCGTACCAGATGGAAATTTCAGATAAAGAGTCATTCTAGCGACAAGGGCTGGTCTAATATCAATGTTTCTCTAATTTAATTCGCCCAATCGTATGAGCAATCGATATTAAACAAGGGTAACGCAATTGCGATATTTGTCGTAAATGCCTTGCGACGTTTGTCGGCGGTATATGTTCAAACTGTTCTCGTAAAGGCGTTGCGACAAACGTCGACGATTTGGTGACAAATGCTGTTAAAAATGACCGAGTAATATTGCAATATCGTTTGCTATATTTTTGCGATTAATGTCGTTACGACAAGTGATCATTGCGATAAATGTCGGCTCCACAGCACCGCAAGTTTGCCTTCCACCTGACTTACTTACATAAAGTGAACGCGACAATGCATGTGCATATCAATTAAAGTTTCTTATGTGTGTATCAGCTTTGTTTTAATTCGCAGGTTTGTGTTGAAGGAAACATAGGTTCTGGAAAATCCACCTTTCTGAGGCACTTTACGACAAACAAGAACGTTGAGGTAAGTGAAAGTGATTAAAACAAGTTAGCCTAACATGAAGCTTTACTGTTACAATGTCGTATTATTTGATTTAATCGTATTGGGGATTGGCCGCCGGTACTAACTAACTGCCCGCCGGTAACTAACTGGGCGCCGGTACCTAACTAACTGGCCGCCGGTAACTAATTAACTGGCAGCCGGTAACTAACAAACTGGCCGCCGGTAACTAACTAACTAACTGGCCGCCGGTGACTAACTGGCCGCCGGTAACTAACTAACTGCCCGCCGGTAACTAACTAACTGGCCGTCGGCAACTAACTAACTGGACGCTGGTAACTAACAAACTGGCCGCCGGTAACTAACTAACTAACTGGCCGCCGGTACTAACTAACTGGCCGCCGGTAACTGGCCGCCGGTAACTAATTAACTGGCCCCCGGTAACTAACTAACTGGCCGCCGGTACTAACTAACTGGCCGCCGGTAACTGGCCGCCGGTAACTAACTAACTGGCCGCCGGTAACTGGCCGCCGGTAACTAACTAACTGGCCGCCGGTAACTAACTAACTGGCCGCCGGTAACTAACTAACTGGCCGCCGGTAACAAACTAACTGGTCGCTGGTAACTAACTAACTGGCCGCCGGTAACTAACTAACTGGCCGCCGGTGACTAACTGGCGGCCGGTAACTAACTAACTGCCCGCCGGTAACTAACTAACTGGCCGCCGGTAACTAACTAACTACCCGCCGGTAACTAACTAACTACCCGCCGGTAACTAACTAACTACCCGCCGGTAACTAACTAACTGGCCGCCGGTAACTAACTAACTGGCCACCGGTAACTAACTAACTGGCCGTCGACCCCCACTAAACCACCAATAGACCACGACTCACAGGAAGCCGCCCGTATTGGTACCTGTGCCCGCATAAGCTCACCCATAAAAATCTGCTATTGAGGCTTGTATAACAGCACTAGAGACGGAATGTGGGTTGCTGAATATAACAGTACTAGAGACGGAATGTGGGTTGCTGAATATAACAGTACTAGAGACGGAATGTGGCTGGCTGAATATAACAGTACCGCAAGTTATCCTCGTGGCCTCTGTAAATCAAAGACTACTACAGGTCCATGAATGACCAATAACATGCCTAACGCCATGGTATTACTAATATTGCGAGTTTAATTTAAATACAAGTTGCCACCACAAGTCCAATGTTTATGTCTTACAAGCCTCCAACATTTTGTGACCTAGTCACCTTCTTTACACCATATCAAAGAATTTATAGAACTGGCCGCCGGTAACTAACTAACTGGCCGCCGGTAACTAACAAACTGGCCGCCGGTAACTAACCATACAAGTTCTTTGACCATATCACAATATATCGCGGCCAAGAACCGTGGCACGCGCAGTAGGCGGGCCGTTTAAATCTGCAGATGCAATTATTTGTTGGTGACGTCATGTTTCGTTGTTCAACGCAATGTGTCACCATGGCAACGATTTTCTATTGAGAGAACCGCAGAGCCGTTTGGGTCCAGGGGATCATTTCACTAAGATCTCGTAACTTTTGATCGTAAAATTTAAAAATTGGATTGCTGGCCCGAAGAGAAATGAAATTTGTTGAATTCATCATAAATATATGGCGAACATAATTTTGAATAATATTGGGGGAAAACAAAGTGCACGAAGACAGCTGCACCCCAATAATCGCAGTATAAAGCTTATTTCAGTCGCTCGTAAAATTACTATCCGTCGTTAAATTAGCATGTAGAAGATAGGGTTACGAGCTGGTAAGTCTTAGTGAAACGATCCCCAGTTTACACGATGCTAGCCGCCTGCAGATTTAATTAATGCCATTGTGTCAAAAACTCTTTTATCAAATTACCCCCGCCGTTCTCTCGTAGCTCTACCCTGAGCCAGTGGCCGAGTGGAAGGACTTGGCGGGCTACAACACATTGGCAATGATGTATGAGGATCCCAAAAGGTGGAGCTGCGCATTTCATTCTCACGTCATGCTGACTGTACTGAAGCAGCACCAGAGGGCGCAGGTAGGATTGAACTACGAAGTGGACTCCGTGAAGTCGATCAGACAGATGTCTTTAAACATGTCTGGTACCAGTGAAGGTGATATGATGGTGCGCCGTTATGTAACTGTAGCACCCATCCTCATCAGGTAAATAACAGACGGCGACTCCCGCGCCATATTGTAATATGAATAACTGGGAGAATGGTTTGGTGTTAGCACCCCCCCCCCCTCTCCCCTCCCCTATATGCCCTATATGTACCAAATTTAAGCTCCCACTTTACGATCAAAAGGCGAAAAGCAATCATGGCACGATGACGGAACGGGTGACGCCCCGCCTTGCATTGCAGACACCGCCCGTAAAGATGATGGAGAGGTCACTGCTCAGTGCCAAGCACTGCTTCCTGAAGAACCTACATGAACGGTAACCGCCAATTCGGGCCACGTGTGCTGTTACAAAGCCTATGAAACCTTTGAAGCACTTTACTCTAGAACTACTGTTGCTTAATTTTGACGAAGAATAAGAATAATGAAAGAATAATAACATAATATAATCATTTATAAAACCGCCTCAATAAACGTATATACCACATCTATATTGTTACAAGGAAAAGAAATTCAGGATGTTGGCACGACTGTCTTGTACAGTAATGATGTCTTTGGTGTAGCACGTGTTTATATGTTGGTACGGTTATCGCTTGCAGAGGGATGATGTCTTCGATGGAGTACGCTTTGTTGTCTAAATGGTACGACTGGATCTTCAAGACCCTTCACGTCAAGGTGGATCTCATTGGTGAGTCAGTCGGTGACACGACAGCACAGCACAGAAGGAAATTTATTTTTAAGCTCACTTCAGGGCGTATCGGACTTTTATTGGTGGATTCAATACCCGAGGCATTTTCTTCGATTTAAGGACTGCAATTGTGCGCTCTAGCACTTTATTAGAAAACTAATTCGTAGTGGAAGTGTATTATAGGCATTGATTTGACAGGAATCGCGAATGTAAGGTGCTAAAATTATAAATTATCGAACTGCATACCGCTCACAGCCGCCCATCAGCCCACGGCCATGTCCAGTAGCCTCACTTTTTGCACGCCATAAGCTTTGCCTTCTTAAGGTACTTTTACAGTCACTTTGTCATACAATAATATGGTAATTAAAGCGAGTACGTGGTAGGGAATAGCAGGGAGGCAATATGTGATAAATATGTGGTGATCACATGCTGGAATGGAACTTGATTTTTAAAGAAAATTCGAGCTTAGTTCATGTGGCCCTGGCGGTTTTCATGTTTAACATAAAGTGCCATGTTTAAAATAAGTTGCCAACCCCTCGGACGCGTGAAACGGTATCAACAATAGCTCTCAAGTGAATATTACTGATAGCCATTACATCTGTGGTATTGCGTTACTTGGGCTAGTTTTGCGTCACGTGTCTGCATTCGATGGCACTTGGTCGGTCTGTTCATTCCGGACAACTGTAGAAGGCAAGTTAAATATGATACCCTTCCCCTGTACGTACCGCCATTTCTCCGAGGGTCTGGCGTCGCAAATCTCTCACCCCGGCTTCGTACGCCCATGCTCGAGGGGTCACGCTCCATCCTCTCCTTAAATTTAACCATTTCGGTATCTTTATTCACTTGGGAAGAATGAAAATGGACTTCCGGTGTTGCAGTTTACCTCCGCTCGAGTCCAGAGACGTGCCACGCCAGGCTGACACAGCGCGGGCGGCCGGAAGAGGCTGGGGTTCCCTTGGTAAGTGACCGACGTATGTCTTTCATCGCAAAGAATAAGGTGTTACTCCTGCATGCAAGGCTCATCCCTTCCTTTACATCTTTTATCGCATATTACATCTGTAACTGTTAGGTATATAAGCATCAAATCAAATATGATGTTACTTGACAATCTCTTAAATCCCCCCCCCCCCCGCCCCTGAAACATGTGATATAAAGTCATTGCGATTATGTCTATATACATGTAGATATATATATGTCTATTCCAGGACTACCTTCAGAGCCTCCATGACGTACACGAGCAATGGCTGGTGCAGCAGCCGGACAAGGCGGAAGCACCAGTCCTGGTCAGTATGACAAAACCAATCCCCAGGATCAGGTTACCCATCGCTTATAATCAGTCATTAAGATATATAATTATTAATTACATATCGTATCACAGATGTTGTATGGCCCACTTACATGCCCCCCGCAGCTCAAGTGATTACATACCGAACATGTATCCGACACCATTGAGCTAATATTCTTGGTCTATTTAACTCTTAATTAATACACCCGAAAGTGCAAAACTGCTACAGCAAGCGTCAGTCCTTTCCAATGCCTGTTGTTAAGGTCCGGATGGTATGTATATGAAGAGGTGCATAATGATGCAATATAACCGCACATGAATAGATAGGCGTATAAAGTGTGTCTTATGTTGCAGATACTGGATGCTGATCAAGATTTTAGTGACCTTCAAATCGACCTTCAAAACAATCTGAACGAGATTCTGGGAGGGAATCATCATTAGTAAGACCGTAGCTCTAGCATCTCGCAGAGAGAGAGAGAGGTGCAACCAATTACTGCTTAATAATATGAAAAAAAGAATAACGCTTAATTGCCGAAATTCACTGGCAAATTCATTCGTAATAGTAATAGAAAAATATGTTAAGCGAATCGCGTTTTTGTGTCAAACAGTGGGCAGGAGGGGGGGGGGCAAGGGTATTTCCGTTCCTAGCATTACATCTGAAGGCCTCTAAAATGCTGTATTTTGACCCAAACCGCCCTGCTGCCCATGCTATCGACAATCGTTGCTATGGCGACGCTGCATAGAACAATGAAAAATGACGTCACGCACAAAAGAGTGGTAGTTATCGCCTTTAAATGGCCCGCTTCCATGACTAGTTGCCTAGTTGCACGTGCTATGTTTCTTGGCAACATATATATGGTATAAAAAGGCGACTGGCCAACTATATGTGGAAAGGCTTGCGATTTGCGGACAGTCAGTCCCAAAATGCTTTACTTTTTTCGTTGCATGCGGAAATTAAACAAAAGAAGCAGAGACAAGTCAACGTTTTAAATTTAAATTCAACTCGTAATAATAGTAATAGCGCTAGTTTTGCATGGCGTTAGGCATTTTATTGGCCCTTCATCAACCTGTAGCAGCCCTTCATTTTCAATATCAGCCCTAAAAATTGGCGGGCTGCTATAGCTTGATGTCAGGCCAATAAAATTGCCTAACGCCCCGCAAACTCGCGCTATTGTCATATTAGCCGACCGCCGTGATCAAGTATTTTCATTCATCGTGATTCGGAAAATCGGCAATTTAGTATCATGTATCTAATCTTCCATTGTATACGGGGAGTTCTTCTTTTAATTCATCTTGATCTGGGAATAAAGAAATTTATTCTTCGTGATCTGGGAACATGACCCCCATCGGCGGTGTGCTAATCAAACAGTGGAGCCTCCCTAGCTTACTGAGTAAGCAGGGGAGCCTGTCTAGCTTACTGAGTAAGCAGTGGAGCCTCCCTAGCTTACTGCGTAAGCAGTGAAGCCTCCCTAGCTTACCGAGTAAGCAGGGGAGCCTCCCTAGCTTACTGAGTAAGCAGGAAAACCTCCCTAGCTTATTAAGTAAGCAGGGGAGCCTCCTTAGCTTACTGAGTAAGCAGGGGAGCCTCCATGGGCTTACTGAGTAAGCAGGAGAGCCTCCCTAGCTTACTGAGTAGGCAGGGGAGCCTCCCTAGCTTACTGAGTAAGCAGGGGAGCCTCCCTAGCTTACTGAGTAAGCAGTGGAGCCTCCATGGGCTTACTGAGTAAGCAGGAGAGCCTCCCTAGCTTACTGAGTAAGCAGGGGAGCCTCCCTAGCTTACTGAGTAAGCAGTGGAGCTTCCATGGGCTTACTGAGTAAGCAGGAGAGCCTCCCTAGCTTACTGAGTGAGCAGGAGAGCCTCCCTAACTTACTGAGTGAGCAGGAGAGACTCCCTAACTTACTGAGTAAGCAGTGGAGCCTCCATGGGCTTACTGAGTAAGCAGGGGAGCCTCCCTAGCTTGCTGAGTAAGCAGGGGTGCCTCCCTAGCTTACTGAGTAAGCAGGGGAGCCTCCCTGGCTTGCTGAGTAAGCAGGGAAGCCTCCCCAGCTTACTGAGTAAGCAGGGGAGCCTCCCTAGCTTACTGATTAAGCAGGGGAGCCTCCCTGGCTTGCTGAGTAAGCAGGGAAGCCTCCCCAGCTTACTGATTAAGCAGGAAAGCCTCCCCAGCTTACTGAGTAAGCAGGGGAGCCTCCCTAGCTTACTGAGTAAGCAGGGGAGCCTCCCTAGCTTACTGAGTAAGCAGGGGTGCCTCCCTAGCCTACTGAGTAAGCAGGAAAGCCTCCCCAGCTTACTGAGTAAGCAGGGGAGCCTCCCTAGCTTACTGAGTAAGCAGGGGAGCCTCCCTAGCTTACTGAGTAAGCAGGGAAGCCTCCCTAGCTTACTGAGTACGCAGGGGAGCCTGCCTAGCTTACTGAGTGAGCAGGAGAGCCTCCCTAACTTACTGAGTGAGCAGGAGAGCCTCCCTAACTTACTGAGTGAGCAGGAGAGACTCCCTAACTTACTGAGTAAGCAGTGGAGCCTCCATGGGCTTACTGAGTGAGCAGGGGAGCCTCCCTAGCTTACTGAGTAAGCAGGGGAGCCTCCCTAGCTTGCTGAGTAAGCAGGGGTGCCTCCCTAGCTTACTGAGTAAGCAGGGGAGCCTCCCTGGCTTGCTGAGTAAGCAGGGAAGCCTCCCCAGCTTACTGAGTAAGCAGGGGAGCCTCCCTAGCTTACTGATTAAGCAGGGGAGCCTCCCTAGCTTACTGAGTAAGCAGGAAAGCCTCCCCAGCTTACTGAGTAAGCAGGGGAGCCTCCCTAGCTTACTGAGTAAGCAGGGGAGCCTCCCTAGCTTACTGATTAAGCAGTGGAGCCTCCCTAGCTTACTGAGTAAGCAGGGGAGCCTCCCTAGCTTACTGATTAAGCAGTGGAGCCTCCCTAGCTTACTGAGTAAGCAGGCCGAGGTTCAGATCAATAAGTCATGGGTTCGCATAATGGCTCCTGCATCTGGTGCCAGATACATTCAACCCCGTTTCTTTGTTCCTTAATGCCCCATTTAGTCATCATGCGCACAAACTTATCAGAAGCGACTTAAAAGATCAACATGTAATTGCCTATCCCATATAGGACAATGTTGATATACTGTACTATAAGACATATAATGGTGTGTTGCACGCGATAATAACAAGAGACTGGAGGCAACATTCAAATGAGTTTCACTATTAATTTTGTTTTTCAAATTACACCCCCCCCTCAACCCCACTAAACCTCGTTCTATCCAAGACTATGCAGATGAATCTCATATATTGACAGTATAACAGATAAATCATCCAGCGGTATGTTCCCTGAGAAGCATTTAAACAGTTTTTGTATAAGTAGACTGATATTAGGCTACTTGTGTGGGACAAATTGGTGCATCTCGTAATAAATTACTGTAACTTTCTTGTGTGCTACGTCATGAAACTCCGTGCATCGCTGCCGTTTTTTTGTTACTTTTAAAATATGACCTCTATTTAATGTATAGATGTAGTATCTTATGAGCTTACATTCACAGTCAAACAATGGCCAAGGCAGTTTCCCGATACATTTGTTAAATCCAGACTTGGAGGAGCAGCTTAAATTTTTTTCAAGATTTGGTTGCAGATATTTTGATGCGGTTGTATAGAGAATTGTTATTTGTTATTTGTGGATTGTTTCGTTTCATTGCTACTTAATAAACTGAAACAAAGTATTGAGTGTCTTTGTTCGTATTACTGGCAAACAAAGCAGAAGCTACGTCTAGCTACACTGATAGTTGTTGTTGGTACACCGGTACGTGTTGTTGACAATGGTCAAAATAATACAACATCTAAGAAAGTTTCTTTTCTTCATTTTATATAAATCAACGATAACAATCGTATATCACATGGCAACACCGTTCATTTTCAAGTTACCCTTCACGGGGATTTATCGCTTGAAGTGTAATTATAATATGGATAGGGGCTACCTAAAAAATGCGAGCGTATTTTTATTAATTCAGATATTCCGAGGGGATGCATCTAGATTAATATTCACAATTAATCTCACTTCGGCTTGCCATAAAGAATATCTTTGGCGGGATGACGTATACCATGCACGTGATTGTGGCATATCATTCGGTTGCTTGGGAACTCCCATTGTGACGTCATGTTTATAACATTTTGACGTCACAATTACTCACTATGACAGCAGCCGATGGGCGGTCACCAAGAGCGCTCTGCTTGGTAACAGACATTTAGCGGGTCGCTTATAAATTAACTTTAATTTGAAGCCTACATCCAATGTTAACATTGAATAATTTATTCGCTAATTTTGTGGGGCAGCTGATTTAATTAATAAAGACATGACATAATAGGCTTCGACCTCTCTTTGCTTGAATATATTTATGTACAGCTGATATTTACTCTGAATCTGAAAACGTCTCATGGGGGCTGTTACGCGAAATGAAAGTCCTATAGACCTATGCTTGAAACGGACTTTAAATATGCATGCATGTTACCTTAAGAGCTCGCTTGCGCTCGCTATTATATGTAAATTATACGATTAAATGCCCTGCCATTTCCTACACCTGTTGTATTTATTATAATAAATTTGATATACATTTATATGCAAGTGAACACTACAAAAAATACATCACATGCTAAAGAACGCTATTTCCGTGGCGTACTTTAAGTGGCATTCAGCGAGGAGGGCCCGTTTATCAAATAACCCAGACCACAGGGTTATATCCCTGCCCCCCTTCGAAAAGAGTAGGGGACCTACCCCTAGGATATGGCGCACACCTATTTCATCTGGCAGAACCCCTAGTGTCCACACTCTTATTAATGCTTTGATTCTTTGAAGCTTTTGATGTGATACCAGCGCGACATATATAACCGTTGCATATTTGATTTTTGCCATAATCACACAGGAACATTTCAATGGCGTTTTTGTATATTTACAATTCGATAAATGCTGATCGCGTCCTTCGTAAACTAATTAAGTGAAGTAATTAATTAAGGTCCGCGGTTGATGCAACATGGGGGGATGACAAGATGACGCATAGCAATGTTGTCATGTCGGACAAGGGCAGTGGCGCCCCCGAGCGACGAATGTGTGATTGTAAAGTCCAGCTTGTATAGATTTTTTAGCCTGGCCACCTGGCTGGTTGGTTGTATATGCAGGACGCTTTAATCAATTCTGGTCATATCGTGTCAACGGGAGAAGGAAGGGAAGAGTGCGGAGCCATGTCCCCGAGGTAACACCCTAAGCTTTGTGAATAGGGACATGGAATCTTTACCCTGCGATCACACAGACATGGCCACAGCGGGGCTCGAACCATCGATCCACGTACCGTTAGACTCTCAGGTGGCCAAAGCTATATGTGTATGGCAAACCCTAGCACTGATTTCTCTACTTAAACTGGTACCCCGAGAAAAGTCATGCAAGTAAGTGAGCGAAGGTTGAAGCCGCGGCACCAGGCTATACTCCTTGACGTTAGAGCTTGGAAGTGGCTCCCCTAGCGGCGAGTCCTTCTTGCAGGACTCGCAGGACGCGCCGTGCGTTGTCCGGAGTGGCATTGTACCCCATCAGACCCACTCTCCACACTTTGCCGGCAGTGGCACCTAGACCGCCGGAGATCTCCAGTTTATACCTGCAACATACAGAAAGAGTTTTAAAAGGCGCGGTAGTGGACGGGTTAAGATGGTGTCAGTGGTGGTACGGTAACATCTGATAACAAGGACGGATCTACGAACGGCAGCAATATGCAGTCTTAGATTGACAAAGTAGTGGCGGTTTAACTAAGGTAGCAATGGCGCTTTAACAAAGTCTAGCAATGGCGGTTTAACAAAGTCTAGCAATGGCGGTTTAACAAAGTCTAGCAATGGCGGTTTAACAAAGTCTAGCAATGGCAGTTTAACAAAATCTAGCAATGGCAGTTTAACAAGTCTAGCAATGACGGTTTAACAAAGTCTAGCAATGGCGGTTTAACAAAGTCTAGCAATGGCGGTTTAACAAAGCCCAGCAATAGCGATTTAACAAAGTCTAGCAATGGCGGCTTAACACAGTCTAGCAATGGCGACTGAACAAAATCTAGCAGCGGCGGTTTAACAAAGTCTAGCAGCGGCGGTTTAACAAAGGTAGCATTAGCATGACATCAGTCCACTTCTTCGTGACATTGCCAACAGTATAGTCACAGAGCGAACAGAACATAGTAATCACGTACTTAATGACGTTAGTAGCCAAACATAAATAGGATAAATACTGCCATCTTGTTGAAAACGCATAGTAACTAGCACGTGTTCATAGACCGTTCCAGATACCCCTGGCGACATCGATCGTCAAAAATAAATTCGTGTTTCGGGTTAGAAAACCGATTCTCGCATGTCTGCGATGCGAGAGTCTACAGTTGGATCAGATGTCTGGCTTCAGCGTTCCCTGTGTTTGGGGTAGGTTCTACGGTGTTGTTATTCACAGAACAAACAAAACAGATGTCTCTTTATAAACTTCCCTTTAAGTGTAATGGAATCGCAGCTTATATTTCACTAGAGAGCAAGCACCACCTACCAAATGCAGCGGTAGCTTTGGGTAACGTGACTCACTTTTGCATGGCGTAGTCGGTGACGTCCTTCCAGTGAACCCCGGGGGGAACCACCACAGCGGTGACCGTGGGCAGCCGATGGGCCTGCGACATGGTACCCAGTAAAGACCACTCCGAGATATAGCATTAAATGTGCACGTACTTCCGTGGACTAATTATGGAACTATTAGAAACATTTCAAAATCCGTTAAATGGAAATCTTACATATGCTTTGCACAAATAGCATAATATTCTAATGTAGCAAATGTCCAAGACAGTAAACGCTAAAAAGTACCATATCATACTGTTGATGATAATGATATGATCGTGTTTGGTATTATAAGGTATTATAAATTACTATAATACAAACAATTATGTTAAAACTGCATATAATCTGCATGTTCTACCGGGAGCTTATACCCGGCCACCGGTCATAGCCGACCAACCCCCAAGGCGACAGTGATGGTTCGCACGGTATACACATTACTGTTGTCTCCCCCCAACCCACGGCTACGTGACGCTGACTAACATAGAGCGCGCGGAGAGGAGGCCGTGTAAGAGCCAATGTAGTCTCCTCCCTAGCCCACCGCTACGTGGCGCTCACTCACATAGAGCGCGGAGAGGGGGCGGTGTAAGAGCTACTGTAATCTCCTCCCCAGCCCACCGCTACGTGGCGCTCACTCACATAGAGCGAGGAGGGAAGGCCGTGTAAGAGCTACTGTAATCTCCTCCACAGCCCACCGCTACGTGGCGCGCTCACTTAGATGAAGCGCGGAGGGAAGCCTGTGTAAGAGTTACTGTTACAGTAGTCTCCTACGTAAAGATCCTACACATTACTGTAACGCCTGCTGGTTATGTCTTACCGGGTCCTTCACGAACAGGTCTAGGCCCAAGTCTCCGAGACCCTTGTGTAAAATCAACGCACATTGTCTGTGGCGGTCCCAGCAAGATTCCAGGCCCTGTGAACGGGAATCCAAACGCCCAGGATCGTCATGAATATAGCAAACATGGTTCAGTTTTGATGTGAGCATCCACGAAATTTATTACTGTGGTCACTGCAAGACGTTAGCTATATAGAAGGTGGACCAGTGATTGCTCACTGGCAGAAATACACTTTCACTGTTTTATTCATGTGAATATGTGTCCAAACTTTTACCAGACAGATTACTTCATATGTGACAGCCTCCTTGAAATCTACTTTGTAACATTTCAAGAGAGCTGCATATTATATCTATCATCTGTTTGCTCGGTGCGCAATCACTGGTCCGATTACAATATGTGAGTTATATTACTGTGGAATAATACGCGTCTTAAACTTAGAAGTATTATTTCGCATTTGGTATTTGCGTTGGAATTGCACGTGTCTTTCAATGCCAGCAATATACGAATACAATGATCTAAAAGAATGGATCAACTTCTTAAAAAAGGGATTATCTTAATGGATATATTTAATATCTAAATTATGTCCACAATGTGCTTACCTCTTCTGCCAACATGGCGAGTCCCTCTCTCAAGGCATACACACTGCTGATTGGCCCTGTGTGGTGGTATCTGAAACATAAATACCTCACATTACACAAACAAATCAACCATTATATCCATCGAATGACATCTAATGTTGAACCTGAAAGGGAACAGCTGCGAATATCGACGATATAACCTATCCTATTCAGCAACTCTGCAATAAACTGGTCCATAACAACATTTGACTTATATATTTACACGATGTAGGTCACTATAATGGCCACTTGAGGCCCAAGTGAGCTACAAAAATACCCCACAAATACTGCGCGTGGAGGCTTAGGAATGGAGTGCTCAAAAGGACAGATGGCAGCGAATGGGGGCTCCGACCAGCTTCCCTACTGCTATACCAAGGGGCGGATCCAGGGCTAGGCCAGGACTAGGCCAAAAAGCTAGGCCAATACTTGAAACCGCCCCCCCCCATCTTTTCCAGCATATTTGGATCCGACCCTGATACTTACTTGCGAGGTTGGCCGTCACAACCCCAGTAGTTGGCGAGCCAGTTCATGTCAAAGTAGAAGGATCGGACCTTTGATTTTCTCTTTTGCATCTTCTCCCTGAAAACAATAGGAAACGAAAATACATTTAGAGATATAATATGACGCAAATCTCCGTTTTCAACTTTAATATAGCCTGTGAATTTGCGAAAATCGCAATCTTTTACAAAGATAAATTCCAGATTTAGTTCCAGATAAGATATGAAGGCTATACGATTACAGTCAAGATCGATAGGAAAAGTAATATGTTAAAGTAAAAGTACCCATTGACTTCAATATTTCCGGGAACGCCTATGACAGTTCATTACCACTGTCCAGGGACGGGTGTAGACGTGGTACTGGCAAATTTGCGACAATGTGAGAGAAAGCCAGATCACGGGTTACTAACCAGGCCAAAGGGCTGAAGGATATGGGACTGGCCCCAGGAGGTGCGCTCAAGACCTTCTGAGCTCCACTATACAAGACATCAATCTCTAGAAAGTCAATAGAAACACTGGTGGTCACTCGTGTTCAACATTTCGAAACACAGAGGTAGTGGAGTGCGTTCAGAAATACAGCTATACTAACTTATATAAACTGTTTGCTTGAATACTCTTTCGCCATCAATAGTCATTCAACTAAATAATATTTATTGCATGAACATATACACGAACAAAAAGAAAACATTCATACCGGCGCACGGTATGACGTGACCAATGGTAACACATCCAGACCGGTGCAGGGTATGACGTCACCAAAGGTAACACATCCATACCCGTGCAAGTTATGACGTCACCAATGGTAACACATTAAGACCGCTGCACGTTATGACGTCACCAATGGTAACACATCCATACCGGTGCACGTTATAACGTCAACAATGGTAACACATCTATACCGGTGCACGCAATGACGTCAACAATGGTAACACATCTATACCGGTGCACGCAATGACGTCAACAATGGTAACACATCCATACCGGTGCACGCAATGACGTCACCAATGGTAACACATCTATACCGGTGGACGCAATGACGTCAACAATGGTAACACATCCATACCGGTGCACGCAATGACGTCAACAATGGTACACGTCGGACGTCAACATTTGACCAATGCCAGGTGGCTATACTTACCCCATTCGTCCATGAAGAGTGGAACACCACCCATAGAGGCCACGGAATCCACGACGAGTAGACACCGGTACCTGCAATGGTATAATATATGCAGCCTTGGCCTATGGTCGTCACATCTCTTATAATGGGGTTTTCGATGTTTGATCCAGTGCCAAACCCACGGGCGCTCAGATTATCTGACAACCACAACCTCTGAAGCACTGCCATTTTGAGAAAAAAACAGAGATCTATATGGCGGTGCTTGAGAGGGTGGTATCATTTATTAATGTCGGCGGCTGTCAGCAGATCCAGTGGCCATGCCTACTATAAGGCTGTTGGATCCAGGTGTCACACACCCTGTGTCATTCATAGAACCCTTTGACTAAAAAGCGGAGATAAACTCAATGGCAGATCATGTATATGCATAGCAAGAATAGTAATGATAAGGATAGTAACGATAGCAGTGACGACAAGGATGAAAATGATGATAATGATAAACATGAAGATAATGACATGCAGTGGTGATGATAATGATAGAGATGAAAATTATGATGATAATGATAGGAGATGAAAATGACGATAAAGATAATGAGAGTAATGTAAATTATGATAATGATCATGATGAAAATGATGATGACAGTGATAAAAATTATGATAATGATAGTAATAAATGATAATGAAATGAATGTTAATAGTCATAAGAACGCTGCTGATAGTGCAAATATGTTACTAATGGTAATAGTTGCTAGTAATAAAATTGAAATTAATGCTACAAGTGCTACATACCCTATTGTGGTAATAATAACGAAAGCTTCAGTGGTCTGGTTTCCCTGTTGCTGAGGAGTTTACCTGTGACAGAGAGCTCCTACCCCTTCCAGAGGCTGTAGTGTAGCGCTGGAACTCTCACTTTAATGAGTATTTACCTGTGACAGAGAGCTCCTACCCCTTCCAGAGGCTGTAGTGTAGCGCTGGAACTCTCACTTTAATGGGTATTTACCTGTGACAGAGAGCTCATACCCCTTCCAGAGGCTGTAGTGTAGCCCTGGAACTCTCACTTTAATGGGTATTTACCTGTGACAGAGAGCTCATACCCCTTCCAGAGGCTGTAGTGTAGCCCTGGAACTCTCACTTTAATGGGTATTTACCTGTGACAGAGAGCTCCTACCCCTTCCAGAGGCTGTAGTGTAGCGCTGGAACTCTCACTTTAATGGGTATTTACCTATGACAGAGAGCTCCTACCCCTTCCAGAGGCTGTAGTGTAGCGCTGGAACTCTCACTTTAATGGGTATTTACCTGTGACAGAGAGCTCCTACCCCTTCCAGAGGCTGTAGTGTAGCCCTGGAACTCTCACTTTAATGGGTATTTACCTGTGACAGAGAGCTCCTACCCCTTCCAGAGGCTGTAGTGTAGCCCTGGAACTCTCACTTTAATGGGTATTTACCTGTGACAGAGAGCTCCTACGCCTTCCAGATGCTGTAGTGTAGCGCTGGAACTCTCACTTTAATGGGTATTTACCTGTGACAGAGAGCTCATACCCCTTCCAGAGGCTGTAGTGTAGCGCTGGAACTCTCACTTTAATGGGTATTTACCTGTGACAGAGAGCTCCTACGCCTTCCAGATGCTGTAGTGTAGCGCTGGAACTCTCACTTTAATGGGTATTTACCTGTGACAGAGAGCTCCTACCCCTTCCAGAGGCTGTAGTGTAGCCCTGGAACTCTCACTTTAATGGGTATTTACCTGTGACAGAGAGCTCCTACCCCTTCCAGAGGCTGTAGTGTAGCGCTGGAACTCTCACTTTAATGGGTATTTACCTGTGACAGAGAGCTCATACCCCTTCCAGAGGCTGTAGTGTAGCCCTGGAACTCTCACTTTAATGGGTATTTACCTGTGACAGAGAGCTCCTACGCCTTCCAGATGCTGTAGTGTAGCGCTGGAACTCTCACTTTAATGGGTATTTACCTGTGACAGAGAGCTCATACCCCTTCCAGAGGCTGTAGTGTAGCCCTGGAACTCTCACTTTAATGGGTATTTACCTGTGACAGAGAGCTCCTACCCCTTCCAGAGGCTGTAGTGTAGCGCTGGAACTCTCACTTTAATGGGTATTTACCTGTGACAGAGAGCTCATACCCCTTCCAGAGGCTGTAGTGTAGCCCTGGAACTCTCACTTTAATGGGTATTTACCTGTGACAGAGAGCTCCTACGCCTTCCAGATGCTGTAGTGTAGCGCTGGAACTCTCACTTTAATGGGTATTTACCTGTGACAGAGAGCTCATACCCCTTCCAGAGGCTGTAGTGTAGCGCTGGAACTCTCACTTTAATGGGTATTTACCTGTGACAGAGAGCTCCTACTCCTTCCAGAGGCTGTAGTGTAGCGCTGGAACTCTCACTTTAATGGGTATTTACCTGTGACAGAGAGCTCATACCCCTTCCAGAGGCTGTAGTGTAGCGCTGGAACTCTCACTTTAATGGGTATTTACCTGTGACAGAGAGCTCCTACCCCTTCCAGAGGCTGTAGTGTAGCGCTGGAACTCTCACTTTAATGGGTATTTACCTGTGACAGAGAGCTCCTACCCCTTCCAGAGACTGTAGTGTAGCGCTGGAACTCTCACTTTAATGGGTATTTACCTGTGACAGAGAGCTCCTACCCCTTCCAGAGGCTGTAGTGTAGCGCTGGAACTCTCACTTTAATGGGTATTTACCTGTGACAGAGAGCTCCTACCCCTTCCAGAGGCTGTAGTGTAGCGCTGGAACTCTCACTTTAATGGGTATTTACCTGTGACAGAGAGCTCCTACCCCTTCCAGAGGCTGTAGTGTAGCGCTGGAACTCTCACTTTAATGGGTATTTACCTGTGACAGAGAGCTCCTACCCCTTCCAGAGGCTGTAGTGTAGCGCTGGAACTCTCACTTTAATGGGTATTTACCTGTGACAGAGAGCTCCTACGCCTTCCAGATGCTGTAGTGTAGCGCTGGAACTCTCACTTTAATGGGTATTTACCTGTGACAGAGAGCTCCTACCCCTTCCAGAGGCTGTAGTGTAGCGCTGGAACTCTCACTTTAATGGGTATTTACCTGTGACAGAGAGCTCCTACCCCTTCCAGAGGCTGTAGTGTAGCGCTGGAACTCTCACTTTAATGGGTATTTACCTGTGACAGAGAGCTCCTACCCCTTCCAGAGGCTGTAGTGTAGCGCTGGAACTCTCACTTTAATGGGTATTTACCTGTGACAGAGAGCTCCTATGCCTTCCAGAGGCTGTAGTGTAGCGCTGGAACTCTCACTTTAATGGGTATTTACCTGTGACAGAGAGCTCCTATGCCTTCCAGAGACTGTAGTGTAGCGCTGGAACTCTCACTTTAATGGGTATTTACCTGTGACAGAGAGCTCCTATGCCTTCCAGGGGCTGTAGTGTAGCGCTGGAACTCTCCCTTTAATGGGTATTTACCTGTGACAGAGAGCTCCTACTCCTTCCAGAGGCTGTAGTGTAGCGCTGGAACTCTCACTTTAATGGGTATTTACCTGTGACAGAGAGCTCCTATGCCTTCCAGGGGCTGTAGTGTAGCGCTGGAGCTCTCGCCTTGGGTGATGAACATTACGGCCGGTCTGACCGACTTTAGGTTCTGCGGCGGTAGGTAAACAACTTGTTGACATACAATTGCAAGGATAGATGCGTTATACTTTTAACATTCTATAACACTTGATACAGATAAAGAGTCGGCACTAAAACGTTGTTGTAAGAATGAAGGAAATCACGTGGATATCAGTCGTCTTTTTGATATCGTATGTACTAGCTCGATCTAAGCCACGGCTCGGTGTCATATAGAAATGAAATATTGCCTATACCGTAATTATCATTGTTACTTGCCATTTCACGCACAAAGAGCTACAGCGATATCAATGGGGGACGATCACGTTTTAATATTCCATGGTACAAGTGTGCATACCGTATAGCGTAATTGTGCACACTCAACCGTTTGACTATTCAATTCACCAATGTGCAGATGATGCATTTTCTTATGGCCAATCCGTCGTACCACTATTAAATGTAGTTTAAACGGGATTCGGCGCCAAAATAAAACCTTGACCATCTCCTATTAAAGCAGAATTACGTTAGTTTTGAAAAAAAGACAAGCTTCTAGTCTATGAGGGTTGTATTGTATAAGAAGCTAAAACAGACTTCGCCCACTTCCCCTGAGTACCTGACGTTAAAGACCAACCTCTCGACGTATAACCGCATCCTTACCAAAAATATACGCTTAGCCCAAAAACATCATTATGACTATCTCTTTCAAAAATACAAGTCTGACATGAAACAAACATGGAAAACTATAAACACGGTACTTTGTAAATCATTTTGCAAAGAATTGGCTCCCAAGTACTATGACATAGACTCTAAAAGAATAGATGATAGAGCGCAAATAGCAAATGCCTTTAACCATTACTTTACAAATATCGGCCCCAATTTAGCACGGGCAATTAACTCTCCTGAAGGTAAAACGTTTACACAATACTTGTGTGAATGTGAAATAAGTCTGTCACTCATCAATAAAAAAGATGTGGAGGATACTATAAATAAACTGAAGTTTAAGTCAAGCAGTGGGTATGATGAATTATCCACTATCTTGTTAAAAGAAATAAAATGTGAAGTAAGTGAAGCCATAGCAATAATAATAAACCAATCCTTGACTACAGGCATATTCCAGGAGAAACTTAAAGTAGCAAAAGTTATCCTAACCTACAAAAGTGGATTGGATACGAAACTGGAAAACTATCGCCCCATATCACTTCTTCCGGCAATCTCTAAAGTCTTCGAAAAAATTATATACTACCAAATCCATAACCACTTTAAAAGAAATATGTTACTGACAAATGGTCAATATGGATTCCGTGAAAAACACTCAGCAGAGCAGGCCATTCTTGAGTTAATAGACCGTACCACTGCTAGCTTGGATCAAGGTAATACCCCCATAAGCATTTTCCTTGAGTTATCAAAAGCCTTTGATACTCTGGATCATAAAATACTTTTATACAAACTGAATTATTATGGAATTACTGGAACGGCCCTAACCCTGTTAGAAAGCTACTTGAGTCACAGGGTTCAGTATGTTCAATTTGAAGACGAGAAATCGAATCTATTAAATATCACTACTGGTGTGCCCCAAGGGTCAATACTTGGTCCCCTCTTATTCATAATATATATAAATGACATTTCTAAAGCTTCTGATCTGCTTAGAGCCATCATATATGCTGACGATGCCACCCTGTAGAGTACCCTCAACACCCTAAATATGTCAACCGATAATAACAAAATAAACTACGAATTAGAAAAGGTCAATATCTGGCTGAAAGTGAATAAATTATCACTAAACACCACAAAATCAAAGTACATGATCTTTCATATGCCACAGAAAAAAATTCTGATACCTCAGATCATGATGGATAATGTGGAAATAGTAGGTGTAGAGAACTTTAATCTACTTGGGGTAATTATTGATAGTCGTCTAGGGTGGCATTGTCATACTGATCAACTCTCCCGTAAATTGTCTAAACGAGTCGGAATGCTCAACCGGCTGAAATACACCCTTCCCCAGAGAATTCTGTTAATGCTATATAACTCACTGATTGTCTGAAACATGCAAAAGAAAGCAATTCGAATAATTACCCTTAGCCCATACAATGCCCACACTGAACCACTATTCAAGCAGTTGAAGTTATTAAGAATAGACGATATCCATCGACTGCACCAAATGAAATTCTTCTACAACCTATCCCATGATACATTACCATCATATTTGTTCAATATGTCACTTAGACAAAGTTCAGATATTCATTGGCATAATACAAGAAACAAACATAAGTATTTGTAAGCTCTACAAGGCATGAGTATGCTAAGCGATGCCTAAGAATTAGCCTCCCTACTACCATGAATACACTTCCATCTATAGTTAAGGACAAAGTCTTCACACATAGCTTGATTGGTTTCACCCTATATTTAAAAAATTATTTGTTAGGACTATACAGAAATGTATGTTCTATTGCTCATTGTTATATTTGCCATCGTGTACAGTAATCCTCTGCATTTTGTGGTCAATATCACTGTATTTTTCATTTTGATCGCTTATAGTTTGCAGTAATAGAAAGTAATATCTCATGATATTATTCAGACTACCGGTAAATGACATTTGCAAAGATTTTTTAGCCATTATTATGAAGAATCTAACTATTATTTAGCTCCGCTACTTAATGTATCGAATATAGCTCCCCATCTCTTTCGCCTATAAAACGCTTGTAATAGGGCTGTACAGTTCTCGCGGTTTCTATTTCCGGTTTAGGTCTTTTGGGGACCAACAAAAAAACACGTGCTCTTAGAACGAGTGCGCATCACGCTGGTGCCTTGCTGCAACTGCGTGACTCGCACTCATTGTAGTCAACGTTTTAGTGTTGGGAACCGGCCGGCTGCGCGGTTTGTGCGTGAAAAATCGAGTGGGTGTGAAACTATTTTTTGTTTGCTTTGGTCCAGGCATGGCTAACTATAAAATAATAATATCATTAAAGATAAGACATTTATCTCTCCATAATGCATGTGGTCCCTTCGATGAGGCTGTTGGAAGCGTTGTATTTTGAGCCAAATCATCGATGTTTACAGTTCTACGACAAACGGAGCACCATTGTCCTCACCTGCTCAGTCCATATAAGGAGCGTTGTTACGTAACCATACATACCGCGCGCAGACACGCGCGTCATGATGATTATTACGTCATACGACATGGAAAACCCCGCGCAGCACGTTAGATCGCCTGACACTGACAGTCACTCATGAGACAACCGCATTCTGGTTTATCAACTGCCTAACCGCTCATACATTACATAAATCTACTCGGATGGTTATAATTCGGATATGCACATAACTTCTGTGGTTATTTGTGCTTCCAAGGACAGCTTTAGCCGATCTTGTGTGTGAGGTGAGTGAAGGCAAACAACCGGAAGGTAGGCAGCACGTACAGGCCGTTGATGCTAGGCATTGACGTAGAGCATAGGTATCCCTGTCTCGTGGGGTCTCGATAAGATCCCGAAGTGACTGTACAGCCCTATTAGCAGCAGTCCCAACCTACCTTGTCAACTGTTTATATTTACCGGTATATATATATATGTGGCTCCCATGATAGCGACCTACCTGTGTCTTAATGGGAGTCTCCTGGCCAATCCGTATATCTATGTTTTGTATGATGTACTACATTTATATCTATGTTTTGTTGATGTACTACATTTCTTGGTCAAATAAACGATTCTGACTGACTAAGAAAGTGCCACCCGATCCATATATTACACAAGTAAGTAAAAAGACCAGCGGCTGAGACAGCTGGTTCCATTACGAATGATTCAGTGTCAGTTGGTCAAGAGGAAGATTACCGTTTCAATTTCTGTCAGCGACAAAACTCCCCCTGGGGGCTTCACCATCTTCGAGACCACAGCGCCTGATGAACATTAATTAAGACAAACCACTTTATCACATCCAGCGCATCTTCATCGTCGTGAAGATGTACCACATATATTCATAGTCACCACCGTCAATAAGTATAAAATCAATTATCACAATAGTTCCAATGAGCCCTGCATATGTAAATTATTTTAATGTGTTATTTAAATTAAATTTAAAATATCTACAATAAAACCCAAGAACGAGAAAGAAACAAATTATAGTCGTACCGTGCCTTTCTGACATGTCAGAGAATCTGTCACCCCAGATTCCTGTACATGCCACCAATACTTTGTCTCCAGGCTCCACCAGGTTACAGCACGCGGCCTCCATAGCAGCATGACCTGAAGGGATATGACGCACCCATGACAACCCGCACATATCATTAGCATTGTCTAATCTCTGTGTGTGCGCTGTCCATAGAATACTCACGTATTTGTATTTAAACCGTTAAACACCATTTGCCTCAATATATATTATAGATCCTGAACGTCTTGCTTGAACGTTTGAGCCATATCTGTCATCATTTTTGACACAGAAAAAACGGCCAGAATGTATGTATATATGGACATATATATAGGCAAAAAGCCCTATTCTGTCTCATGCTAGTAGACCAATTTAACATGCCTGAATTTCAGTTCAGTATATTTATGTATTTTGTGTTCGCAATTAAGATATAAAATATCATGTTACTTATAAAATATTATTCATCTTCTTGCACCAAATAGTTGAAGTTACAATACCAGTCCCAGAGATTGCCAGCGTCAACTTGTTTCTTGTCTGAAAGGCGTATTGAATCCCTTCCTTGACTTCATCCATGATCTGAAACACAAGGAATAGACACAAAGGCTAAACAAAGTCAAGAAATCTATTAGTGTTTTCGGGAACACGTCTGCAGACCAGATTATAAAATCCATCGACCACCGGAGCAAGGAGGCCGAAGTATCAACCTCGCCCGTGGTCTACCAAAGCATCGACCACGGGAGCAAGGAGGCCAAAATATCAACCTCGCCCGTGGTCTACAAAAGCATCGACCACGGGAGCAAGGAGGCCGAAATATCGACGGTTCCCATGGTCTACTAAATCATCGGTCACGGGCAGCAAGGAGGCCGACGTATCGGCCTCGCCCATGGTCTACCATTGCATTGACCACGGGAGCAAGGAGACCGAAGTATCGACGGCTCCCATGGTCTACCAAAGCATCGACCACGGGCAGCAAGGAGGCCGAAGTATCGGCCTCGCCCATGGTCTACCATTGCATTGACCACGGGAGCAAGGAGACCGAAGTATCGACGGCTCCCATGGTCTACCAAAGCATCGACCACGGGCAGCAAGGAGGCCGAAGTATCGACGGCTTCTATGGTCTACCCAAGCATCGACCACGGGTGCAAGGAGGCCAAAGTATCGACGGCTCCCATGGTCTACCCAAGCATCGACCACGGACAGCAAGGAGGCCGAAATATCAACCTCGCCCGTGGTCTACCAAAGCATCGACCACGGGAGCAAGGAGGCCGAAATATCGACGGCTCCCATGGTCTACCAAAGCATCGACCACGGGCAGCAAGGAGGCCGAAGTATCGACGGCTTCTATGGCCTACCCAAGCATCGACCACGGGTGCAAGGAGGCCAAAGTATCGACGGCTCCCATGGTCTACCATTGCATTGACCACGGGAGCAAGGAGGCCGACGTATCGGCCTCGCCCGTGGTCTACCAAAGCATCGACCACGGACAGCAAGGAGGCCAAAGTATCGACGGCTCCCATGGTCTACGAAAGCATCGACCACGGACAGCAAAGAGGCCAAAGTATCGACCTCGCCCATGGTCTACCATTGCATTGACCACGGGAGCAAGGAGGCCGAAGTATTGACGGCTGCCATGGTCTACCAAAGTATCGACCACGGGAGCAAGGAGGCCGAAATATCTACCTCGCCCATGGTCTACCAAAGCATCGACCACGGGAGCAAGGAGGCCGAAGTATCGACGGCTCCCATGGTCTACCAAAGCATCGACCACGGGAGCAAGGAGGCCAAAGTATCGACGGCTCCTATGGTCTACCAAAGCATCGACCACGGGAGCAAGGAGGCCGAAGTATCGACGGCTCCCATGGTCTACCAAAGCATCGACCACGGGAGCAAGGAGGCCGAAGTATCGATGGCTCCCATGGTCTACCAAAGCATCGACCACGGGTGCAAGGAGGCCAAAGTATCGACGGCTCCCATGGTCTACCATTGCATTGACCACGGGAGCAAGAGGCCGAAGTATTGACGGCTGCCATGGTCTACCAAAGCATCGACCACGGGAGCAAGGAGACCGAAGTATCGAAGTATTGACGGCTCCCATGGTCTACTAAACCATCGACCACGGGTGCAAGGAGGCCAAAGTATCGACGGCTCCCATGGTCTACCAAAGCATCGGCCACGGGAGCAAGGAGACCGAAGTATCGAAGTATTGACGGCTCCCATGGTCTACTAAACCATCGACCACGGGTGCAAGGAGGCCAAAGTATCGACGGCTCCCATGGTCTGCCAATGCATCGACCACGAACAGGAAGGAGGCCGAAGTATCGACGGCTCCCATGGTCTACCAAAGCATTGACCACGGGAGCAAGGAGGCCGAACTATCGACGGCTTCCATGGTCTACTAAACCATCGACCACGGGAGCAAAGAGACCGAAGTATCGATAAAAAAATGAATTACACCAGAAATTTATAGCCGATTATGCAGCCTGCAATCTGCACCCGTACTTAGCCGGGTACATTGTTCACACCTGCATACGTATTTCGTGATACAGGTCGTCATAATGCATCCAGATCATCCCTCGGCGCTGCAAAAAAAAAAGATTTACATCGCCTGCACTTATTAAGAGTCGGTGCAGTTTGCAGCATGTCGTGAAAATTACAAGAAATATATCGTTCTGTTTGGTTCGGCGAAAAACTGTCAGATTAAAACGGAAAAGTAAAAAAATGCAATTAATGTTGTTAAAGATTGATACCCACCAGCTCCACCCCTTCAGTTTGAATCGTACATTTAATCATTAAATATATGCTTTCAAGTTTAGATATATTGATTACGTTTCGTAACGTTATTGGCCTACATATCGTTACCAATTCAGACACCTGTCCCGCTCACACAAGGCACACTGTGCAAATGCCTGTACGTATAGCTTGTTTTTTTGTTTTTTTTAGGGAGGGGGTTAATTAAGGGTGAGCTTACCTGGACAAACTCTGGGTGGAGGTGACCCAACAGTGGGAGGGCGCTCGCTGCCAGCACCCTCGGAGAGCAATTCGATGGTCCGGGCCCCATGAGCAACTTCATGGGGAAGTTCATTGGTGTCAGAAGGTTAGCTGGCGGGGGAGAAACAGCCATGATGTCCTTGTGGGTGTACGACTAACTTCAAGATACCCTCTACTGACACGTCTCGCTAGCAGTGAAGCATCTTATGCGCCGAGTGGTATTGTAAACTTTTTATCTCGTCAAGTGTCAAGTTAAATCGTCGCCCTGTATGCGGGCGCAAGGACTCTACCACAGCCGTAGTCATATCCCAAAGGCGTCCGCCTTAGGCGTGCGGTGAGGAGTACGCTGCGGTATTGGTGCATTCCCTATTGGGTGCACACCCTTTAACCCATTAGATTTTTGAAGTGGTTCGTTCGCACTCAGTCACAACAACAGTTTGAAAAGGAGGTCATGTGAGCTAGGCAGGCTGACATGTTGAATAAAAATAAACTCACAAATATATATTTTATTGTATATCATCGCAGAAATGTTGCTATATTGCACAGAATTATTTAAGGCATAGATATTGGCCAAGTAGGTGAGAATTGAATATCTAAAGGAACTGGATGGTACTCACAACGGCCATTAATTTAGAGCCATATGTCGCTGTTCATGGGTAGTGTGTGCCGGGCAATAAAGGGTTAACTCACAAGATAAACTACTTTAGTCAAGGGGCGTTTTCAAAAACACTCACTTCATTTTCAGGGGGGGGGGGGGGGTGGGTGGGGGGAGGCAGCGACAAGGCTCGGTTATATTTAGGCAGGGGTGGGGCATAAGTACCCCTTGTGTCCCCCCCCCCCCAGCCCGCCCCGGACACGCTCCTGTACTCACTATAGTAGACTGAAATAAACGTCTTCACAACATATGCAGATTTGGCGATCTATAGTTAGGCTGTCCTCTAGTGCGATATACTCCGAATATCACGGTTTACCCTGTAGCGGGGGGGGGGGGGGGGGGGTCCAAGGTCGATTTTAAAAATGGTCAGTGTCAAACGTCCATTTTTCGCGACGTTCCGTGTCGCTTTTTGGATAAGTTCAGTATCGTTTATATCCAGCTGTATTTCCAGCCGTAGATTAGAGATTGAGACGAAGTGATCGGACCGGGGAGGCGCGCGAAGGGGTGGAGTGAGTTAAATTATGTTACACGAATGGTGGATGCAAAAAAATTCTCATCCGAATCTTTGGGTTGTTGAAAAATTGACTAATATTAAAACGCTGAGGGTTAAGTTTATTAAATAAAATGTGCGCTGTAATATTTAGTCATAATTAAATAGGCCTATAAGTTGAATTACTCCTAAAGAATCACGAACATGAATCACGATTTAATTCATAGGCAAATGTTGAAACCGTGGTGTGGGAGTGTGACAGATGTCTGACTGGGAACGCCAATCAACTAAATTAATACGAAAATCAAACTATATTTGCATATTTGGCCCTGTTTTTTGTTGATTTTTTCGGAGCTTGCCATGTAGTTAATGTAAACATTGTATATGGATTATATATCTCAAGGCACATATTTTATGCGTTATAACGAATTTAGTCAGCATGTACTCAACATAAATTGAACGAATTTTATTGAGGGTGATATGAGATCGACTTATAATTAATTGACTATATAACAACATTAATTATGTATATATACAGTTTTTTTCTTTAGATCTTGTTCAAATAGTTGCTCAGCGTTAAAAAAAATGTTATGCCCGTGCCAAATAAATATATATTTATACTAATTAAACGCATTAATATCTGTTGTCTGCATTTAGCTCGTATCAAGACCGTAAACGGAAAGAATATAAATTTTTATATATATATGGGGCGGGTGAGCCTTTCGTGGCCATTTTCGCGGGAATGTCACCGAAATGCGACAGCGAAGCAAATATCCTGTATTGCTGAGAGGTATATTCACACCACCCTTGTCTAGCAGAAACGGTTGTATAGGTCCAGACTTCTCATACTTTCTGCGTTCTGTTCTAGAAGCCACTACAAGCCCTCGAGTCCGGACTGTGGAAACGACCCCTGAACGTGGTTGGTTCCCAAACCTGACACCAGAGCGCGCGGCAGCGGCAACAAAACCTGACTTCCGTTTGTCTGCTACACGTGAAGTTCGCATGTCGGATGTTGATGTAAACTAAAGCTGGATTTCACCCATTTATAACCTCACCAACGCTCAGAAGACAAAATTCCAGTCGTGACTCCCGTGGACAAACATGTCGTGGCTATTCGGGATGGGGAAGGGGCAGGATATACCGGCGACGGCCCCCCTGTTCCCGGGGCTGGCGGCCGGTCTTCCCGGTGACGACTCCGGGGGGGATCAGGGGAAGGGCGGACAAGGTCAGGAGAAGACTCGTTCCGATGCCTACAGCTTCGATTCCGCTGCTCTGGAGCGAGCGGCGAAGGCTGCCAAGGATCTGGAAGCTTCAGGTGAGGAATCAAGTCCTGCGCGATAATTTTGTGTCTCGAAAAGTCCAGACTCGCCACATGTTGTTTGAGGTCAATTTACTCTATTATCGCCCACCTGTCAAACCGCCGCAACCGGCCTTTGTATATTTCATCATTTTACATTTAGCAGTTTAGTACATGGTGTTGTTCCACCGCGTTGTTAATGCTATGGGGAATGTTGTTCTATTTAATAAATCAATTAAATGTTGTGACATGGTTGCAAATTATTCAAGTAAGATATATTTTATATTTCTGATCAAAACTTAGGGGAGTATAGAAAAATACACTGATATAGTGAGACCACAGGCACAGTAAATCAGTGGAGGGGGAGGCCAGGGGGGGGGGCGGGGGTAGGAGGCCTCATAACGTATACTAAATATACAAGGTGCCCCATTCTTGCTGGAACTGAGTGACAGGTACCAGTTTCAACCCCCAATATCGCATATTTACTACATTTGACTAATTTATTTATTCCATCAAAAAGTAAATGAGACCTGTACTGCCATGTATTCGTGACAAATGAAGAATTATGCAATGACAACAACCAACTCTGGAGCAGATTGAGCAAACATGGCTGATATCGCGAGAATTCACCTGCGAGATCTCAGGCACAGTGAGCGAGATAAATCTGATTGGTCGGCAGTCGAAAAATGTGTCACGTGACAAAAGGGATGCAACTTCAAAATATATTGAATTATGACAAATATTTATATAGCATCTCCCTATGATGTGATTAATCAAAATGACAGATTTTTAGGAGTACCTCGCCACATGAGCCTCATGTGAAAGCTGACCAATAGGCATCTTGCGCACTGTACCTGAGATCTCCCAGGAAAATTCTTCCGATGTCAGCCATGCTTGCTCAATCTGTTCTGGCGTTGTTGTCATTACATAATTCTAGATCAAATGATTACAGTTGATTCCCTACTAGCGTCTAAGGAATGTAACAGAGAAGCGGGCTTGCCTGAGGTTACTTACACTGAATAACATTGAGGTGCACTATTACCCTGGCAGTTACTTTCAGTTGAGCTTTTACATTTTGTCATATACTTTACCGGTATATGGTATATGGTGCAAACAGATTCTAATTTTAAGCAGCAATTGAGCTGTTCTTGTCTTATATATGGTTTTATAAGTTTTTTTTGTTTTTTGCAATATTGAAAATGTCTTTATTTAATGTAATTTATATTTAAGCTCATGCTGGCCAGGCGCTGGAGTTATCTAAAATGCAAGAACAGACATCACAGATAAAGCTGCAAGCACAGATGAAGGTGGGTCTTATTCACATGAGAAAATATGATATGCCTATCATAATGCAGAAAAATAGACTGCTGTATGTAGTTTAAAGGGGAAGCCAAGACCGTGGATGATTGATTTTTCTTTTGAAGTATGTAGCCTAAGGAGTCTATCCCCAAAAGAACATATTTTTCAGTGACATAATAGCGAAGTAATCATCAGTTGTATCCTACCCCCTACCCCAGTCATGGAGGCTGACATTTCCAGGTAGTGATGACGTCACAGAAGCGGACACCGAAACGCGATTCGAGATCCGCATTTTAGTTTTTATGTGGAGTTTCCGTACTGTAGTAAGAAATAACTTATTTCCGGTTGATTTCAACATGGCGGAACAAGATGCGGTTCGATCAAGTGATTCGGAAGAAGATATAGTTTTGCCGTCGCATTCTGCAGTAAGCAGTGGTTTATTAGGTTACCAGTTTGAACCAACGCGAGGCGAAGAAAGGGAAATGAAAATAGGTGAGGAATACTCCGATGGCGATGAGTCATCTGATGAAGAACCGACTGATTCTGAGCGGCTTCGCAGCACGAATTGGTGTCGTTGACGTTGTGACCGATGCCACACCGACACAATTCAGACTGAAAAGGAGTGTATTTGCTGCGCAGAAGTGGAGCAAATGCGGCAGAAATCTACAAAAGGAAAAACAGGTAGGCCTGGATCTAATTACTTTGAATGACTACAAAGTTTTAATAGCTCACTTACTTACTTCAAAACCTTGGATGCATAACACCTGAACACCTAGCCTGAATGTTCAGACGTTAGTCTTGACACTTGTTCTTGTGACTGTTACAGTCACAAGAACAAGTGTCAAGACAGTAACGTCTGAACATTCAGGCTACTGAACACCCAATTGGCAATTCTAAACTGATTTTTAAGCTAAAATGCTAAATCATAAACAAATATCAATATGGCAAGCATTGTATATAAATCAGTTATTAAAACTTAAAGTTTAAGATTTAAAAGTTATGATGCAGTCCCTTAACTATACGATTCCCTCTGTTATATAGGTTTTTGCAGTGTTAAATCCCTTTTATTTCGCAGTTCCCTCGCTAACGTGACTTATGACCAATATTTCGACCCATTAATTATTAACCGGCATATAGATCTAGCAGGGTATTAGCCAGAATTTTTGTGGAAAGTGGGTACATTTCTATATTGTATATATGTTTACAAGTATCGTTGGTGGACCAGTGATTGCGCAGGGGTGGGGGGGTACACACAGAATGTGTCGTTCACAGGTCTACCAGCGATTGCGATCTTGGAAAAATGCACTTTCGTAATTTTATTCCTATGAATTTCTGTCCAAACTTTTACCAGGCAGATGCTTTGATGTGAGACAGCTATTTTGATGCCTATTTTGTAAGATTCTAAGCGTTGGCATATTACTTTTAGCATCTTTTGCCCAGTGAGTAATCACTGGTACCTGTGCAATCCCTGGTCTGATTACTGTACACAATGCAAACTGGGTGATCAGTAATTTTCAAAGGTGTTCCAGAACTTATGATGTCATTGGCCCTGTATCCTAATCCTCCCTTATTGGATATATTCTTATAAATCTAAAACCTAGCCAAGCTAATCATATGAATTGGGTTAAAATCAGCTAAGAAACCTCCCAGGGTGATGAATGCATAAAATATGCTCCCAGAGTTAGATACCCAGATCTGTGGTCTAGTGCACGAACTACTACACCAAGGTGTGATATGGGATAAATGTGATAACGTATATGTTCTTCAAAACAATTGGGGATCCTGGAATGTAAACTCTTATATTTAATTATTATCATTAAAGGCAATAATGTGGGTCCTATTCAAAATGAAAATTTCCTGAGCTGGCACCTTTAGCATTAGAAACAAAATGAAGATATTTTGGGATATCATAAAAAAAACATACACTGCTTTTCAATTGACACTATTGGTCCTTTTTTTAAAAATTTTAGATCACTGCTGTGTGACGTTCAATCCGGACTTCATGACCCTGTGTCTGAATGAGGCAGTGTTACGCAATGTGCTTGTTGCACTGAACCATGTTCGAGGAGATATGTGGCCAGTGGATCCATGTGGAAATGGGTAAGGCTACTTTTAGTTCTGTGTGTGATTTTCAGTGACATATTTAAATCTCAAATCTGGTTTCAAGCTTCTAATATTTCACCTTATCAACAGATAATTCCTCATATACAACAATGTGTAGTGATTTATAACAATAGTGTAATTATATTAAACTTTTCAGGTGCAAATGTTAGTAAATATTAAAAAGAAATCTGATCATTTAGGATAAAAGTAGGATGGTAAGTTGTTGTACTGGCATTCTACCATTTATCAGTGCAATTGATTTCTGTGCTTTAGAAACATATTTGTTTAAAGTTAAATGCATTGAAACTTTTTTTTACTAGTTTTTAAATGCATTAATTTCCTTTCAGCTCTTTGAGATGGGCGGCATACAGGCAGTTTAGCTGGTGGGTCTATGGAAAGTTGGGACGGAAGCAACGGAGAGTTATCCCAGTTTGTGTGGTTGACAAAATACGAAGTTCCTTTCCCAAAGCTGAAGATGGGGATTACACAGGCTACCATTCGACGGAGTCTGAGTGATTTAAGTTCAAGTATTGCCCAAAATGTGGAAGTTAATGATCGAAATGAGTATGCATACCTGGTGCTAAAAGGATCTCTTATATGTTACTTGTAGCGTGGTTAAAACTTACCAGGTTAATAATACCAGCATCACGTATCTACTTCTTGTAACAATTTTATTTATTTTTATTCTTCTGTATGTATCATGTGGACTTCAACATGTAATTGATAATAAATTTTCTGTGGAGCTTTTATGTAAGACATTTTATCTGTTCTGCATTACCAGTAATAACTTCATATTTCATTGAAAATATTTATTTACAATCAGCACGATCAGTTACATTTAACAACACAGAAGAACTTTAACTATACACAAATTTATTTGAAAATCAAGAAAAATCCACGCCTTCGATTGATAGGTTGACAATGTTGTAAGCAACTATAACTTTTAATCGGAATTTCTATGAACAGGCAGAATATCACGTTATTTGGCTAGTACACAAATGCACCTGATAGTTGATCAATAGACGACACTGTCACGAGGGGTTTAAAGGCTATATACCTACAAAAGTAACCAGGCATGATGGAATACAGGGTTATTTCACCGCAAACATAACTCATTAAATTAATACACACCGCAGTTTTACAGAGATGTGACTCTTCTCTAGTTCATGCATCGAACAATCGATGAAGTTCGCTTATTTGGTAAAGCGACTCTTTCGTTGGGCCAAAAGCTCTTCCTTTGCTGGCTTGACTTGCGATGACATATGCGCAGGCATGTCATCGGGTCTTGCCATGGGCGGGAGGTGGACCTGGTCCCGATGGACCTCTTCTACACGCTTCATCAAAGGTCCCACGTGGGCGCCTCCACCTTTGGTTTTGTAGGCTGCGCGCAGAACCCAACGCTTTCGGCGCTTTGAGAAGACCGTCTGATACTTATGTTGGCCCTCCGCATCCACACTAGCCTCTCGTTCTTGGCTGTTCCAGTCTAAGGCAGCCAACATCATCCGCGCCTTCATAGCTGGGAAAAAGGATTGTCATACATTGAATGTTGTGAGCTCAGCTCAGAAATTATGTGCACATTATTGTCAAGTGTACGCAGAATATAATTATCCACTAAAGAAAATTGACAGCTCTTCTAGCTTGATATGTATGAGGCGCCAAGTGTAACCCCCTTCATTCTGTCGACAAAAGTAATTTTGTGAAGACAAGCCGGTCTGTCGAGACAAAATGCCGTTCTGTCGACAAAAGTAATCAGTCATCTGGATCCAGACAATAGGGCAATACACCTGGCGTAAAACGTGGCTCGCCCAGCGGGACCAGGAGATGAAAGGGGTCACACAATTTATGTGTATCGCTCTGACTGCCATCTGGATCAGGACAATAGGCCCATTACTTGGCGTCAAAAGTGCCTAGCACAGCGGGGCAAGGAGATGAAAGGAGTCCACACAATTGATGTGTATCTCTCTGACCACCATCTGGATCAGGACAATAGGCCCATATACTTGGCGTCAAAAGTGCCTAGCACAGCGGGGCAAGGAGATGAAAGGAGGCCACACAATTGATGTGTATCTCTCTGACCACCATCTGGATCAGGACAATAGGCCCATATACTTGGCGTCAAAAGTGCCTAGCACAGCGGGGCCAGGAGATGAAAGGAGGCAACACAAGTGAAGTGTATCCTGGATACGTACATAAGTAAAGACATCACAGAGAGCAGTTTCTCTTATTATAGACCTCCGGGGTCCGGTAGCTGCAGAGCGGGGTTTCGTTTTAAACATTCTTCACCCTCGTAAAAATGTCATCGCAAATTTAATACAATATAGTGCTGGACTTATTTTATAGAGCCCCTCCCCCAGCCCCCTTTGGGTGCGATTCCTCCTCCGTCTTACGCCCCCCCCCCCCTCCCAGTCGTCCTTACATCCTCCCTTGTAATGCAACATGTAATGCATGTAATGCAGGTTTAGAATACGCGGTCGTGGGAGGTAGATATGCACTTGATACTAACCGTCGTATCCGAAGTGAAGTCTCTTCGGGCAGTACTTTAGCAGCATGCTATGGAACACCTCCAGGTTTCCGGTGTGGCAGAAGCTTGTCATGTGTGGCAGGGCCTTGATGAGGGACTTGTCCATGACTACATCCTTCAGCGCTTTGTAAGCTGGCGATTTGTCGTTCAACCACGCTACCTTGCGTTCGGCCTTTTTCAAGCGTGGATGCGTGCACTTGTTGTACACGCGACCGCCAACCCAAGCATGGCAGTTGGTGACATGCTTCAGTATTGAAGTCCACATTTCCCTGTTGCAATGAAAGAGTAATTTTTGTGAACTCTGTTTTGTGAACTCTGTTTCTGTTTTAACAGTAGCACGTACTAAGTACAACTTATAGCACAAGTAAGACCAGCCGTTTTCTACATCCGATTTATATCGTTATGATAACGGTGATTAATAAAAACACAGCTTTTGTTCTACGCCGAGGTGAACTATAACACTTTAGTCGAGACACTTACGTCAGAAGTTGAGAATTGCCATCGCATGTCGCCGCACACCACCACAGGTGGTTGGTCACACTTTGAATCCACGGTAATAAGTCCTCACATTGTTTGGTCAGGGCTTTGGCGGTAAGCTTCTTGGTCACGCCTTTGGCCAAATGCCAAACATCAAACTGGTGGTCAATCTAACAAGTAAACACGAACAACCAGTATAGATTATATGGAACTCAAAGGTTGGCTGTCAATAGGAAAGCAAAAAACATGCAGAAATATTGACGTACATTTCTGATCTATTTTAACCATTGTCAAAATGCTGACGAGAAGGATTGTCATTGTGTGTAGGAATATTTGAAATAAGTAATTCGGTTTGATTCTTTTAAATCTAGTAATTACCATATACGACACTTGATATACATACATATGAAACTAACCGTGGCATAATCCTTCTTCATTATGCTGCCAACCATAAGATGCCTGTCCGTCGCCAGAATGGGAGGTGTCAGGCCTTCCGCTGCTAATGCATTCAAGCCCCTGCGGAGTCCTTCTGGTTCTAAATGATTAGAATTCTTGACCTGTGATGAAGCAAAATAGAGGCCAGGGATTCAGTTATTTGTTCCCAATCAGGATAACGCTTCGTTTAGAGAACTTTCTGTCAATTAACAACATGCCCAAAATTGTATTTTGTTCAAATTGGAGTCGCTTTATTTTTTGTCACTGTACTATATGTATAACCTACATTGAGTCATCCGTAATAATGATAACAAGTACCCGACAGCGGCACAATTGACAAAGCTTAATCACCATTGGATAAAAGTGGAGCAACATTTCAGAAAGTAATTATTAATGACGAGAAAAAACACATTACCTCTGACACTTGTACGAGCTCTGTTGAAATTATCTTTCTGCTGCCGACTATGCCGGCGCCGTCCACGTGCATGAGGGTATACGACCCGTACTTGGCAGTGTGACCCGGGCTGTCACAGCGGCCATCTCCACCAAGCACGAAGCGTCCTGACTTTTTCATCTCTTCGATACACTTGGTTTGCTCGGCTGACCAAGCCTCTTGTACCACTGGTATGAATAGTTCTTTTTGCAATTTGTCGAACACTGGTCGGGTAAAGAATTGAATGTTTGCTGCCTTAGCAAAGGAACTGATAGCACTATAAGTCGTCCCGGAGAAGAGGATGGCAGCGGCCTGGACCATATTGCCTTGGGGAAGTCCATTTACCACCGACTGTGAGTTCCATATGTACTCATGTCCCAAATGGCACGACAACTTAATGCTTAACATGCTCCCAGAAGTCCTCGTCTCCCTGTGTAGAATGGGACTTCCACAGGATCCACAGAACTTTAGCAATTTAATTAACTGTTCGTAATGTACGACGTATCGTTTGCCTGTCAGCTCATTCCCATCATCATCGTCGATATCGGATCCTGTTGTTGAAGACGAACTGGGGATGAAAGCTGAATCACTTTCAGGCGTAACAGAAAGAGGTTCGATGTCTGACAGGTCGCTGCTTGGCCCAGGTGAAGACGGTGTGGAGCCAGTAACTACCGGTTGTGTAGGGTCCACTAAGTCCGCTTTCCATTCTGTTTGGGTGGATGCAGATGTCGACGTAGCTTTGGAGGCGTACGGATGGTCGAGTCTCGTTCGTTTTGGGGTGCCGTACCTGACACTCGGCGAGAACTTAGGCTGCATAGAAAGATGACGAAAAGAGCAATTAGATTCCCTCTTTTTAATTTTACAGGAAGTGTTCATCTAGCGTGCCACTTATAAAATGTAAGTCAACCACATATTGTATGCCACTCTCTATCATATAACTAAATAATAAACATATTCTTCTGTTAGAACTGCTTTGATAAACAATATTATGGTTTCTCCATTATGTAGTTGTAAGGATTTAGATTAATGGAATACAAAGTAAAATAATTACTCTGTCTGGATTACAACAAAAACAATAAACAGGGTATTCATGGGCAGAGAATAATGAAATAAGAAAAATATGTCAATAAACTTACTTTTTTTGGTGGACTAGGGGGCTTCAGCGGTGTACCAGGGGATTCTGTCTTTTGCTGTATATCCAGCTAAAATAATATGTGTAGTATGATAATATGATAACAAAAATCCACGTATTATCACTGATCACAAACATTGACTACATTGGTACCGTATTTCACGTATGTTTTTAGACACTAATAAATAATAACTAACATGATTAGTGTAATCCATTCCTATTAACCCTGGTTTCTCCTCCTACATTGTTCAAAATGCTACTCTAACCTTACCGTGGCAGTAGCCGCACTTGTTTAATATAGCCAACCCCGACAGGCTCTGCCAAATACAACTTCACATCAGCAGTGATCGCATGACTTTGATAACTCATACCTGATACTTGACTGCGGCGACCACGTCCTCCTCATCAAGTTCGCCTGAAGTAACTGTCTCTATTCTCCTGGCTTTCTTTGGTACTACAGAAGGCCTCTTAGGTGCTGTAGAATCTTTGCTTGTTGACGGTTCAACTTTCAACAGCTGAGCCACAATCTGATATCAATAATATATGCAAATTATTCTTTACTAATTCTATATATCCCTATCAGACCAGGTTATCTGCCTGAGCAGCATACAAAGCTACTTTAACTGACTAATCAGTGTCCAATAATCCCTTCCTGCCCTGTTTTCTTGTAAACAAAGTCAGCACAGGGATTTACTTTGTCAGTGGGTATTTCTACAGGCTCACCCCCTTTAACCAGTAGTATGGTTTACAATGTAATTGCATGGCCAGACTGTTATAATATCTTAATCCCCTTCGAATAATCTGTCACTTCTGCTTCCTGTGGTGCATGTAGAGTGGGTGGGGGCGGCAGTAATAATAACTAATAGATGTGCATTGGCTTCTATACCTGGATAAGTCCCATACCTGGAGTGTGTGAAGGAGGTTTCTAGTGGCTAGGTACTGGGGTCTTTTTAGTGGCGGGGGGGGGGGGAGGGGGCGATGATGCGTCGAGGCTGTGGGCGAGGTGTGAATTGCGTCTGCAGGGGATTATATCCTACATCCAAACAGATTAAAGCTAGATCCCATTGTTCAGTTGTTGTGGGCGAGGTGTGAATTGCGTCTGCAGGGGATTATATCCTACATCCAAACAGATTAAAGCTAGATCCCATTGTTCAGTTGTTGTGGGCGAGGTGTGAAATGCGTCTGCAGGGGATCATGCCCTACATCCAAACAGAGTGAAGCTAGATGCCATTGTTCAGTTGTTACACCAGGATAAGTTTTTATATGCTTGGTTATGAGATGATGCATGCATCTCAATGTTACACCTACATTTTTTTTGATTTATCATAAGTCATCAATAGATTGAAGGATTTACTTGGTTATGAGATCATGCATGCATCTCAAAATGCATTTCATGTTTTAAAGTAAAAACAAGTATTGCTTTCTTATGTGCTATCTCATGACTATGCTCATGACTCCCATTAATTTCTGAATTTCTGCCAAGACACAGCCAAGGATCTATTTATTGCACAGTTTAGGCATGATAACAGGTCATAGACAAGGAACTTTAATGCAAATGAAATATTACAAAATTGTAATGTCAGTCATTCTCTGTTGACATATTGCATAGAAATTTGCAATTACGAGTTGATAGAGCAAGTGAAAAATGCTCTTTATACTGACTTGACATAACTTATATATAGCTTTGGGCTGCATATCCTACAAATGATTTATCTGCATCTCCTTGGAATGAGTGAGAGTGATTTATTTTGTTTCCAAGGCCATCAGGCCCATAATTCATAATACATTAAATACACACAAATTCAACATGGTTGGAACTACACTAAATAGTTGTGTAAACAATCACTGGAAAAAATAGATATTGAATAAGAAAACTATGTCACTCCAACAATATGTTACATTAGGGTTTATCATATCATATTGTAATGTACAAGACACTATGGTAAGCTGTTAACCCATTAACAGATTAGAAGAGCAAGTTTTTCCATGAGGAACCTTTCAATCATTCAAGTTCAAGTGATGTATTTTATTGCATCAAACTACACATTTAGTGTGAAATAAATAAGAGCATAGTGCACTTGCATGCATCTGGATTAGCAAAATATAGCCTTCTATTACCATACCATCAAAATTTAGAAAGCATTGCTACTTTTTTACCTGCCAAATCATGCTAAATTTGCACTATTCTATTGTTTGATTGCATTGTTTGTGTTCTTGTCACATTCTCTAGGGTTTGTTATCATCCCAAGTAATAAAGTTAACTGATAAAGTGTCTATTAGTTCTGAAATGAACTTGTTTTGGCTCAAGGTATTTAAATGGATTGTCATGGAAAAAATGCTAGATCTATAGGTGTAACGGTACCGGTGTAACTACATTTAAATTGCATGTACAATCTCCTAACCATGTAAATCCCTTCTATCTATTGCTATCTTATGATAAATCAGATATTTGAACATGCACCACCCCTTTCAGTCTATAGACAGGCCAGCCAAACCAGATACCTGACCAGGCACCACCCTGGCCTCATTAGATGGCTTGTTATGGATTTTATACTGTTTTATACAAGTCTGCCATATCCATTATCCCCAGGATTAAATATTTAATACAGATCTGTATTAAATATTTAATACTGATTAAATATTTAATACAGATTGCCTAATACAAATTAAAGTGTATCTGTATTAGGCGTTTCATAAAAGAAAATCTGAGTGGTATTAGTTAATCCTGATTACGCTCTCGCTAATATGAATTAACAGCATTATTTGAATGCATTTACCGCCTTGTTGACGATTTCATGACGTGACGCATTCGTACATGAAATCATGCATAGGTAAGTCATACACTGACGCAAAGTAGTGACAATCAGATGCTTGTAAATACAGCCGAATAATGTATCAAGTATTAACTTTTAACTAAAGGATTAACTTTTATGAAATGCACACAAATTCATATATGTATTAACTATAATCCCTAATACAGTTTTATGAAACGGACCCAGGTATTAATTACACATTATAACAACACTATCTATATCTAGCCTGCTGTCTGGAACTGGGACCTTTGTCTAGACATGATGTGCAGTTGCAAAGCTGATAACAACCACCCCACCCCCTCTGGTAAGACCTGCCACCCCACCATCTACATTCCTCATCCCCACCACCCCCAAATATTAGCCCAGGTATCAAATATATAATTGCATCCCTTAGACCTATTTATTCTTTGGTATATACATAATAAATATAAAAAAACTATGTACACTACAAATTAAATATAAAAGCCATTGTTAGAGATCTATGCCTATTTACCTATAGTTTATTTATAATTGTTGCGACTAAGTAAACTATTTAAAACTTTCAATTCAAGCTAGACATTTTTCCCTGGTAGCAAAGACCCTTAGATTTTTAGTCACCACATTCAGGCTGATACAGTGATAGGGTATTCAAAATCATAGCAAGGTCTTTGGGGTATTGACTACAATTAACTGGTCACTGAAAATGTTAATTTTGTTATATTGATAATAATATCCCAACCCCCTAGATCAATTGACTGTTTAAATATATGCTTACCTTTTGCCGTTCACGGCGCTGTAGCCTATCCTGGGTGTGTTGTCGCGCTGCAGCCTGGTGTGGTCGATGTGAGAACACGGACGGTACAGCACCAAGCTTCAATATCCGTCTCTTCTGCTCAGAAGCCGTTCGCCCTACGTATCTTTCAAACAAATCTTCCTCGAAGCAATTGTCAGTAAAATGTTCCGAACACAACGTTGAATATTTTGTCGGCCAAAATTGCGCTCGGGACATGTTGTGGAGCCATTGCTTCAACAGTGCCGCATCCTTGATGGGAAACTTGTGAAAAGATAGCGTACTCCCTTTCGGCTTGTTGGCGGATGAATTCGAACAATTCACAGCTGCACAATGCGGCATTTTGTTCAGGGATAATCCCTTTTCTTGTTGGTATAGTTGTTCGCTTGCGAAGTGACATGTGCGAGTCCCACAGACCAAGTAATCGGTGATCCCGAAATCTCTCCATATTTATTTTGCTGTGTTTACACGGTCCGTTCGTTTACCGCCGACAACCGCCGGCTACCGCCGACAACCACCGGCTACCACCGACAACCGCCGGATACCACCGACTAACAGTAACAGCCTATTTTTTTTATTTAGCGCCGACAAGCATTGTGAAGAAATGAGATAACAAATAAGAAATCATTTAAACGGTCAAATTTATTTACATAGAGTACATAGTTTATGCATATTTATACATGAGACATCAACGTCCACAGGATATGTGTTGCGTTTTCACTGTAACAAGTTGATTTTTTTGCGGCTGCTTGTTGTGCGGTCAGCTCGTTTCCTCTTCCTCTGCTGGGGCTTCTTTCCGGCACTTGAGGGAACGGAGGGAACGCGTAGCTGACCTTTGGAACAAACAACGTGAGGGCCCTGGGGCTTGGCCTGGATCAACTTCTTGAGCCGCAAGTCTTTCTCAGTAGTTGTCATGGATGCCCAGGTCTGTGGTGAAACTGTCAATCGGTCTAGGGTAGGAATAACTGTGAAGTTCCCTTGTCCAGATAAGGACCTTCTCAGGTCTGCATACTGGGTCGCCACGATCTTGTGTAGTATTTCGATGAGTTGAGGTAGTTTCTTCGGTGTCCAGTTGATAGCGCATTTCAACACATGGTTCATCGACTCGGCGTTGTTGTTAGTCCACAGGCTCGTTCCAGTCGTCTGACTTTGTTTCCCGGCGAAGACATGTCGCCTAATCAAAGGAAACAGTCTCTTTTCACAATATTGCTGCATTTTCGGGATGTCTGATAGTTGTTCCATCAGCTGCATTTGTCGCTCATCAAATGTTGTCGAATCGTCAGCAGCAGCTAGTCCGGTCTCCGCGTGAAACATCCCGGAGACAAGTCTGTCTCTACGAGATGTGGGAACGCCAACCTTGTCTGACATGTATCGACGAGCGTTCTCAGACAAGTGACGGAGGCAAAGAAGATGAGTTGATTCGGGGAAGCAATCGTGAATGGCCTTCGTCAAAGCCTTTTCTTCGTCACTGCCAAGCAGGAAGCCGTCCATCTTCAAGCTGGTGTTGACAGTCTTCTGGAACAGCATCTTCAGATGGCTGAAGAAACCGTAGTAAGTTTCATATTTTCCATCCCAATGAAGCAGCATAGGTCCCATGAAGATAGGACTCTCTGCAGATTCCCTTCTGATAGCAGTTGTACACTTGAAGACGGTCGTAGTCACAAAACACTCTCCTAAATTGAATGTTCTATCGATGCCGACGACGTTGTCCTGGCCAATCGCGGTCAAATTTTTCATCTGTGTAATTTGGCTGTCAAGGTACAGAATGACGGACGGCAGCTTTCCCTCGCTGATTAGCAGGTGTCGGACGAACGGATGTTCGTGCAACATGTTCTGCACCGCAGCCACCTGGTCAGCGATGTTGTTGCTGCTGGGCTGTCCGCTATCTTCCTTCTCTTGATGGCGGACTCGCCGAACGTGAGCAGTATTTCTTGGTGCAGTCGCGGAGTCGTTTAGGAGCATATCGGTGTACACTGCGGTCGGTCGGGCATCCTTCCTTGCAACAATGAAGTAAACATTGTTCTTCCGTCCTTTGGGAATGGCTGCCAGCGGGTTGGGTGTTCCCCCGATCCGTTCGGTCACTTCTTGTATGTTTAGGAAACGTCCCTCCACCTGCGTATGCCCGGGATCAGTCGGCATCTTAGCTGGTTCAGAGGGCACGGAGGGCGGATGACTTTTCTCTGAATTCTGCTGCCGACAGCTGAGATCCTGGTCAAGCGAGGCGCTTGGAGTTTCAGCTGATAATTCATCGTGCGCCTCCAGAAGAGAGATGTCGCTGAACGTGCTGAAACTTTCTCCGACAGCGTCTATATAAGTTGGTTGCGACGGGGTGCTAGAGCGAGGTCCTTTGTCGGAGTAGAGCTCGATACAGGTGTCCGCCTGGGAGTCGATGGGCCACAACACGGCAAAATGGTCAGGAACTTGCCATGTCATGCCGCACTCGAACTTTGACCACATGAGTGTAGCTGCAGGCTCCTGACACTTTCTAACGCCTGTTCCGTAGACAATACGACTGTGCACAGGAATGTCAATGCTCACAGGTGGGAAATAACTTCTGATGGGCCGGCCAATCAATGCACTAAGTGCATAGAAGTGAAGAATGTCGCTCAGACTTCCATTACGAGGTGTCGAGGAGCAGTAAGTCTCGTAGTCGGCCAGCACGAAACTAGGGTCCAATAATTCTGCGGGGAAGCCGCTCCCGGTGACACCGTAACGATCTTTGTTGGTTATTATTTCAACAGCAACTCTGTATCGTAGTTCTTGGTGGCGTTCCTCGGTTCCAAACAGAGCAAGTGATGCAGCTCTGTAGAAACAATTTCCATCTCCTTCAACCCGAAGGGGTCTAAAATGCTGAAGTATGATGGGATGTATGTTCTGAAGAATAATAGTCGCACTTGCATCGATCTGACTGGAACTGTTGTCTGGTGATGACAGAGCAACGGATGTCAGGCCATAGGTTCTCAACAGCAGCTTCTCACTTTCTGCGGTGCTGAGGAGCCGTCCTTCGGCTTGCGCCGAGGCTAGGCGCTTCAGGCCGTCTTGGTACGAAAATGTGTCTGGATGGATGCAGTTAGGGCAGAGAAAGATGAGGTCATCTTTTTGCCATTCCTTTGCTTCATCTGGTCCTAACTGGAGGCAGGACATATGCAGCCATTGGTCGCATTTGTCACACTGTATGGCATCTTCGAGACAATTCTTCGTGCATGTGACACAAGGGTATTGCACCCGCCGTCTACCGAGTCGCGACGGCTTCATCCTGGTTGTGTTCGTAGCAGTGGTCAAGACCAAACTGTTTGACACAGAGAGTTGGGACAGGGTTTTATACTTTCTTTGTTTCTTTGATGTCACTCACAGGCCAATGTGTTACCAACGTATTGCAATTCAAAGTGACACCTTTGGAGAGTTTGTTTGGTGTAATACAGTTCCATGTTTCTTTGAAGTTATTCACAGGCAAATGTGTTACCAACGTATTGCAATTCAAAGTGACACCTTTGGAGAGTTTGTTTGGTGTAATACAGTTCCAGGTTTCTTTGATGTTGCTCACAAAAAAAGCTAGGTGTAACCAATCATCGTATTGCAATTCAGAGTGACACCTTTAGATTGCTTATTTGTTGTAATACAGTTTCATGTTTCTTTGAAGTTATTCACAGGCAAATGTGTTACCAACGTATTGCAATTCAAAGTGACACCTTTGGAGAGTTTGTTTGGTGTAATACAGTTCCAGGTTTCTTTGATGTTGCTCACAAAAAAAGCTAGGTGTAACCAATCATCGTATTGCAATTCAGAGTGACACCTTTAGATTGCTTATTTGTTGTAATACAGTTTCATGTTTCTTTGAAGTTATTCACAGGCAAATGTGTTACCAACGTATTGCAATTCAAAGTGACACCTTTGGAGAGTTTGTTTGGTGTAATACAGTTCCAGGTTTCTTTGATGTTGCTCACAAAAAAAGCTAGGTGTAACCAATCATCGTATTGCAATTCAGAGTGACACCTTTAGATTGCTTATTTGTTGTAATACAGTTTCATGTTTCTTTGAAGTTATTCACAGGCAAATGTGTTACCAACGTATTGCAATTCAAAGTGACACCTTTGGAGAGTTTGTTTGGTGTAATACAGTTCCAGGTTTCTTTGATGTTGCTCACAAAAAAAGCTAGGTGTAACCAATCATCGTATTGCAATTCAGAGTGACACCTTTAGATTGCTTATTTGTTGTAATACAGTTTCATGTTTCTTTGAAGTTATTCACAGGCAAATGTGTTACCAACGTATTGCAATTCAAAGTGACACCTTTGGAGAGTTTGTTTGGTGTAATACAGTTCCAGGTTTCTTTGATGTTGCTCACAAAAAAAGCTAGGTGTAACCAATCATCGTATTGCAATTCAGAGTGACACCTTTAGATTGCTTATTTGTTGTAATACAGTTTCATGTTTCTTTGAAGTTATTCACAGGCAAATGTGTTACCAACGTATTGCAATTCAAAGTGACACCTTTGGAGAGTTTGTTTGGTGTAATACAGTTCCAGGTTTCTTTGATGTTGCTCACAAAAAAAGCTAGGTGTAACCAATCATCGTATTGCAATTCAGAGTGACACCTTTAGATTGCTTATTTGTTGTAATACAGTTTCATGTTTCTTTGAAGTTATTCACAGGCAAATGTGCTACCAACGTATTGCAATTCAAAGTGATACCGTGGAGAGTTTGTTTGGTGTAATACAGTTCCATGTTTCCTTGATGTTGATTACAAACGTGTTACTAATCTATTGCAATTCAGTGGGACATTCTACTGTCAGTGGGACTCCATCTACGGTTACCGCCGACAGGCCCCATCTATAGTTACCACCGACAGGCCCCATCTATACTTACCGCCGACAGGCCCCATCTATAGTTACCGCCGACAGGCCCCATCTATAGTTACCGCCGACAGGCCCCATCTATAGTTACCGCCGACAGGCCCCATCTATAGTTACCGCCGACAGGCCCCATCTATAGTTACCGCCGACAGGCCCCATCTATAGTTACCGCCGACAGGCCCCATCTATACTTACCGCCGACAGGCCCCATCTATAGTTACCGCCGACAGGCCCCATCTATAGTTACCGCCGACAGGCCCCATCTATAGTTACCGCCGACAGGCCCCATCTATAGTTACCCCCGACAGGCCCCATCTATACTATAGTTACCACCGACAGACCTCATCTATAGTCCCATCTATAGTTACCGAATATATATCATTACCACCGACATCCCTTATTATTCTCACAAGTGCATTATACGTTAGTTAGTACAGGAGAATATAGGCTTGTTATCATTAGTCGGTGGTAGCCGGTGGTAGCCGGTGGTTGTCGGCGGTAGCCGGCGGTTGTCGGCGGTAAACGAACGGACCCGTGTTTACATGCTAACAGGGCATGCCAGCGGAAGTGATCCCTCCGCTACTGTGACGTAGTGACCTTGTTTCGGGCTGGTTTCTGATTGGTTGATACGAGGCCCGGGGGAATTAAATGTCTGCGCCCACAAAAAGTACACTTATGGGCGACAATAGGGGTTTTTAAGCCTAAAATATTTTTTTTCTCTGCGAATTTAGTAATTATAATTTTTTTTCTTTTAGGAAACGTATCTTTAGACTATATTCTCTCATTGGCACCGCATTTGCGGCCGGAATTGCTTTCCCCTTTAACAGACTAGCTGTCTTACAGCAAACATCCTTGTTGTTGATGATGGTATCTGTATGATGTATTAATGTATCAAGGAGAACTGTGGAGGTTATTGTCGGGTATGAATATGTTAAAAGTAAATGGGATCCTGATTGTATTACCCTATAGGAAAATGTGTAGGACAGTACCAGATGTATACCTACTTATATATCATTATGTATTACCTGGTACACAAATGTGAATAGGAGATATTCTGATTGTATTAACATAAGAATATACAGCACATGATTTTAGATACAGTTTATCATAGCGAAAGATAAGCCTTATTGAATTTGTATCAGTCATGTCTGATGAGTGTAACTATGCTCCCAAAGGAATATGAAGCCGAAATAGAGAAAGTAAAAGCACACCAGATGCAAGTAGCAGGAGAAGAAAAGAGAAAGACACTGGGTGAGGAGACTAAACAGCATCAGAAGAGAGCTGAGTACCAAGATCAACTCTCCAGGAGACGATATGAGGACCAACTTGCACAACAGGTACTTGTGTGGCAAATGTACAAGGCTTGTAATGCTCAGCAAGCAATGAGTTCTGAGATCCTGTGTGCACCTCAAATGCATGTAGTGTGAAAAGAATGCTGGACAAACCCGGCAGACATCAGAATTGACCTCTTGTGTAACGTATTTAAAATATTCAGACAATGAAATAACTTTTCCTGATGTATGCCTTGTTTCGACTGGCTTTGGCTGCCTCAGTGCTATAGGTACGATAGTGAAAGGATTGATGCATTCAAGTCACTTGTGTACTGTGTTCATTCCAGTGTTTACATTTGTAGACTAGGGTACAGGAGGACAATTTACGGAAACAAGAAGAGTCTATCGCCAAACAAGAGTCTATGCGCAGAAGTATGTATTGGTAACAATTTTCTTGAAAAATATGAATAGTACCGGTAAATAACATTAAATCTCGTCATGTGCTTTTAGGTCATGGAATGTCCTATCTGTATTCATGCTTCTTAATTTTATGAGTGAATTGTGTTATATTATTATTTTAAGTCACTTCATGGGAGATAATATAATCTCTTGATTATCATGACTGCTAATCAATATCGATTTGGTGAAAAAATAAGGGAACTTTACTGTCCACATCCTGTTGGGACCACATGTACAATACTACTTGTCTCTGGTTAACACTTGTTTAGGGCCGCTAATAGATATCGATTTTAGAAAAAATTGGTGACCTTTACTGTTCACATCCTGTAATGACCACATGTACAATAAGACTTAGCTCTGGGTAAAACTTGTTCTCTGACTGTAGGGACCACATGTACAATAATAGTTGTCTAGTTAACACTTGTTCTCTGACTAGGGACCACATGTACAATAATAGTTATCTGGTTAACACTTGTTCTCTGACTGTAGGGACCCCATGTACAATAATAGTTGTCTAGTTAACACTTGTTCTCTGACTGTAGGGACCACATGTACAATAATAGTTGTCTAGTTAACACTTGTTCTCTGACTGTAGGGACCCCATGTACAATAAAAGTTGTCTAGTTAACACTTGTTCTCTGACTGTAGGGACCCCATGTACAATAATAGTTGTCTAGTTAACACTTGTTCTCTGACTGTAGGGACCCCATGTACAATAATAGTTGTCTAGTTAACACTTGTTCTCTGACTGTAGGGACCACATGTACAATAATAGTTCTCTAGTTAACACTTGTTCTCTGACTGTAGGGACCACATGTACAATAATAGTTGTCTAGTTAACACTTGTTCTCTGACTGTAGGGACCCCATGTACAATAATAGTTGTCTAGTTAACACTTGTTCTCTGACTGTAGGGACCCCATGTACAATAATAGTTGTCTAGTTAACACTTGTTCTCTGACTGTAGGGACCACATGTACAATAATAGTTGTCTAGTTAACACTTGTTCTCTGACTGTAGGGACCCCATGTACAATAATAGTTGTCTAGTTAACACTTGTTCTCTGACTGTAGGGACCCCATGTACAATAATAGTTGTCTAGTTAACACTTGTTCTCTGACTGTAGGGACCCCATGTACAATAATAGTTGTCTAGTTAACCCTTGTTCTCTGACTGTAGGGACCACATGTACAATAATAGTTGTCTAGTTAACACTTGTTCTCTGACTGTAGGGACCCCATGTACAATAATAGTTGTCTAGTTAACACTTGTTCTCTGACTGTAGGGACCCCATGTACAATAATAGTTGTCTAGTTAACACTTGTTCTCTGACTGTAGGGACCACATGTACAATAATAGTTGTCTAGTTAACACTTGTTCTCTGACTGTAGGGACCCCATGTACAATAATAGTTGTCTAGTTAACACTTGTTCTCTGACTGTAGGGACCCCATGTACAATAATAGTTGTCTAGTTAACACTTGTTCTCTGACTGTAGGGACCCCATGTACAATAATAGTTGTCTAGTTAACACTTGTTCTCTGACTGTAGGGACCACATGTACAATAATAGTTGTCTAGTTAACACTTGTTCTCTGACTGTAGGGACCCCATGTACAATAATAGTTGTCTAGTTAACACTTGTTCTCTGACTGTAGGGACCCCATGTACAATAATAGTTGTCTAGTTAACACTTGTTCTCTGACTGTAGGGACCCCATGTACAATAATAGTTGTCTAGTTAACACTTGTTCTCTGACTGTAGGGACCCCATGTACAATAATAGTTGTCTAGTTAACACTTGTTCTCTGACTGTAGGGACCACATGTACAATAATAGTTGTCTAGTTAACACTTGTTCTCTGACTGTAGGGACCCCATGTACAATAATAGTTGTCTAGTTAACACTTGTTCTCTGACTGTTGGGACCCCATGTACAATAATAGTTGTCTAGTTAACACTTGTTCTCTGACTGTTGGGACCCCATGTACAATAATAGTTGTCTAGTTAACCCTTGTTCTCTGACTGTAGGGACCACATGTACAATAATAGTTGTCTAGTTAACACTTGTTCTCTGACTAGGGACCCCATGTACAATAATAGTTGTCTAGTTAACACTTGTTCTCTGACTGTAGGGACCCCATGTACAATAATAGTTGTCTAGTTAACACTTGTTCTCTGACTGTTGGGACCCCATGTACAATAATAGTTGTCTAGTTAACACTTGTTCTCTGACTGTTGGGACCCCATGTACAATAATAGTTGTCTAGTTAACCCTTGTTCTCTGACTGTAGGGACCCCATGTACAATAATAGTTGTCTAGTTAACACTTGTTCTCTGACTGTAGGGACCCCATGTACAATAATAGTTGTCTAGTTAACACTTGTTCTCTGACTGTAGGGACCCCATGTACAATAATAGTTGTCTAGTTAACACTTGTTCTCTGACTGTAGGGACCACATGTACAATAATAGTTGTCTAGTTAACACTTGTTCTCTGACTGTAGGGACCCCATGTACAATAATAGTTGTCTAGTTAACACTTGTTCTCTGACTGTTGGGACCCCATGTACAATAATAGTTGTCTAGTTAACACTTGTTCTCTGACTGTAGGGACCCCATGTACAATAATAGTTGTCTAGTTAACACTTGTTCTCTGACTGTAGGGACCCCATGTACAATAATAGTTGTCTAGTTAACACTTGTTCTCTGACTAGGGACCCCATGTACAATAATAGTTGTCTAGTTAACACTTGTTCTCTGACTGTAGGGACCCCATGTACAATAATAGTTGTCTAGTTAACACTTGTTCTCTGACTGTTGGGACCCCATGTACAATAATAGTTGTCTAGTTAACACTTGTTCTCTGACTGTTGGGACCCCATGTACAATAATAGTTGTCTAGTTAACCCTTGTTCTCTGACTGTAGGGACCCCATGTACAATAATAGTTGTCTAGTTAACCCTTGTTCTCTGACTGTAGGGACCACATGTACAATAATAGTTGTCTAGTTAACCCTTGTTCTCTGACTGTAGGGACCACATGTACAATAATAGTTGTCTAGTTAACCCTTGTTCTCTGACTGTAGGGACCACATGTACAATAATAGTTGTCTAGTTAACCCTTGTTCTCTGACTGTAGGGACCCCATGTACAATAATAGTTGTCTAGTTAACACTTGTTCTCTGACTGTAGGGACCCCATGTACAATAATAGTTGTCTAGTTAACACTTGTTCTCTGACTGTAGGGACCCCATGTACAATAATAGTTGTCTAGTTAACACTTGTTCTCTGACTGTAGGGACCCCATGTACAATAATAGTTGTCTAGTTAACACTTGTTCTCTGACTGTAGGGACCACATGTACAATAATAGTTGTCTAGTTAACACTTGTTCTCTGACTGTAGGGACCCCATGTACAATAATAGTTGTCTAGTTAACACTTGTTCTCTGACTGTTGGGACCCCATGTACAATAATAGTTGTCTAGTTAACACTTGTTCTCTGACTGTTGGGACCCCATGTACAATAATAGTTGTCTAGTTAACCCTTGTTCTCTGACTGTAGGGACCCCATGTACAATAATAGTTGTCTAGTTAACCCTTGTTCTCTGACTGTAGGGACCACATGTACAATAATAGTTGTCTAGTTAACCCTTGTTCTCTGACTGTAGGGACCCCATGTACAATAATAGTTGTCTAGTTAACACTTGTTCTCTGACTGTAGGGACCCCATGTACAATAATAGTTGTCTAGTTAACACTTGTTCTCTGACTGTAGGGACCCCATGTACAATAATAGTTGTCTAGTTAACACTTGTTCTCTGACTGTAGGGACCCCATGTACAATAATAGTTGTCTAGTTAACACTTGTTCTCTGACTGTAGGGACCACATGTACAATAATAGTTGTCTAGTTAACACTTGTTCTCTGACTGTAGGGACCCCATGTACAATAATAGTTGTCTAGTTAACACTTGTTCTCTGACTGTTGGGACCCCATGTACAATAATAGTTGTCTAGTTAACACTTGTTCTCTGACTGTTGGGACCCCATGTACAATAATAGTTGTCTAGTTAACCCTTGTTCTCTGACTGTAGGGACCACATGTACAATAATAGTTGTCTAGTTAACACTTGTTCTCTGACTAGGGACCCCATGTACAATAATAGTTGTCTAGTTAACACTTGTTCTCTGACTGTAGGGACCCCATGTACAATAATAGTTGTCTAGTTAACACTTGTTCTCTGACTGTTGGGACCCCATGTACAATAATAGTTGTCTAGTTAACACTTGTTCTCTGACTGTTGGGACCCCATGTACAATAATAGTTGTCTAGTTAACCCTTGTTCTCTGACTGTAGGGACCCCATGTACAATAATAGTTGTCTAGTTAACCCTTGTTCTCTGACTGTAGGGACCACATGTACAATAATAGTTGTCTAGTTAACCCTTGTTCTCTGACTGTAGGGACCCCATGTACAATAATAGTTGTCTAGTTAACACTTGTTCTCTGACTGTAGGGACCCCATGTACAATAATAGTTGTCTAGTTAACCCTTGTTCTCTGACTGTAGGGACCCCATGTACAATAATAGTTGTCTAGTTAACACTTGTTCTCTGACTGTAGGGACCACATGTACAATAATAGTTGTCTAGTTAACCCTTGTTCTCTGACTGTAGGGACCCCATGTACAATAATAGTTGTCTAGTTAACACTTGTTCTCTGACTGTAGGGACCACATGTACAATAATAGTTGTCTAGTTAACACTTGTTCTCTGACTAGGGACCACATGTACAATAATAGTTGTCTAGTTAACACTTGTTCTCTGACTGTAGGGACCACATGTACAATAATAGTTGTCTAGTTAACACTTGTTCTCTGACTGTAGGGACCACATGTACAATAATAGTTGTCTAGTTAACACTTGTTCTCTGACTGTAGGGACCACATGTACAATAATAGTTGTCTAGTTAACACTTGTTCTCTGACTGTAGGGACCACATGTACAATAATAGTTGTCTAGTTAACACTTGTTCTCTGACTGTAGGGACCCCATGTACAATCATAGTTGTCTAGTTAACACTTGTTCTCTGACTGTAGGGACCACATGTACAATAATCCTTCTCTCTGGTTGAATCTTGTTCTCTGACTGCAGAGACCGTGGAGCATGAGGCGGAGCTGCGTCACAAGAATGATATGCTGCGGATGGAGGCCGAGATCAAAGGTCGCGCCAAGGTCGAACGGGAGAACCGAGACATCAACCTGGAGCAGATCAGGGTCAAGGCCGCTGAGAGGAGGAAAACCATCATGGAGTCCATCCAGTGAGTTCCGGTCACGTGGTCCTGTGTTTTGGACAACCGTTTTTGTTTTGACATTGAATTAATTGATATTAATTTTTATGTTTGACGTGAAAGTCCCCTTGGTGTAGTGGTTAACGCACTAGACCGCAGACCAATAGGTCCTGGGTTCGAATGTGGCGCATGTTTCGTCACCCCGGGAGGTTCCTTGGCCCAGTTTAGCCATGTGTGCACAAAGTGTCTGCAAGCGAAAAGCTTTCCAAAAGAGAGTTTGTGAGGCATGTGATTGTGGACGGTTGTAGGAAATGTCGCCTATGCCATCCAGATGCATATCTGGCCACGCTGGAAATATATAGAGGGAGTGGGATGATTTTTTTTATCACGGGCGAAATCTTACAAATGTTGTCAACCCTGGCCTCAACGTAACCGTTATCGTATGAAGACATCGCTTCATCTTTTGCCTGAGTTGTATTCCAACATCCTACTTTTGCTTGGATCACAGTTCCTTGTCATTTTTCAAGTAGCCACGGGAATGGCCTGGTGGGTAGCCCTGCTGGTGGGCCAGCCATCGTGCCGTAGTCCGGGGGATCATGTCAGTCTGTGCGAACGTCTCACTTCTTCCAGGATGAAGATGTCTATTGGAGAGATTAGAATGCCCCTCTCCCCCCTCCCCTAAACATGACTCCGCTCTACCCTTGGTGCTTCAGACCCCATCGGCGCGATGTGCCCTCCATAGGTTATAGTGCCCGTTTCAAACTGCCGAGCGTGACGTTTATTATCATCCACCATCTGGTGGTTTATATTGCTTATAGGACTTCCATGTGTGTACTGAGATATAACTCTGTCCTATGCGTTCACGAGTCCCGGTATAATGAAAGGCGCTGATTATGTGGTGTCGTTGCTGCTTCCAGAACCGCTGGTTCGGTGCTTGGTACTGGATTCCAGGCATTTGTGTCCGACTGGGACAAAGTTTCTGCAACTGTGAGTGAAAATAAATATTATATTGTAACTTTATGATACCTATCTGCAGTGCACTTGTAGTAATGTAAGTTCAATGTCTGAATTGTGAGATTTCAAATAACTTGGTGTTCGCTGTATGGATAGCGGGATAATACAAATGACCTAATAATGTACCTTGTTAACATTAACATTATCAAGTACGCCATGAAGTGTTATACTGCCCCTATACAATATTTGTGTTTTTGTTTTGTTTTTCTTATCCTTTATAAAATATACGTGAACATTCCTGCAAAATTCTCTCTCACGTTATCAAATACTCCATCCACATAATAAAGTGTTATATTGGCACAGTAAGGGGGGGGGAGGGGTGTTCGTTAGAAAAACATGATGTGACGAGTCGAACTAAACAATAGAAATATGTCCAGTCTTATGAAGTACCTGTACTAAGAGTGATGTACCTTTCCCGTATGGCAGGCGGCCGGTCTGACGCTGGTGGCCGTTGGGGTGTACGCCGCTAATGATGTACCTTTCCCGTATGGCAGGCGGCCGGTCTGACGCTGGTGGCCGTTGGGGTGTACGCCGCTAATGATGTACCTTTCCCATATGGCAGGCGGCCGGTCTGACGCTGGTGGCCGTTGGGGTGTACGCCGCTAATGATGTACCTTTCCCGTATGGCAGGCGGCTGGTCTGACGCTGGTGGCCGTTGGGGTGTACGCCGCTAATGATGTACCTTTCCCGTATGGCAGGCGGCCGGTCTGACCCTGGTGGCCGTTGGGGTGTACGCCGCTAATGATGTACCTTTGCCGTATGGCAGGCGGCCGGTCTGACGCTGGTGGCCGTTGGGGTGTACGCCGCTAATGATGTACCTTTCCCGTATGGCAGGCGGCAGGTCTGACCCTGGTGGCCGTTGGGGTGTACGCCGCTAATGATGTACCTTTGCCGTATGGCAGGCGGCTGGTCTGACGCTGGTGGCCGTTGGGGTGTACGCCGCTAATGATGTACCTTTGCCGTATGGCAGGCGGCAGGTCTGACCCTGGTGGCCGTTGGGGTGTACGCCGCTAATGATGTACCTTTCCCATATGGCAGGCGGCCGATCTGACACTGGTGGCCGTTGGGGTGTACGCCGCTAATGATGTACCTTTCCCGTATGGCAGGCGGCCGGTCTGACGCTGGTGGCCGTTGGGGTGTACGCCGCTAATGATGTACCTTTCCCGTATGGCAGGCGGCAGGTCTGACCCTGGTGGCCGTTGGGGTGTACGCCGCTAATGATGTACCTTTCCCGTATGGCAGGCGGCCGGTCTGACGCTGGTGGCCGTTGGGGTGTACGCCGCTAATGATGTACCTTTGCCGTATGGCAGGCGGCCGGTCTGACCCTGGTGGCCGTTAGGGTGTACGCCGCTAATGATGTACCTTTGCCGTATGGCAGGCGGCTGGTCTGACCCTGGTGGCCGTTGGGGTGTACGCCGCTAATGATGTACCTTTGCCGTATGGCAGGCGGCCGGTCTGACGCTGGTGGCCGTTGGGGTGTACGCCGCTAATGATGTACCTTTCCCGTATGGCAGGCGGCAGGTCTGACCCTGGTGGCCGTTGGGGTGTACGCCGCTAATGATGTACCTTTGCCGTATGGCAGGCGGCTGGTCTGACGCTGGTGGCCGTTGGGGTGTACGCCGCTAATGATGTACCTTTGCCGTATGGCAGGCGGCCGGTCTGACGCTGGTGGCCGTTGGGGTGTACGCCGCTAATGATGTACCTTTCCCGTATGGCAGGCGGCAGGTCTGACCCTGGTGGCCGTTGGGGTGTACGCCGCTAATGATGTACCTTTCCCGTATGGCAGGCGGCCGGTCTGACGCTGGTGGCCGTTGGGGTGTACGCCGCTAATGATGTACCTTTGCCGTATGGCAGGCGGCCGGTCTGACCCTGGTGGCCGTTAGGGTGTACGCCGCTAATGATGTACCTTTGCCGTATGGCAGGCGGCTGGTCTGACCCTGGTGGCCGTTGGGGTGTACGCCGCTAATGATGTACCTTTGCCGTATGGCAGGCGGCCGGTCTGACGCTGGTGGCCGTTGGGGTGTACGCCGCTAATGATGTACCTTTCCCGTATGGCAGGCGGCAGGTCTGACCCTGGTGGCCGTTGGGGTGTACGCCGCTAATGATGTACCTTTGCCGTATGGCAGGCGGCTGGTCTGACGCTGGTGGCCGTTGGGGTGTACGCCGCTAATGATGTACCTTTGCCGTATGGCAGGCGGCTGGTCTGACCCTGGTGGCCGTTGGGGTGTACGCCGCTAATGATGTACCTTTGCCGTATGGCAGGCGGCCGGTCTGACGCTGGTGGCCGTTGGGGTGTACGCCGCTAATGATGTACCTTTGCCGTATGGCAGGCGGCCGGTCTGACCCTGGTGGCCGTTAGGGTGTACGCCGCTAATGATGTACCTTTGCCGTATGGCAGGCGGCTGGTCTGACCCTGGTGGCCGTTGGGGTGTACGCCGCTAATGATGTACCTTTGCCGTATGGCAGGCGGCAGGTCTGACGCTGGTGGCCGTTAGGGTGTACGCCGCTAATGATGTACCTTTGCCGTATGGCAGGCGGCAGGTCTGACCCTGGTGTCCGTTGGGGTGTACGCCGCTAATGATGTACCTTTGCCGTATGGCAGGTGGCAGGTCTGACGCTGGTGGCCGTTGGGGTGTACGCCGCTAATGATGTACCTTTGCCGTATGGCAGGTGGCAGGTCTGACGCTGGTGGCCGTTGGGGTGTACGCCGCTAATGATGTACCTTTGCCGTATGGCAGGCGGCAGGTCTGACGCTGGTGGCCGTTGGGGTGTACGCCGCTAATGATGTACCTTTCCCATATGGCAGGCGGCGGGTCTGACCCTGGTGGCCGTTGGGGTGTACGCCGCTAATGATGTACCTTTGCCGTATGGCAGGCGGCCGGTCTGACCCTGGTGGCCGTTGGGGTGTACGCCGCTAATGATGTACCTTTGCCGTATGGCAGGTGGCAGGTCTGACGCTGGTGGCCGTTGGGGTGTACGCCGCTAATGATGTACTTTTCCCGTATGGCAGGCGGCGGGTCTGACGCTGATGGCCGTTGGGGTGTACGCCGCTAATGATGTACCTTTCCCGTATGGCAGGCGGCAGGTCTGACGCTGGTGGCCGTTGGGGTGTACGCCGCTAATGATGTACCTTTCCCGTATGGCTGGCGGCCGGTCTGACCCTGGTGGCCGTTCGGGTGTACGCCGCTAATGATGTATCTTTCCCGTATGGCAGGCGGCGGGTCTGACCCTGGTGGCCGTTGGGGTGTACGCCGCTAATGATGTACCTTTCCCGTATGGCAGGCGGCAGGTCTGACCCTGGTGGCCGTTGGGGTGTACGCCGCTAATGATGTATCTTTCCCGTATGGCAGGCGGCCGGTCTGACGCTGGTGGCCGTTGGGGTGTACGCCGCTAATGATGTACCTTTCCCGTATGGCAGGCGGCCGGTCTGACGCTGGTGGCCGTTGGGGTGTACGCCGCTAATGATGTACCTTTCCCGTATAGCAGGCGGCCGGTCTGACGCTGGTGGCCGTTGGGGTGTACGCCGCTAATGATGTACCTTTCCCGTATGGCAGGCGGCCGGTCTGACCCTGGTGGCCGTTCGGGTGTACGCCGCTAATGATGTACCTTTCCCGTATGGCAGGCGGCCGGTCTGACCCTGGTGGCCGTTGGGGTGTACGCCGCTAATGATGTACCTTTCCCGTATGGCAGGCGGCCGGTCTGACGCTGGTGGCCGTTGGGGTGTACGCCGCTAATGATGTACCTTTCCCGTATGGCAGGCGGCTGGTCTGACCCTGGTGGCCGTTGGGGTGTACGCCGCTAATGATGTACCTTTGCCGTATGGCAGGCGGCCGGTCTGACCCTGGTGGCCGTTGGGGTGTACGCCGCTAATGATGTACCTTTCCCGTATGGCAGGCGGCCGGTCTGACCCTGGTGGCCGTTCGGGTGTACGCCGCTAATGATGTACCTTTCCCGTATGGCTGGCGGCCGGTCTGACGCTGGTGGCCGTTGGGGTGTACGCCGCTAATGATGTACCTTTGCCGTATGGCAGGCGGCAGGTCTGACCCTGGTGGCCGTTGGGGTGTACGCCGCTAATGATGTACCTTTCCCGTATGGCAGACGGCGGGTCTGACGCTGGTGGCCGTTCGGGTGTACGCCGCTAATGATGTACCTTTCCCGTATGGCTGGCGGCCGGTCTGACGCTGGTGGCCGTTGGGGTGTACGCCGCTAATGATGTATCTTTCCCGTATGGCAGGCGGCCGGTCTGACGCTGGTGGCCGTTGGGGTGTACGCCGCGAAGTTCGGGACTGGCGTAGCGGCGCGGTACATCGAGAACCGACTGGGGAAGCCCTCGCTCATCAGGGAGACGTCCCGACTTACCTTCCTGGAGGGAATCAAGCACCCTGTCAAGGTAGGTCCCTGGCTAATACATATTGAGTGCGCCGGTACTTGTCACAGCGTACGGCATCAAGGCGAAACTTTATTTGCCTAGGGTAATCACCATTATTTGGCGAGAGCGCGGCAGCAAGATGTGAGAGTTGTAGTTTTGTCTCTTGCACTATACTATAGATGGCATGGTATTTTCACCCATACATATTGTTAAATTATCTCTATCCGTAAGGATATATAGAGTCGCAAAATGCGGAGCAACGATAGTATACACATATGTTTTCGAGTGAAGGTACCGTAGCTATAGCTTGAACTGTTGATCTATACGCCAATATGAGAGTTTTATTTTTTTGCTTATTGAATTATTAATGTATGCATGCCTTTTTTTCTTTAGACTTACAAGCGTGCCACGACAAAGGCAGAGGACGCGCTGAAGGGCATTATTCTCAAGGTCAGTTGGGTGTAACATCAGTCACTGAACGCGGCTTGCTGGCTATTACGGCGACAGAAAGAAAAATATAATAATGTCTGAAATTAATATTTCTCTATTACTGATCTTTCTCTGATATTTGTTTACGTATTTTTTTTTATTGGTGCTTACGCAGATATTCAGTATGAAACTTCTGAGTGACTTAAGATGTGGCAAAAAGCAGAAAGAAACATTTATTTATAAATATTTTGCAGTGTTGTTCAAAGCAACGGTGAAATTAACCCCCCCTAGCTCAGTTATTGAGCAGACTGAGCTGCAGATTAACAGGTCGTTGATATAAACCCTTGCAAGTTTCATGGCCCAAGTTACCCTTCATGTGGACAAAAGTGGCCATAAATATCACCATTTCGAAGCAAAGCTATCTTCCCGTTTCATGTGATATTTTCGGACGTATTGAATGTATTGATGATGTGCTGACGCCATCTTAATATGAATCGTCTCCGTTATTCAGCCAACTGCGGAAGAACGGTTACGAGATATCGCCATAGCAACCAGACACACCAAAAAGAACAAAGGATTCTACAGGAACATATTATTTTACGGACCTCCCGGAACCGGAAAGACGATGTTTGCCAAGGTAACCTCGGTGTCCAGTGCACGATGGAACGTTTTCAGATTTTCTCGAAATTGGCTACCGGCCATTGTCGCAAGATTTGGTCAAGATAATATATATATGTTTGTAAATCTGGTTTCAGACGACCTAGTAAAAGGAGAAAGCAAGACCTGTCTTTAACAAAGTTATGTTTTCACTGACGCTTTTTGTTTAAATATTTTTTTTATAACTTGTTTTGTTTCATACCAGAGTCTCGCTAAGCATTCTGGGATGGACTACGCCATCATGACTGGCGGTGACGTGGCTCCCATGGGGCGAGACGGCGTGACAGCCATGCACAGGGTGTTTGACTGGGCCAGCACCAGCAGACGGGGGTAGGTACCAGGGTGTTTGACTGGGCCAGCACCAGCAGACGGGGGTAGGTACCAGGGTGTTTGACTGGGTAGGCACCAGCAGACGGGGGTAGGTACCAGGGTGTTTGACTGGGTAGGCACCAGCAGACGGGGGTAGGTACCAGGGTGTTTGACTGGGCAGGCACCAGCAGACGGGGGTTGGTACCAGGGTGTTTGACTGGGTCAGCACCAGCAGACGGGGGTAGGTACCAGGGTGTTTGACTGGGCCAGCACCAGCAGACGGGGGTAGGTACCAGGGTGTTTGACTGGGTCAGCACCAGCAGACGGGGGTAGGTACCAGGGTGTTTGACTGGGCCAGCACCAGCAGACGGGGGTAGGTACCAGGGTGTTTGGCTGGGCCAGCACCAGCAGACGGGGGTAGGTACCAGGGTGTGTGACTGGGCCAGCACCAGCAGACGGGGGTAGGTACCAGGGTGTTTGACTGGGCCAGCACCAGCAGACGGGGGTAGGTACCAGGGTGTTTGACTGGGTCAGCACCAGCAGATGGGGGTAGGTACCAGGGTGTTTGACTGGGCCAGCACCAGCAGACGGGGGTAGGTACCAGGGTGTTTGGCTGGGCCAGCACCAGCAGACGGGGGTAGGTACCAGGGTGTGTGACTGGGCCAGCACCAGCAGACGGGGGTAGGTACCAGGGTGTTTGACTGGGCCAGTACCAGCAGACGGGGGTAGGTACCAGGGTGTTTGACTGGGCCAGCACCAGCAGACGGGGGTAGGTACCAGGGTGTTTGACTGGGCCAGCACCAGCAGACGGGGGTAGGTACCAGGGTGTTTGACTGGGCCAGCACCAGCAGACGGGGGTAGGTACCAGGGTGTTTGACTGGGCCAACACCAGCAGAGAGTAGGTACCAGGGTTTAGGGTATCCACTTTCTCACGTAATATTTGATTACACGCTAAATGATCATAGGAGTGCATCTATAAGAGATTACAATAGTTGTATTGCTGAGTCAGCACTTTGTGTTTGTTCCTGCAGGGTGCTCCTGTTTGTGGACGAGGCGGACGCCTTCTTACGGAAGCGGAGTGTTTGAGGTTTGAGTGTTACCCCCTGTGTTTGTTCCTGCAGGGTGTTGCTGTTTGTGGACGAGGCGGACGCCTTCTTACGGAAGCGGAGTCAGGAGGTGATCAGCGAGGACCTGCGAGCGACGCTCAACGCCTTCCTCTACCGGACGGGAGAACAGTCTAACAAGTGAGCACAAGTCGCACGTGGGGAAAAGGGGGGAGGAGGGGGGCTCAACGCAGGACATGTCTGAATAGCCCCAGATTAATACCATTCTTCCCCCTGTGTCTAGATTTTTCCAACTTTTTTAGTAATACTGGAAATCTAGGTGTATCATGGTGTATGATGCCAATATGACCTGTAGATTACAAAATCCTTCCCTCTGTCTATGTTTATGATGTTTGCATGACCTATGAGTGACAAAGCTCTTCCCTCTTCTCTAGGTTCATGATGGTGCTGGCCAGTAACCAGCCCGAGCAGTTCGACTGGGCGATAAACGACCGAATTGACGAGATGGTGGAGTTCGACTCACCGACACTTGAGGAGCGCGAGCGACTGGTGCGCGTGTACTTCGACATGTTCGTCCTGCAGCCCGCCATGGAGGGCAAGAGGTGAGTGTGAGGCGGGGGGGAGGGAGGGGAGGGGAGGGTGTCAGAGGGAGGGGGGGGGGACTGGTGCGCGTGTACTTCGACATGTTCGTCCTGCAGCCCGCCATGGAGGGCAAGAGGTGAGTGTGTGTGTGGGGGGGGGGGGGGAAGGGAGGGGAGGGGAGGGGAGGGGGTCAGAGGGAGGGGGGGAGGGGGACTGGTGCGCGTGTACTTCGACATGTTCGTCCTGCAGCCCGCCATGGAGGGCAAGAGGTGAGTGTGTGTGTGTGGGGGGGGGGGGAGTGGAGGGGAGGGTGTCAGAGGGAGGGGAGGGGAGGGTGTCAGAGGGAGGGTGTGGAGGGGACTGGTGCGCGTTTACTTCGACATGTTCATTCTGCTGCCCGTGAGGGGGGGGGGGCGTGGCGAAGGGATGCGTAGCGACTCGACCTACAGCCAGCAATGGCGTGAGAGGTAATAAGTTGGTGTGTTACGACCTCAAGGCTGGATCATGAGTGGTGGTGTGGATACAAACAAATAGAGGAATACGAACAAGTACACGATTGTTTCTGCATCTTGGTTGCTATTATTTTTTTATTTCTTTTTATTTCTTTATAAATAGTGTATATGATTTATTTCCATAATTGTACGGAGATAATTACAATAATGAACATATCCTACAGGCGAAAACGCGTGACAAACCGAAGGTTCATAATATATAGGCGTGTGTGAAACAAAGATGTCTCTTTATTTGCTATATTTTCTATTTCTGATAGTTCTGACTATCTCTGACTGATGAACATAAAGTTTCACCTTCTATGTAAGTCGGAAAAATCCCCGACATTCCCTCTCACAATGACATTTCTGTTGCCGATTCCTTAAAATTGCTGGCGTAAATACAGATCTTTGGTTTCTCAGTGTGTGCTTTAATTACCTGTCGCAGACGGCTGAAGGTTGACAAGTTTGACTACGGCGTCAAGTGCTCGGAGATCGCCGCCATGACTGACGGTCTCTCCGGCCGTGAAATATCCAAGCTGGGAGTCGCCTGGCAGGTATGTAGGGTGCGACCCCCGGCGTCCGGATGTGAAGGGCAACGGCGTATCCATGAATGTGGGGGGGGGGGGGTAGGGATGTGGGGGGGGGTCTATCCACGAGGGGAGGATCTCCCCGCCCCCCTGGACCTGCCATTGTGTCCAGTTCCCCCGGCCAGGTCAGTTCGGTTAGCCAGGTTAGCCAGCCACCCTGTTGTTTGGTTTGAGAGGGACACCGTGATGTTGAGTAGTCTGGTGCTCTCAGTAGGCTGTTGGGGGTTTGTGCAACAATGTCTCATGTGTGTTTCTGTATGAGGGGTATTCAGTATATCATCACTTCAATCAGTTTTGTTACCTGAATTAATCACATAGATTTATTACCTATTATCATAGATGAGCTGCACTAGAAAACATCAACATTTGCCATTCTTCCTAGATATGCCCATGCAATTTGATACATTAGTCTAGAATAGTATAGCTGTCCGGTCCAAAAAGTTGCGGTCGCCCTTTTAGGCCATATGGTATATGGTTTCCCTCTGTTTTAACCACGTTTCCGCGGGAGAATTTTTTTCGTGTATTTATGACCTAAGCTTTAGTGTAATAGCATAAAAACTCAAAGGGATTTAAACATCCTTGATAGCAGAAATCGTGTTATTTAAAGAGGTTGTCCCAATTTTAATTGGTTACTCTGGGTACATGGCTCCGCTCTTTCCTTCATTTTCCCATTGGAGCCATTTGACCAAAATTGGTCCTGAATATACAACCAACCAACCCGATTTTAATTGAAGGAGGATTAGCCTAGTGATTAGGTAAGTGAATCCTTGTGTCGTGTGTGTTGCAGGCGACTGCCTACGCCTCCGAGACCGGCGTCCTCACGGAAACCATGATCGACGACCGCGTGAACGACGCGGTGCGCGCGCACGCCAAGAAAGTCCGCTGGCAGCATGAGCAGGAAGGTCACTACAAGGTCATGCACGAGGCCAAGATGGCGGCCGCCGATCCGGTGTCGATGTTGAGCAAGGACTCTCAGTCCTTCGTCCCGCCCAACGGCATGATCAAATCCTGATGAGTGGCGGGACCCATAGGCTGAGATGTTAGTGTGACCGCACACAGCCACCCCAACCCACCCACTGACCGTCCCCACGGTGCGGGGTGTGGTGCCCTCAGTGGAGGATGGGGGTGACTGGGGGAAAGAGGTGGTGATGGAGGGAAGGACGGATAGGAGAGGTAAATAATTGCGCAAATAGATGAGGAGCCGTTGACGATGTCTGTTAGACGGCTGGTTATTGGCACATGTTTCGATAACGTCACGAAGACGCCGTGGCTAATGAAGATGTGCGACGCGGCATTGTTATTAATGTCGCCGTGATGTTATGACGTCACTAGGAGGTTATGACGTCACTAGGAGGCTATGACGTCGCTAGGAGTCTATGACGTCGCTAGGAGTCTATGACGTCGCTAGGAGGCTATGACGTCACTTGAAATTGTATGATGCAGGAAGTGTTTTGGGACGTGTAATGTGTCGATATTGGGATGGCCATTGTAGGAAGGTTGTGTGGTTAGGTGTGTGCAGTTCTGGGCCTTGGCGTGTCTGAGAGAAACCATTATTCGCTCATTGAGACTCGCATTGTGTATACGTGGCTTGGGAGTTGGTTGAAACAGGTAGCGACTGTACTTGTGATGACGTCATCGTGAAGCGTCCTGGTGTGGAAGGTCTCGCCAGCTGTGTATGATGACGTCACGTTGATGCTTCTGTACGAGTGTGCTGGGGTCAGTAAATAGGACGCGACTTTGTGATGACTAAAAGTATAAATATGTAGAATAGTTTATAGAATGGTGGATTTAGAGCACCCAGGCGCATTCAGCCAATGTAATTTTTCACTGATACGGTAATCATTTTTAATTTCTCACTGGTACATCATTATCAACATTTTTATAAGTTTTTTGTCTGGTTTGAATAAGCAATGAAGGTAGTGTTTAAGTATCTTTGTCCGGCGGTTGGAGACAAAATGTAGTTTCGGAAATGCTGAAACTCGGCCATATGTAATATCTTGGTTGTAGTTACATAGTTGTTTCAGAAATTATGTTGGCGGTTACATATTTATTTCACTCGCCCATGACTTTAGCAGCTAATCGACCCTACACGTGTTGTTAATTCAGTCCCGTTCATAGTACATGTAGTTGAGGACAGAGAAAAAGATAAATCTGTGCACTTCATATCATAACGCGCTCCTCTTGGATCATAACTGGTCGCTGTTGTATGGACGGATTGGGAGAGGTCCCTGGCGATGGTACAGATTGTCTCTCGTACTAATAGCGACAGCGCGAGTTTGCATGGCACTGGGAGCGATATTGGCCCGACTGTAATAGGTAGCAGCCCTCTCATTTTCATCGTTCGTCTTCGTCTTCGGGCCGATAATGGAAATATCGGGCTGATGTCACTTACACAGTGGTGTCCGCCCAGTACACGTCTCAAACTCGCGCTGTTGTTATTTTATTGATGTCAGATAACAACGGAAACCCGCAGAAAGTAAATCCTCTTGAGTTCACATTGCCATTTACCTAGCTGTGCGGTAATAACGAAGGCATTTACCTAGATGTGCGGTAATAATAAAGGCGGACTGTGTCAATCGTTGTTATGTAAATTATCGCGTGTTGCCCGGCGCCGCAGGACCTAGCGTGGCGAGACGGCAGGTGCGCGCTGGTGAGTGATAGAGTGGAGTCTACGGGGTGCCGCAGACAGGTACATTTCCACCACGTGGGGATTTTATGCCAGTTAGTGTGTGTGTTATATGCATTGTCTTCTATACCGGCGAGCGAGTGTGCCTGCCATAACGAACGAATGAATGTTGAGCATTATTGCAATCCGTAATAAAATAGGTGCTGAAAACTAATAACTCATTGGTCGTTTTTTGTGTGTGAGCGTGTTTATTGACGAGATTTTCTATACTGGTGACTTAACGCCAGTCTCCCCGTCAGATATAATGCGGGAAAGTCTCCTTTCCACGCTACATGTACTTTTTATAATGTCAAACTTGTACAATTTTATTGAAACCATAGACGGATTTAGGCTGTCAATTATTCACTGACGTCACTGTTGCTTTTATCCAATCATGCGGTGAAAAGAGATGAACGCGCAAGTTTCACTATGTTGTCAGTTTCAGAGATGAGTACTTCCAACTTGTACCTACCATGAGCTATGATTGTAAATTTCATACTCACGATTAAGGTAAAAGGAATCAAGCGTGGGTGGGGCTTATTGTGGATCGGTCTATTATACAGCAATAGGATTTGTTTCAATAACTTTTGGCATGTAAATTCAATAAAACGCGTTCAGTCAAACAGTGAAACCGAGAAGTCAACTTCTTCTTCGAAATGTAGAGTGACATCATAGGTGTAGACAGCTGTTTTGAAAGGGGTGGGGGCTACTGCACATTGCGTTCCACGGGGGGGGGGGCTTTTCAAATAAAACCCGGGCGAGCTTTTGTGTAAAAGTATGGTAATTCTCACCGTAAGTGTCTTGTTGCGGGTATAGGAAAAAAACGTCGAGGGTGCCTTCCGGGGGGTGGGGGGGGGCTCGTGGGAGAGTGGAGGGCCCCTCAGTAGGGGCGGGGCGGGCATCGTGGGGTGAGGGCGGGGTGGGGCTGGCTTACTTACAGGCGCTCAATATCCCCCTATCTATTCGTACCAACAGCTGTTTCTTGCCACCAGCATCATGCACCAGCGCCCAATGATCCTGCTCTTGTTGAATGAACATAATGTGTACATAGAACCTATGCCCGAGCGAGGTCCCCCCCCCCCCCCCCACCCCCATCTCGTCGCTCAGAGTTGTATTACCCGCATGGCTTTTACACCTTCCCGTTGTCGTTATTGGAGTCATTTCCAGGGCGCGATACTCAAGAGTCTCTGCATGTTACCCGCTTACGTCGTGACCCTTGATGCGGGTTCAATATGACACACCATTCCCTCACCTGATGCAAGTCGCTCGTCTCAACGGCCGTCCATACATGTTAACTACCTCGTGTCGGTCTGTATATTTTACCGCGCAGGGTAGGTACAAAAGTCGACTTTTTGCTTCTCTAGACCTCGACTGTATCTAGATCTGGGTCACTGTCTATCTCTGTCAGTGTGTGAAACACCATTGCACGGACACATTGCTGGTCTATGCTTGCTATAAATACTGTATTATAGCCAGTGATTGAACCTGATTGAAGTCTGTGAGTCAGCTATAGTTATATTGTCAGCTGCACCACGTGTTGATCAGCGTGTTGACGGTATTATCGCCCGGAGAGGATATCATATACACAGAGCCACGATGTCGGCAACGACGGAGAGGGTCGTCTTCTCGACGGAGAACCCGTCTGGCGCGTGCCCGGGGGTGATGGCGGGCGACCCACGCCGCACCCCACGGGGCCTCATCCTCCTCCACGCCTGGTGGGGCCTCAACCCGGAGATGGAGACCCACAGCCTACAGATGGCGCGGGAGGGTGATCTGGTTGTCATGGTGCCGGATCTGTACCGCGGGAAGGTGGCGAAGGACCGGGAGACGGCTGGTCACTACATGGCGGATTTGGACTGGCAGGGGGCGGCCCAGGATGTGGCGGGAGCGGCCCGGTACCTTCTGGACCGGGGGTGCCGCAAGGTGGGCGTCGCGGGCTTCTGCATGGGTGGCGCTCTCAGCTTCCTCGCCGCCGCCACCGTCCCCGACATCAGCGCCGCTGTCCCCTTCTACGGCATCTGCAAGCCGCATCTGGCGGACCTGACCCAGATCCGCATCCCGGTTCAAGGTCACTTCGGGGAGAAGGACGAGGTGGTTGGGCTGTCCTCGCCCGCGGACTACCTCCCTCTGAACGAGAAGTTAAAGGCAGCCGGAGTCCCCTTCGAGCTGCATATCTACGAGAACGCCGGGCATGGGTTTGCCCACCCCAGTTACTTCAGTTACAATGAAGCAGCCGTGAAGCTGGCTACAAGTAGGATGTATGCCTTCCTGGCCAAACACCTGGCATAGAGCGATTCATCCAAACAACACGCTATTTGCGTTGTGACAACTCTATGGACCATGTACAATGGACGCGATAACGTGTCGCCGTCCGTGTGGCTCAAGGCTGAAGGGTGATGCGCGTGTCTCTCCATTAATTAAGGATTAATTAAATAACAATCAGTCCTTGAATCCTCTAAAATTTCTTTTGTGTATATTCCACGCATGTCAGACTGCCAAATGGAGTCTCTTAGCCTTGCCCGTGATATCAATTTGCCACTAGGTTTTCAACTTCGTGGTAAACGTCATCAGTTTTTGTGCTTCGCGATGCTTTGTTATAAGTAGCAGTGCCGCGACAGAGTTGCGGGACAGACGCGTTTGTCATATCAAAGTCGAAACGGCGATGTCTATTAGGTTTCTGAATTTACAGAATGAAACAATCGAGTTTTCTGCGAATTGTGATATATATGTCGCCTGGGGATAGTTTTGGTGGGAAAGAGCTAGATATGCAACTTTAATTAGTTACGGGTAGTGAAATGTTCCGATACATCAGCATGCTCGTCGGACGCGGGTGTGTGGGGGCAGTCGCCAGATTTAGACCCCCCCCCCCCTCCACCCCCGGCGCGCTCTCCCGGTCGCAAGTTTGAGCTGCGTCTGCCCTCTACTGTCATTTTGATTCCGACAATGCGGCGTCACATATGTCGGAAGAACGATTGTGCCATTAGACCTAGATATTGTGGACTATTTAAGCATGTGTAAGGATACATTTTCCCTGTAAACAATGAACCGTTTAGTGAAATGTCCGATTAATCAGATGGTCCGTGTGGTGAAATGGTCTGAGTAATCAGGTGGTCCGTGTGGTGAAATGGTCCGATTAATCGGGTGGTCCGTGTGGTGAAATGGTCTGATTAATCGGGTGGTCCGTGTGGTGAAATGGTCTGATTAATCGGGTGGTCCGTGTGGTGAAATGGTCTGATTAATCGGGTGGTCCATGTGGTGAAATGGTCTGATTAATCAGGTGGTCCGTGTGGTGGAATTGTCCGATTAATCAGTTGGTCCTTGTTGTGAAATGGTCTGATTAATCAGGTGGTCCGTGTGGTGAAATGGTCTGATTAATCAGTTGGTCCGTGTGGTGAAATGGTCTGATTAATCAGGTGGTCCGTGTGGTGAAATGGTCTGATTAATCAGTTGGTCCGTGTGGTGAAATGGTCTGATTAATCAGGTGGTCCGTGTGGTGAAATGGTCCGATTAATCGGGTGGTCCGTGTGGTGAAATGGTCCGATTAATCGGTGGGTTCATGTGATGAAATGGTCCGATTAATCGGGTGGTCCATGTGGTGAAATGGTCTGATTAATCAGGTGGTCCGTGTGGTGAAATGGTCCGATTAATCGGGTGGTCCGTGTGGTGAAATGGTCTGATCAATCAGGTGGTCCGTGTGGTGAAATGGTCCGATTAATCGGTGGGTTCATGTGATGAAATGGTCCGATTAATCGGGTGGTCCATGTGGTGAAATGGTCTGATTAATCAGGTGGTCCGTGTGGTGAAATGGTCCGATTAATCAGGTGGTCCGTGTGGTGAAATGGTCCGATTAATCGGGTGGTCCGTGTGGTGAAATGGTCCGATTAATCGGTGGGTTCATGTGATGAAATGGTCCGATTAATCGGGTGGTCCATGTGGTGAAATGGTCTGATTAATCAGGTGGTCCGTGTGGTGAAATGGTCCGATTAATCGGGTGGTCCGTGTGGTGAAATGGTCTGATCAATCAGGTGGTCCGTGTGGTGAAATGGTCTGATTAATCAGGTGGTCCGTGTGGTGAAATGGTCCGATTAATCGGGTGGTCCGTGTGGTGAAATGGTCTGATTAATCAGTTGGTCCGTGTGGTGAAATGGTCTGATTAATCAGGTGGTCCGTGTGGTGAAATGGTCCGATTAATCGGTGGGTTCATGTGATGAAATGGTCCGATTAATCGGGTGGTCCATGTGGTGAAATGGTCTGATTAATCAGGTGGTCCGTGTGGTGAAATGGTCCGATTAATCGGGTGGTCCGTGTGGTGAAATGGTCTGATCAATCAGGTGGTCCGTGTGGTGGAATTGTCCGATTAATCAGTTGGTCCGTGTTGTGAAATGGTCCGATTAATCGGGTGGTCCGTGTGGTGAAATGGTCTGATTAATCAGGTGGTCCGTGCGGTGAAATGGTCCGATTAATCGGGTGGTCCGTGTGGTGAAATGGTCTGATCAATCAGTTGGTCCGTGTGGTGAAATGGTCTGATTAATCAGGTGGTCCGTGTGGTGAAATGGTCCGATTAATCGGGTGGTCCGTGTGGTGAAATGGTCTGATTAATCGGGTGGTCCGTGTGGTGAAATGGTCCGATTAATCGGGTGGTCCGTGTGGTGAAATGGTCCGATTAATCGGGTGGTCCATGTGGTGAAATGGTCCGATTAATCGGGTGGTCCGTGTGGTGAAATGGTCCGATTAATCAGGTGGTCCGTGTGGTGAAATGGTCCGATTAATCGGGTGGTCCGTGTGGTGAAATGGTCTGATCAATCAGGTGGTCCGTGTGGTGAAATGGTCCGATTAATCGGGTGGTCCATGTGGTGAAATGGTCTGATTAATCAGGTGGTCCGTGTGGTGAAATGGTCCGATTAATCGGGTGGTCCGTGTGGTGAAATGGTCTGATTAATCAGGTGGTCCGTGTGGTGAAATGGTCCGATTAATCGGGTGGTCCATGTGGTGAAATGGTCTGATTAATCGGGTGGTCCGTGTGGTGAAATGGTCTGATTAATCAGGTGGTCCGTGTGGTGAAATGGTCCGATTAATCGGGTGGTCCGTGTGGTGAAATGGTCTGATCAATCAGGTGGTCCGTGTGGTGAAATGGTCCGATTAATCGGTGGGTTCATGTGATGAAATGGTCTGATTAATCGGGTGGTCCATGTGGTGAAATGGTCTGATTAATCGGGTGGTCCATGTGGTGAAATGGTCTGATTAATCGGGTGGTCCATGTGGTGAAATGGTCTGATTAATCAGGTGGTCCGTGTGGTGAAATGGTCCGATTAATCGGGTGGTCCGTGTGGTGAAATGGTCTGATCAATCAGGTGGTCCGTGTGGTGAAATGGTCCGATTAATCGGTGGGTTCATGTGATGAAATGGTCTGATTAATCGGGTGGTCCATGTGGTGAAATGGTCCGATTAATCAGTTGGTCCGTGTGGTGAAATGGTCTGATTAAACAGGTGGTCCGAGCGGTGAAATGGTCTGATCAATCAGGTGGTACGTGGGGTGAAATGGTCTGATTAATCAGTTGGTCCGTGTGGTGAAATGGTCTGATTAATCGGTGGGTCCATGTGATGAAATGGGCCGACTAATCAGATTAATTAAGAGTAAAGAGGTGACCCTTGGATGGAGAGCTCATTGTATTACGCGGGTTGTTCTTGTAACAATGGTACAATATGACACACTTTGAAACCTGAAGCGTTTTTAAATAAAATGGAATATGAAATAAAAATGTTAACACTGAATCCTGTCTTGCAGCGAAATTAATCTCCCTTGTAGGGTAGAGTGGGGCAAAACGCCTACCTTAAGCAAGATGCGCCATATTTATTTTCAGTATGATGCGATCAAGCTAGATAACGTCAGAGACCTTCATCGCGCATGGCTCTATGTTAATGATACGTGAATATTTTTGTGAATATTAACCGTAAGGCGTTGAAAACGAAAAGGTAAAATTGCATTTGGCGGCGTTCGCCCCACACCGGGTGCAAAACGCCCTTTTTTGTCATGATATAAGTGAATATAGGTGAATATTAAATTCATGAGCAGCTTTAAGCATTTCTAATTTGTTCTATTATGACTAATTACAAAAGTAGACGAATTTTCGCTTAATGCGTTAAACAAGAATATATATATATATATTTATATACTTTTAATGAGAGAAATGATGATGGGGCCAAACGCCTACCAAGTGGGGTAACACACCTACCCAATACTGTGATAGGCGTTTCGCCGCAAAATGAAGTGGGCGTTTTACCATCAGGCAACAGTAACGTTTTTTAACCTAGCCCGCCTTTATGTAATCATCGCCCGAATTCAAAGACGCATCGTTACAGCTTATAATCTTGTTACTGTGACTGACCTGGTAATCAGACCTGATTCATGATAAGTCAGCGATGGTGAGCCAATAATTCTTGAGCAATTTGACATCAAAGGAGGCCATAATGGAAAATTGTCAATGTTATACTTATTTTTTTGCGTACTCGACCCCACGCTTGCAGACGTTCGGCTATGATCACGTGACACGTATGCGTCACTCATAGTCTTCCGGAACATGAGCGTCTGGTCTATTTTGGGCATGGGCGTATTACCCACAGGCGCCGCAGATCGACTGACACAGGCCGGTGGGGGGGGGGGGGGGGTTGGGGGGTCGCGCACCGCCTACATAGTTCTGTGTAGAAGGTGCGCGACCCCCCCTCCCCCCCCCCCCCCCGGCCTGTGTCAGTCGATCTGCGGCGCCTGTGGTATTACCCCACCTGGGCGTCTTGCCCCACCCCACCCTATATATGTAACATCCGTGTCCCAACTACGAGAGGCAGTTTATAACAAAGCAGGCCGGATTCCAGTTGATTACACCAACCGTTCGATCAATCGATCAATCGACGCTTACTTTCTGAACCCTTTTCGACATTTACTCGGGTTACATCTACAACAATTTGATATATCCCGTTATCCGATCCGTTATCAAAACAGCGAAACGGTTTCTGATTTCTGAAGAAAAAAATTAACTAATTATATTGGTCATGTTTCAAAGCGGTCCAAGCATAGCTGAAAAGCCGAAACCTTTTTCTGCTTGACATTTTGTAATAATCGACTAGAAAAATGTTCAGAAGCAAAAGGGAAAAAAATAAACTAACGGTATGTTCTGGTAGTAGTATCCCACGATTAAACACGTGCGCTGCGATTGGCAGCGAAAAACTGACATTAGATTTGGAGATTCCACGTTAGGGTGTGGCGCTGAGAGATGCTGCTTTAACATGGACTGTACCTCATGACGCAGTGTACTGATCGCCCTTTATTTTCCGAACGGTCCTAGAGTTATCAAGGCCTGAATCAGACTTTGCAAAGCGGGGAGCACTATCATCCATCATTTCTGACATAAAAAAGTCCGCGTAGGTACATTTTAGAAACTAAAATACGTCAGTTTTGGCCACTATTACAGTATGTCAATTTGGGTCCCTACTAAAGTAGGTCAATTTTGGCCAAGTGCTACTTGAGTAGTTTGGCGAAACCTAAAATGTGTCCATTTTTGGCGTAACCTAAAATGTGTCCATTTTGGCGTAACCTAAAATGTGTCCATTTTGGCGTAACCTAAAATGTGTCCATTTTGGCGTAACCTAAAATGTGTCCATTTGGCGTAACCCAAAATGTATCCATTTTGGCGTAACCCAAAATGTATCCATTTTGGCGTAACCCAAAATGTGTTCATTTTGGCGTAACCTAAAATGTATCCATTTTTGGCGTAACCTAAAATGTATCCATTTTAACCATTAATAAAGTATGTCAATTTGGCCCAAAATAAAATAGGTCACTTTTGGCTCAAACTAAAATGTGTCAATTTTCGGCAAAACTAGAATATGTCGCCGCAAAAAATGTGAAGATTCCACCTACTGATTGGTCCACATATACCGTTAACTATCGTACTTTAGTGCATCTTAAGAGACGGCAAAATTCGCCTTTGAGTTCTGGACACCGTCCTCCGTACACAAAGGGATTGATGACGGCGTTGGCCACCAGCCACGTGACCGCGCATCCCCTCACGGCTTGGACCGTGAGCGGACTCAGCAGCCCGGTGTTGGCTATGGAGGCGATCACCAAATAGGGCACCCAGGACAGACCTAGCAGCCCCACCACTACGATCACCATCCGGGTGACGCGCTCGTCAAACGACAGCCCAGCGGTCTTCACCGTGCACCCCGCCGTTACAGCAGACCGGGACAGCTCCTCATCGGGCTCGGCTCGTTGTTTCGCGAGAGACTCGGTCTGGCTGTTGCGCGGCTCAGAAATAATTATCTCAACCTCGACGAAATCGTGAGGCTCATCGATGGATCCACGGCAGCCGTGGGCGACGTCCGCATCAGCTTCAGCCAACGTCTGGTCTAGTTCAAGGATGGTTGCGCTTGGCACTGGATCAAGTCCAGGACTGACGGTAGTCATGTCTTTATCTAGTCCAGGACTGACGGTAGGCATGTCTTTATCTAGTCCAGGACTGACCGTAGTCATGTCTTTATCTAGTCCAAGACTGATGGTAGTCATGTCTTTATCAAGTCCAGGACTGACGGTAGTCATGTCTTTATCTAGTCCAGGACTGACCGTAGTCATGTCTTTATCTAGTCCAAGACTGATGGTAGTCATGTCTTTATCAAGTCCAGGACTGACGGTAGTCATGTCTTTATCTAGTCCAGGACTGACGGTAGTCTTGTCTTTATCTAGTCCAGGACTGACGGTAGTCTTGTCTTTATCTAGTCCAGGACTGACGATACTCATGTCTTTATCAAGTCCAGGACTGACGGTAGTCATGTCTTTATCTAGTCCAGGACTGATGGTAGTCATGTCTTTATCAAGTCCAGGACTGACGGTAGTCATGTCTTTATCTAGTCCAGGACTGACGGTAGTCATGTCTTTATCAAGTCCAGGACTGACGGTAGTCATGTCTTTATCTAGTCCAGGACTGACGATAGTCATGTCTTTATCTAGTCCAGGACTGATGGTAGTCATGTCTTTATCAAGTCCAGGACTGACGATAGTCATGTCTTTATCAAGTCCAGGACTGACGGTAGTCATGTCTTTATCTAGTCCAGGACTGACGGTAGTCATGTCTTTATCTAGTCCAGGACTGACGGTAGTCATGTCTTTATCAAGTCCAGGACTGACGGTAGTCATGTCTTTATCTAGTCCAGGACTGACGATAGTCATGTCTTTATCTAGTCCAGGACTGACGGTAGTCATGTCTTTATCAAGTCCAGGACTGACGGTAGTCATGTCTTTATCTAGTCCAGGACTGATGGTAGTCATGTCTTTATCAAGTCCAGGACTGACGATAGTCATGTCTTTATCAAGTCCAGGACTGACGGTAGTCATGTCTTTATCAAGTCCAGGACTGACGGTAGTCATGTCTTTATCTAGTCCAGGACTGACGATAGTCATGTCTTTATCTAGTCCAGGACTGACGGTAGTCATGTCTTTATCAAGTCCAGGACTGATGGTAGTCATGTCTTTATCAAGTCCAGGACTGACGGTAGTCATGTCTTTATCTAGTCCAGGACTGACGATAGTCATGTCTTTATCTAGTCCAAGACTGACGATAGTCATGTCTTTATCTAGTCCAGGACTGACGGTAGTCATGTCTTTATCTAGTCCAGGACTGACGGTAGTCATGTCTTTATCAAGTCCAGGACTGACGGTAGTCATGTCCTTATCTAGTCCAGGACTGACGGTAGTCATGTCTTTATCAAGTCCAGGACTGACGGTAGTCATGTCTTTATCAAGTCCAGGACTGACGGTAGTCGTGTCTTTATCTAGTCCAGGACTGACGGTAGTCATGTCTTTATCAAGTCCAGGACTGACGGTAGTCATGTCTTTATCAAGTCCAGGACTGACGGTAGTCGTGTCTTTATCTAGTGCAGGACTGACGATAGTCATGTCTTTATCTAGTCCAGGACTGACGGTAGTCGTGTCTTTATTAAGTCCAGGACTGACGGTAGTCATGTCTTTATCAAGTCCAGGACTGACGGTAGTCAGGTCTTTATCTAGTCCAGGACTGACGATAGTCATGTCTTTATCTAGTCCAGGACTGACGATAGTCATGTCTTTATCAAGTCCAGGAATGGCGGTAGTCATGTCTTTATCAAGTCCAGGAATGGCGGTAGTCATGTCTTTATCAAGTCCAGGACTGACGGTAGTCTTGTCTTTATCTAGTCCAGGACTGACGGTAGTCATGTCTTTATCTAGTCCAGAACTGACGGTAGTCAGGTCTTTATCAAGTCCAGGACTGGCGGTAGTCATGTCTTTATCTAGTCCAGAACTGGCGGTAGTCATGTCTTTATCTAGTCCAGGACTGACGGTAGTCATGTCTTTATCAAGTCCATGACGGACGATAGTCATGTCTTTATCATGTCCAGGACTGACGGTACTCATGTTTTTATCTAGTCCAGGACTGACGGTAGTCATGTCTTTATCTAGTCCAGGACTGACGGTAGTCATGTCTTTATCAAGTCCATGACGGACGATAGTCATGTCTTTATCATGTCCAGGACTGACGGTACTCATGTTTTTATCTAGTCCAGGACTGACGGTAGTCATGTCTTTATCTAGTCCAGGACTGACGGTAGTCATGCCTTTATCAAGTCCAGGACTGACGGTAGTCATGTCTTTATCTAGTCCAGGACTGACGGTAGGCATGTCTTTATCAAGTCCAGGACTGGCGGTAGTCATGTCTTTATTAAGTCCAGGGTTGACGGTAGTCATGTCTTTATCAAGTCCAGGACTGACGGTAGTCATGTCTTTATCTAGTCCAGGACTGACGGTAGTCATGTCTTTATCAAGTCCAGGACTGACGGTAGCCATGTCTTTATCAAGTCCAGGACTGGTGGTAGTCATGTCTTTATCAAGTCCAGGACTGACGGTAGTCATGTCTTTATCTAGTCCAGGACTGACGGTAGGCATGTCTTTATCTAGTCCAGGACTGACGGTAGTCATGTCTTTATCAAGTCCATGACGGACGATAGTCATGTCTTTATCATGTCCAGGACTGACGGTACTCATGTTTTTATCAAGTCCAGGACTGACGATAGTCATGTCTTTATTAAGTCCAGGGTTGACGGTAGTCATGTCTTTATCAAGTCCATGACGGACGATAGTCATGTTTTTATCAAGTCCAGGACTGACGATAGTCTTGTCTTTATCTAGTCCAGAACTGACGGTAGTCAGGTCTTTATTAAGTCCAGGACTGACGGTAGTCAGGTCTTTATTAAGTCCAGGACTGACGGTAGACAGGTCTTTATCAAGTCCAGGACTGACGGTAGTCATGTCTTTATCAAGTCCAGGACTGACGGTAGTCGTGTCTTTATCATGTCCAGGACTGACGGTACTCATGTTTTTATCAAGTCCAGGACTGACGATAGTCTTGTCTTTATCTAGTCCAGAACTGACGGTAGTCAGGTCTTTATTAAGTCCAGGACTGACGGTAGTCAGGTCTTTATTAAGTCCAGGACTGACGGTAGACAGGTCTTTATCAAGTCCAGGACTGACGGTAGTCATGTCTTTATCAAGTCCAGGACTGACGGTAGTCATGCCTTTATCAAGTCCAGGACTGACGGTAGTCATGTCTTTATCAAGTCCATGACGGACGATAGTCATGTCTTTATCATGTCCAGGACTGACGGTACTCATGTTTTTATCAAGTCCAGGACTGACGGTAGTCATGTCTTTATCTAGTCCAGAACTGACGGTAGTCATGTCTTTATCAAGTCCAGGACTGACGGTAGTCATGTCTTTATTAAGTCCAGGGTTGACGGTAGTCATGTCTTTATCAAGTCCATGACGGACGATAGTCATGTCTTTATCATGTCCAGGACTGACGGTACTCATGTTTTTATCAAGTCCAGGACTGACGATAGTCTTGTCTTTATCTAGTCCAGAACTGACGGTAGTCAGGTCTTTATTAAGTCCAGGACTGACGGTAGTCATGTCTTTATTAAGTCCAGGACTGACGGTAGACAGGTCTTTATCAAGTCCGGGACTGACGGTAGTCATGTCTTTATCAAGTCCAGGACTGACGGTAGTCATGTCCTTATCTAGTCCAGGACTGACGGTACTCATGTCTTTATCAAGTCCAGGACTGGCGGTAGTCATGTCTTTATCTAGTCCAGGACTGACGGTAGTCACGTCTTTATCATGTCCAGGACTGACGGTAGGTTTGACGGCAGACACGAACTGTACGGGTTCAGCAGGGGGGAAGACATCTGCATCTTGCTCCAGGTCATTGTACGCCGCCGCAGCTTTAACTTGATCTAGTTTATACATCGTAGCTGTTTTTTTCTGATAATCCAATTCAGTGGGACGGTTTATGACGTTGCCTTGATTCAGCTCAGCGTCTGATCGGGGCGCATATTCACTCGTGTTAGGCATTGACACGTCCCCGACTGTTTTCACCTGACTTCCATCAGACTTCTGCCCAGTCGTTGCGGCATTTAGTCTGTGACCGTCGTCAACAGATGACGGCCGATGTGTGTTTTCTGACTCGTTGACATCTGAGAGGGTGGTCACTTGTACGCCACCGCCAGGAAGGCTTGACTGAGCGACCTCCGGTGAGACACCCGCCCGCGTGGCAGTGATACGTCCCGCCATGGGCGTGACGTCGGTAGAATTCCATCGAGGTCCGCCACTCGTGTCCACGTGTTGGGAGAGGGTGGTTAAGGCCGGCCTGTGTTTATTGCGGCCACGCCCTTTCCCAGCAGCTGCGTCCTTCACACCGCGACGGCTGGCCTTGACGCGGATCAGCAACGTGACGTAGAGACAGGCATCGAGCACAACGAACCCGACGACAAGCGCGACCAGTATTGCCCGAAGCCACCGGGAAGAGGACGCGAAGGGCCCGCACACCGTTACCTCGTTCTCCGCGCCATTGGCCGGTTTGGGGGACGCGTCTACGACGACCATGGCGGCTACGGTGAATAAAATGGTCCAACCGACCGCTATGTACATCTTCGTCCTTCTGCGGCTAAAGACCCTGTCGTGTCCTTGGTCCAGATGGTGCACGACTTTATAGTAGCGCTCCGTGCAGATCAACGCCATGCTGAACAGCGAGGCTCCCTGCGATATCACGGCGAAGGTCGAGTGTAATTTACACATCACCAACTCATACGAACGTCGAGCAGCGTCGTCCGTGGCGAGCAACTCTCGCAGGACACCGTCTAGGAAGTATGGCGTCAATGTAAAGGCCGTCATGCCGTCCGCGCAGGCCAAGTTTATCAAACACATGTTGCTGCTGCTGATAAACAACCGACGCTTCCGCTTTAAAGTTATGATGATGACAGTATTGGAGATGAGGATCAAAGGAACCATGGCAACCCAGACGACCCGAAAGAAGAAGGCGAGGCGACCAGTGGTCGTGGCTAGGAGTCCTGACGTCACGGCGTCCGCCGCCATAATCCGCTGTCGGGCCTGGCGTTGATGATTGTTGCTATTGACGACAGCTGTCTTTCACTATCACGAAAAAGAATTGACAGATATATGAAAGAAGAAGCTTATCCTATATTACACTCCTCATTTAATTCAGAACTAACGCTAGTCATGTTTTTTATCTAGATCCCGCACTGGTGGTAGTTATCTCAAAATTACTTATTATTCAGATAATACCCGCCAAATTAATACATAAATTATGCATATGCATACTACGTTAGAATGGCATATCAAACAGAATCAATCAATAATCAAGTTTAAGACTATATATACCGTGGGCTCATCGAATGTCATCGCTCAAGGAAGAACGCAGGATGTGTACTACGTCTCAGACGTAGTCAACTGATTTATTGGACAGGTTTTAAGGTTGATACACGTTCAATTAGTCAATTTTAGTGACACGAATTTAATCAGACAGTAAATTGTCACACAATTAGATGTCCTGCACAAAATGCTAAGCATATAGATTATGTATAATATAAGCATTTATAATTTTTATAATATTATGCATATTATGCTAACTCTATATATTAGCAAAGATATTAGTACGTATACTAATATCTTTTATATTATTATTGCTAAAATAACAGCCGCTTACCTTCTCGAAAACCGCGCTGTTGGGACGTGTGCAATTTAGGAGCGTTACACATCTCTCGCTAATGTTTGATGGCCTTCTCCCGGCACGTTCCTGCTTATAAGTGACACATTAGACATGGTCGTTGCTCCGAGGAAAGCAAATCCATATGCACCTACATCCCTGAGAAACGGCGCTTTATTCATCACTTGACAGACTTGTATAACATCTTTATGAACTGGCAGCCGCGACTCTCCGACCTGGTCGAAATTTAGTGAGAATTGGTAGCGAGCAAGCATTTGAAGCGTGAAGGGTCAGCTAGACTGCGAATATGGACGTCTGTTAGAACCTAAAACGTCATAGTGACGAAAACGTCAGACCTTAGTAGAATGAAATACACAGTTTTAAGTTATCGTCTAAGCTGTGCTTAACGTTTCTAAAGGTGACGGGGCCGGGTCACTTTTTTAGTTTTAGAAAGAGTTTTAGTTTTAGTTTTAGTCTTAAAAAGAGTTTAGAGAAGTGATTGATTGACAATTATAGTGACCCATTGGAGACCGAAAATAAGGAAATCTAAGGTTTCTGGTAGAAGATTCCAAGGGATAGACCCTTGAAAAAAGGGGGGGGGGGGTATATCGTTCTGCCATCGTTTAGGAAAACACTTATATATGTCTGGAACTGAAGAGTTGCTGCCTGTAGTATTCATAGCCCCGTTAATAAACACGGCGATCGAGGCACAGTGTGAAACTGTACATTTGCTCTCAGATGGTGCCGGCCGTGTGGTATGACGTTTTCGTCACTATGACGCTTTGGGACCTAACACACGTCCGTGAAACGCTTCTTTTGCTTCTGCGCCGAACTGCATTGTTACCTCCATTGTGTCCGTCCACAATGCATGTGTCCAAAAGAAGTGTTCCGGTGATGTTTTAGACGCCCCATGCGCATCACCCTGAATACTGTACGTGTATTACTTAATTAGACCTGTCGTCGCTATCATGTCAAAAGACGCTAAAGAAAACTACATGTCTTTCCCGGAACGTGTATTCTGACTGGGTTTGTGATATCTCGGCCCAGGCCCGGTGGATGAAAGACACCAAGCGCCTCGGGCCAAATGGGAAGTTCCCTTTGGCCTAACGTGTAAGGTGATCGCTCGGGATGCGGAAGGTCGCCGGTTCGAAACCCGCCTCTGCGGGTAGAACTTTCGGCGTCCATTCGGGCCTGGGACCACAAATACTACATTTGGTGCCGATGGTGACGAACCTGGGAGCCACATGATAAGGCCAGCGTCCGGGTTATACGGCGTGGCGCATGGTGGCGGTTACTGCGAGGTCGCAGTCCATTGGGGAAAGGGTGGAGTGTGATATCTCGGCCCAGGCCCGGTGGATGCAAGACACCAAGCGCCTCGGGCCAAATGGGAAGTTCCCTTTGGCCTAACGTGTAAGGTGTTCGCTCGGGATGCGGAAGGTCGCCGGTTCGAAAACCGCCAGGCGGGTAGAACTTTCGGCGTCCATTCGGGCCTGGGACCAGAAATACTACAGGTTAATTAAAATGTTTATAATCGCTCGGCACAGGCCTGTGGGCGTGGGCTCTGTGTGAACGCTTTCCTGGTGTTGCTGGATGACAGGATGACACCGCACTACCCCGGGGTCCTCTACACATGTATACTGCTTGTTTACTATCGTATGAAATATCAGTTCTGCGGAGTATACCTGAGAACATTTTTAGTTTTGCATGCTTCAAATTTTCACGAAAAAAATTTGATTTCACAGGGTCTTTCCTTATGGAATATATCCGTTCTCTCAGACATCACGTACTGCATCATGGACGACCCCCCCCCCCCCCACACACACACAGACCTCCCCTCACCCTCCCCCGGAGGGTAAGGCAACCATATATGCCCTATACCAGTTGGGCGTAGTTAGTGGAATAAGCCCACGGCGCGACATTCCTGATTCCTCAAAAGTTTAAAACAGTAACATCAATACAACCGATAATGGAATGGAGGTGTTTTAGGCCACTTTTGTGCACATACAGGCTAAATTGGGCCAAGGAACCTCCCGAGACGATGAAGGAATGAAACATGCCCCAGATTAGGTGCCCGAGCCCGGATTCGAACCCAGGACCTATTGATCTGCGGTCTAGTGCGCTAACCACTACACCAGGGAGGCCCCCTCAACCGATAATGGAATTTAAGGCCAAGATTTTTCTGAACGAAGAGGGCAGAAGGGAACTATGTTTGTCACTATTGCTGTGGCTGACATTCACAAAAAAAAAAAAAAACGTACGGCAGTGATTTCTCTAGAGACTTAATTCGCCCTGAGGCGTATTCGCTCTCGGCTAGTCAATTATTTCGCCTCTAAATAGGGTGTTGTAACAAGCAACCGTAACCAGTGCAAGCTTTTCGCTCTCGGTTTTTCGCGAGGCCCCACAATTGCCCCCCCCCCCCACCCCCCTTTCGCTAGAAAATACCATTCCCTTTCTCTGAAATAGGGGGCACAGTCACAAACTGTTCCGCAAAACTTCAACAGCACCCCCGGGTCCAGATGCTTTCCCTCGCGCCTTGATAGTACCAGCCCCCCACCCCCGGCCGCAAGTTTTTCACGCGCCTAGCTGGATAGTACGTGCATAAACGGTGCTCCCCTTTTCGTAAATTGCAGGGTTCAGGGGGCCGGGACCCTAGCCCCCCCCCCCCCACCCCTTTTTTTCTTTTTTTTAAGCAAGACTGCCGTTTTTCAATGCAAAATGTAGGCGTGTTAAATGCGTTTGTGGCTCATCAATCCCTCCGGCATATTGCGTAGACCAACGTACAAACTGTAAACGACAAGGTTCTGAGGCATTGACCGCAGGGGCGGATCCAGGATTTTTTTGAAGGGAGGGGGGGGGGGGGCAAACTTATTACAACCGGGGTATCCACCATAGGATAGTTTTTCACGCGCCTAGCTGGATAGTACGTGCATAAACGGTGCTCCCCTTTTCGTAAATTGTAACGTACACATTGTAAACGACAAGGTTCTGAGGCATTGACCGCAGGGGCGGATCCAGGAATTTGTTGAAGGGGGGGGGGGGGCGGGTGGGGCAAACTTATTACGACCGGGGTATCCACCAATTTTTCCCATTATCGCCCATATAGGTTGGCATGGATCTCCCCCCCACCCCCAGCCCCCCCTTTTTTTTTTTGAAACAACGCTATTGGAGGTGGCGCGGATCTCTCCCCCCCCCAGCCCCCCCCCCTTTTTTTTAGGAAGAACACTATTGGAGGTGGCGTGGATCTCCCCCCCCCCCACCACCCACCCCCCGCGGTCGTAAAAAAATTGGTGGATACCCCGGTCGCCATAATTTAAGTTTGCCCCCCCTTTCAAAAAAATCCTGGATCCGCCCCTGCGGCCAATGTTTCAGAACCTAGTCGTTCACAATTTGTACGTTGGTCTACGCAATATGCCGCAGGATCTAGGATCGATGAGTCACAAATGCATTTAAAACGCGTTTCAATATTTAGGTCTGGCTAGAAACCGGTGTCACGGTCTGAAATTGTTACCGTGCTGAAATTACCGAGGCACCTTCTGCGCATGCGCAACTTCGGGCTGTTAAATTAAAAACCGTTGCGGTAACGGTCTGGAATTGTAACCGTGCCAAAAATGGTTTCATGCTTTTAGCCGTAGTATGGCGTCCAGGGGGACAATTTCAGACTGGGGAAACTTCAGACCGCTACCAGCCGTGCTGGAATTGTGCCGTGCCGAAAATGTTTTAATGCTTTTAGCCGTAGTATGGCCGCACAGGTGGACAATTTCAGACTAGGGTACTCAGGCCGCTAACATGCAGTTCGTTGAAAATCTGCCTTGCCGCATGCATGTAACAATAGACTTCAATTGTTAATTTAGATGTTTAATGGTCGTCGTATAAGTGAGAAAGATACACGCAGCTGATTTAACTTATCTATATCACATACCCGTGTATAGCATTTTTTCCGAAAACGAAGTCCTAATATTATTACTTCTTTTTTTTATATAAACCGTACTTTTCAGAAACATAAAGCGCCTCGTAGATCTCAATAGATTATTCGAAATAAATGCCCAGTGTATTTAAATAAAATGCCAGTCGAAATAAGGTTGTTTTTGTCAAAAAAATAGTAATTCCACAGGCACCGTAAATCAGCGGGGGTACCCTTAAGGGGGGGGGGTGGGGGGCGATACCCCCCACCGCTGACTTCTAGCGAGTAAGCGCCGGCGAACGGCTGAGTCTATAATTATTGGTGTACATGCTGAACTGTTGTGAGACGGTTGCTGACTGTTTTTAGTCACCCAGTCTGAAAAATAAAACCACAAAGATGTTTGGGATTATGGGATCTGAGTGAAGTCGCAGTCAGTTGAACAATGTAGGTTATAATGATTTCCGTCAATTATAGAAAAAGATGAAGTAAGTGGATGTCCACGTCTGGCGGCGAGGAAAACGCTTGAAATAACCCTAATATCGCTCAGGCTTTTTTTGGGGGGTTGGGTGGGGGCACAGGTAGATTCTAGCCCTAGTCCCGGGAGACCCACTCCGTAACCTCTGTAGGCGGAACAGAGTGGGTCTCCCGAGGCTAAGGTAGCCCCAGTTCTGTGGCTGTAGGACAGGCAAAAATCTGACAGGGCCCGTCTACAGCCCAGAACCATCAGACCATAGGCTGTGTGGGCTGAAACACAGCCTAGCCCTAGTCGCATTCCATAGTAAAATTCTGGTCTGGAACAACCCCACTTCAGGGTTGTTTGACTTTGATCAAGTGTAGCTCTGATTCTCCTTTGCTGTGGGAAAAGTTTGATAACAGAAACAAACCTTAATCCTTTTCTTAATACTTCCTGACAAGTAATGACTAATCACATAAGTAACTGTAGAAGGCGTGAAAATGCCTGTGTGAGTGATGTGTGAGCTTTACGGTCGAGTTCTTTGCGGGCCGCTTTTCGCCGGTCCAGATTTTGTGAGTTTCGTGTATATTTCTTGCTGCGGTCAGTTCCGACACGTTCGATTTCACTACAGCGGACCCCATCCCTTTCTTGATCATTCTCGTATCTGTTGTCGATATCTCTTTCTATTCCCCCCCCCCTTTATCTCGCTGTACTTATTTCTCATTGGTCCAATGTTCCACTCCTGTGCCACTCCTGTGCCGAGTATGTCCATCCCATTTCTTCATGGGTAATATAAAGCGCTGCTCTTGGGTGGGCAAGACATACCCTTCACAGCCAGCCTCCAGACCGGAGCTGTTATTGTCATCTGTATTTTACAGGTAAGTGGAAGTAGGAAGTGGGATTTAAGGGGAATTTAACTTGATGGATCTCGTCAGTATTTTATCGCTCGGTCAGATAATGTGTATGAATGAATAACATAATGAATGATGTGTTTGATTGATGTGTTTGATTGATGTGTTTGATTGATGTGTTTGATTGATGTGTTTGATTGATGTGTTTGATTGATGTGTTTGATTGATGTGTTTGATTGATGTGTTTAATTGATGTGTTTGATTGATGTGTTTAATTGATGTGTTTTATAAGATGGATTGATATGATGGATTGATATCAGTGCTAGATTGATGTGTTTAATTTACTGACATCATTTATATGATGTTAGATTTAGCACTTAATGTCTGAATATAGTTTAGGAATTCTCTACTCCCACTAATATGTTTATGTGGGGCCATTGACATCGTCCTTATGTATATGAAATGTGAATAACATTCCAATATTGTCATACAGCCGTTATTGTGACGATGTGATGAAGCGGACGGCAATAGACATACCCTTCACAGCCAGCCTCCAGACCGGAGCTGTTATTGTCATCTGTATTTTACAGCAATAAAGCCATTCTTACAAACCCGGTGGTGTTCAGCGACTACAATGGCGTCATGAACAGGATGGGTGGCGAAACCACGCGGTGATGGCCAGCCAATGAGGATCCTGAGGTGGACACGTGACAAGAAAGTACGTCGCCCGCTCATCCGGACACCTCTGACGTGGATCGAGTGCACCCATCAAGAATCAGCGCTGCATTGGACGGGTGTCTGGCAACCATCAGTTGACAACGGTATCACAGTGGTGTGAAAGGCTTACACCACGTCGTACTACGTGTACTTAGCCGGAAATTGACTAACCCGATGGCGGTCATGTGAGTAAGGACAACTGTCGCCCGGTCTAGAACAGACGGGGTATCACTCCTTGCCGCGGGGTTAATGTCCTGTCGATTTCCACCATCGTGCTCACACTACTGTATTCGTCAACTTGTGCACAACCGTGTGCAGTTCATTCCAGTATCGCTCATAGATGCGGATCCAGTGACGTCCCTTGAGTGATGTCAATAGACGTCGTACATCAAAGCAGATTGGTGTCTACGGAAAGAGGTGAGAAGACACGAGAGAAGATTTGGCACCTGACTGAGGACAGCTGACCAGCAGATTGGTTTTCGTTCGTGGATTGATCAACCACTTCCGGAAACGCCCGGGTCCAGTTGCAAGATTTTGGAAACTGTCTTCCCGTATTCCTCCGTGTGGTGAGAACTTCGGCTATATAGAACAGTTCAATGCCTAGGAGAAAACCAGAGGAAATGTAAATTTCCTTCACACCAAACTTTGTTCCATTTTTTTTGTGTTATATATATCTTTTTTTTTAATTATTAGATCTATAATTAGAGCTCACGGAATGGCTTACATATAATTACATCGTGTATAGGTATAGTATTATATATATATATTATTTATGTAAGTATTAGTATTGACGGTATCTTACGCAAAAAAAAAAAAAAAAAAAAAAAAAAAAATGCTCACAGAATTAATTTTAATGGACTGTATGCTACCTAAACGAGTTTAAGTGTTAGTAAAGCTGTGAAAGAATGAATGTTTGAGGCAAGAATGAGATGATATTGATACATTTAGAGAAACTTCACCCAGCGATAATATATGGATGGGACACTTAGGATAAAGGGTAGAATGATATGTGTCAAATACACCTTTTGAAATTCAAGGCATTCTGCTGAAATCTCAATTAGTGGACCAAAATGATTACCAAGCCAAACGCATCTGCAAGGAGGTAAGTGATCTTTCTTATCTGTCTGACCCTATCCTCCCTTCGATTGATGTCCATATTCCTTTGTTCCATTGATCGTTTTGTTGGACTACATATGTGGAATATTTGAAGTGTGAGGTGATATTTGATACCATGAGTACGTTTAAACGAGCGCTCTACCTCTCGGGGTTAGCTCCAGAGACCACCGCCAAAGATCTTGAAGTTTTCCTAGCTAAAAGTGGTAAAATTGAAGCCATACTGCTGGATAGAGATCCGGGACGTAGACAAGTCGTAGGTTACGTCTTGTTCAAAGATAGTCAGTCTGTCTCCCGGGCGGTTACTGAATTGTCTGGTGGTACCTTGTGTGGAGTCAATCCTCAACTACGAGTGGCAGGTATGGAACACGAGCTTAAGATTTTACGGTTGCTAGGTGAGGATGGAAGTGATACAAAGCACGAAGCAGATATCTCAAATGTGTCTTCAAGTACCGGAAGTGCCGGGCATGGTCCTCCCATCGTTACAGAGAGGGCTAATGCGTATGTGAAAATACCCAATTTCTCGGGGGATTGCGAAAAGAATGAATTGACGTATGATCAATGGAAATATGAGGTACGATGTCTGATTAACGAGGGTTATGCCTCAGCGGCGATATTGCAGGCACTACGAAGGTCACTTAGAGGTACTGCGGCGCAAGTCATGCGTTATCTAGGGGAAAGAGTGCAAGTCGCGGAGGTTTTGTCAAAGTTTGACATCATATTCGGTAATGTACTGTCCCCCGAACAGTTATACCAAGAGTTTTACAGTGCCAGGCAGAAATCGGGTGAATCTCCGGCAGTATGGGGATGTCGGCTAGAAGAGTTGTTAACACAGCTGAATGAGAAGGTCGGTGTATCTGATATTTTAGCGAAAGGAATGCTGCGCACGCAGTTTTGGATGGGGTTAGTCAATGAGAAATTGAAAAATGCGACTAGGCACAAGTTTGATGCCGGTGCTTCTTATGACGACTTAGTAAAGGCCCTCCGAACAGCTGAACACGAGTTTGGACAAGCTTCTAAGCTAAATGAGCGGGGTAAAATTAGTGCTCCACAACAGATAACGGAGGCTATTGGGCAAACCATTTCGGATAAATTATCTGTGATGATGGAAAAACTGAGTGCATTAGACACAAAGGTGTCTGAAATTGAGCGACGAGTAAAAGCCTGTGAGTCTAGAGACCAGCCTAAAACCGAGAATGAGAGACCACCCTTTGTCAGAAAAGGAAAAAAATGTGATAGATGTGGTAGATGGGGACACCTAACAAATTTGTGTCATGCTAAGTTGCACGTACAAGGATATCCGTTAAACTCGGAAGCACCCGTGTCGCAGGGAGGGTCGCGGGATGCTCTAGTCTGAATAGTCTCCCTTGTCGGTCACGTGGCCCTGTAGATATGGTTGGAGATACAAATGTCGTTGATCTGTGTCTCGACCAGGAGAAATGCAAAGCCCTCTTAGACACCGGGTCTCAAATCACTACTGTAGCGCAGTGGTTTGTGGATGAAAACCTGGCCCATGCTACGTTGCAACCATTAGACACTTTCTTGCAAGTAGAAGGGGCTACTGGTCAAATGATCCAGTATAAAGGGGTAGTGTCGCTAGCAATCACTATCCCCGCCCCTATCTTTGGGGATTCTGTAATAATTCAAACTCCTGTTCTTGTTGTTGCCAATACACAATATAACGGCACTGTTCCTGTAATTGTCGGCACTAATGTTTTAAACAGATGTTTGCAAGTACAAGAGTCGACATCGGTAGTAAATGAGTCCTGGCAACGAGCACTTCGATGTTGTCAAGACAGAGAGCGAGTTGTATCATCCAATGACAGCATAGGCATCGTGCATAGCCTCAAGCAGGTAGTGGTGCCAAGCTTCGGTAAAGTCACTGTTAGTGGCGCAACCCGGGTCGGTCCTTTGGGGAAAGTATTGACCTTGAGTGAAGAACAAGACCAAGGTAATCTGCCAAACGGTCTAGTATTAGTACCAACGTTGCAAACAATAGAGAGTCATTCCAAAGTTTCAACCAGGGTTCATGTAGAGATTCATAATCTTTCTGGTAGAACAACTATAATTCCAGCCAAAACCCACCTGGCACAGTTGCAGGTCGTATCTCTGATACCGAGAATAGATTGTTCGTCACAAACGCAGGTCACAGTACCGGCAGATAATGTCTGGACAGATAATAAAGAATTTGTGGATAAATTCGATCTAAGTTGTCTGGATGAACATAGTCCAATGAAAGAAAAGGTGTCTGGATTCCTTACGAATTGGCAAGATATATTTTCTCAAAACGATTTTGACCTGGGACCGACGGGTCTGGTAAAACATGAAATAAACTTGGTTGATGATACTCCGATACGAGAAAGATATCGGCGAATTCCACCCAATATGGTCGAGGAAGTAAAACAACATCTAAATCAAATGTTAGATTGTGGCGTTGTTAAACCCAGCCATAGTCCGTTTTCTTCTCCAGTGGTCATGGTTCGAAAGAAAGACGGGAGCTTACGGTTTTGCATAGATTATAGAAAACTAAATTCGAAAACCGTCAAAGATGCCTATGCCATTCCACGTCTGCAGGATAGTCTTGATGCTCTTGCTGGCGCTCGATGGTTTTCCACGTTGGATCTTAAATCCGGATACTGGCAGGTTGAGATGAAAGAAGCTGATAAGGCCAAAACAGCCTTTACGGCCGGTACATTGGGCTTTTATGAATTTAATAGGATGCCTTTTGGATTGTGTAATGCTCCCGCCACGTTCCAGCGGCTCATGGAAGTCTGTATGCGGGATTTAAATCTGACTCAATGTTTGTTATACCTCGATGATATAATTGTCTATTCGTCAACGCTAGAAGAACACTTAGAAAGACTCACGAACGTGTTTAAGAGACTGAAGGAGCACGGACTTAAACTCAATCATAAGAAATGCCATTTCTTCCAAAAAGAAGTTAAATATCTTGGACATATTATTTCCGCTGATGGCATCAAGACAGATCTAGGTAAGATCGCCGCAGTACGAGACTGGCCAGTGCCAACTTCCGTCAGTGAGTTACGTCGATTTCTGGGTTTCACGGGTTTCTATCGAAGATTTGTTAAAAACTACGCTAAGATAGCGCGTCCCCTGTGTGATTCACTCAGAGGTCCTTTGAGAAAAGGTCAAAGAACCAGAATTGAGAAATTCGAATGGGGAGACTCCCAACAGGTGGCATTCGATCGTCTAATCCAGGCACTGATATCAGCGCCAATACTAGGATATGCAGATTACAAGCTTCCATTCAGATTGCATGTAGATGCGAGTGGTGATGGATTAGGAAGTGTCTTATATCAGGAGCAAGACGGGTTGTCACGTGTCATTGCCTACGCTAGTCGCGGGTTGTCACCATCTGAAAGGAACTACCCGGCCCACAAACTCGAATTCCTTGGTTTGAAGTGGGCGGTGACTGAAAAGTTCATGGATTATCTGTATGGTAGTTCTTTTACTGTCTACACCGATAACAATCCGCTTACCTATGTGCTCACTACTGCTAAGTTGGATGCCACAGGTCACCGTTGGTTATCAGACTTATCGTCTTTTACTTTTGACATAAAATACAGGAGTGGTCGAATGAATGTCGACGCTGATGCCCTATCGAGAGTTCCGCGTCATGCTGAGAGATGCAACGTGGATGGAAAGGTAGTAGAGGCTATTTGTCAGTCACACAGCTCTACCCAGTTTCTCGAAACGTTGTGTGTTGGGGATCAGTCCGTAGAAAACCTTTCCGGGGATACGTTTGCCATGATGTCCCGTGATGAATGGGTGGTTGCTCAAGATGGTGATCCAGCATTACAGTCTATTGTTAGTTACTTGAAGGGACGACTGAAACCCGCCATGTCCACCGATAAACGCATGCTAACTCTATTGCGACAGTTGAATAAGTTTCAGCTAAGAAATGGTGTCTTATATCGCCGTCGACAAGTAGACGGTAAGGACACTTTCCAGTTAGTGTTGCCAGATTCACTGTACAAAACTGCACTCCGTGGTGTACACGACCAGATGGGTCACTTGGGCCGCGACAAGGTCATTGCCCTGTTACAGCAGCGATTTTACTGGGCCGGCATGAGTGCTGATGCCGCAGAATGGGTGAAGACTTGTTTTATATGCACCAAACACAAGGCCACAGGAGCAGTTGCTCCATTGGTATCGATATCTAGCTCACAACCCTTAGAATTAGTGTGTATGGATTTTTTGAGCTTGGAAGAATCGAAGGGCGGAATTGGGAATATACTGGTTATAACCGACCACTTCACTCGTTATGCGATTGCTGTGCCTACGCGAAATCAAACCGCCAGGACGACGGCAGAAGTGCTCTTCAAACATTTCATTAACCATTATGGTTTTCCTTTGCGTTTGCATAGTGACCAAGGACGAAATTTTGAATCCAAAGTACTTGCTGAATTGTGTAAAGTCACGGGAATACAAAAGTCTCGCACGACTCCGTATCATGCAATGGGAAATGGTCAGTGCGAGCGTTACAATCGTACTTTATTGAGCATGTTGGGCACACTAACAACCGAACACAAACTTAACTGGAAGGAACATGTGAGTCCCATGACGCACGCTTATAACTGTACAGAAAACAGCACCACAGGTTATTCTCCTTTTTTTCTCATGTACGGGAGACAACCACGTCTACCCATCGACTTGATTCTTGGGGTCAAGGATGAGGGTGAAAGAGAGAAGGTAGAGTACAATGTTTACGTTGACGGGCTCCGACGTAGGCTCAGCAATGCGTACGAAACTGCCTCTGCACACGTTTTGCGTCGTCAATCGGCTCAGAAAAGTAATTATGACAGACGGGCTAGGGGTGCAATTCTTGCACTCGGCGACCGTATATTAGTGAAACAGGTAGCATTTGAGGGACCACATAAGCTCACCGACAAATGGTCGGACGAAGTGTATGTTGTACAAAGCCAACCCGACGTCGATATCCCGGTGTATGTAGTTAAGCGGGAGTCGGGAACCGGTAGGATTAGGACTTTGCACCGGAACATGTTATTGCCTATCGGTGTCCTGCCGGTCCCCACGAGTGACGGTCAGACCGTCGCAACGAGAGCCCCTAGACGGAGACAAAATGCATGCGCATCTGTCAAGGACTCCACTGAGGAGTCAGACACTGATGAGTCAGAATCCGATGAATGTTGTTATTACTTGCGCAGTCGGGTGAGGAACCCAGCTGGAGGATCCACAGAAGGCGTGGAATCACGCATTAGAGATGTGGCTACAACGTCTGCGTCTGAGAACGGGAAAATTGCTGTCCCGGCAGGTGAAAGACCTTCACCAATTGCCCACCAAGACGAGGTAGCCAACGTGCCTACTGGTGACGAAGAGGTTCGGACAGGTCTACGCCGGTCTACGCGCTTGCGAAAGCCGCCCGAACGATTTAATGATTTTCAAATGTTACAACAGATTTACTATGTGTAAATATTATGTTTTATGCTTTGTTTTGTCAATGTCAAGGGACGACATTTTCTCGCGGGAGGGGATATTGTAGAAGGCGTGAAAATGCCTGTGTGAGTGATGTGTGAGCTTTACGGTCGAGTTCTTTGCGGGCCGCTTTTCGCCGGTCCAGATTTTGTGAGTTTCGTGTATATTTCTTGCTGCGGTCAGTTCCGACACGTTCGATTTCACTACAGCGGACCCCATCCCTTTCTTGATCATTCTCGTATCTGTTGTCGATATCTCTTTCTATTCCCCCCCCCCTTTATCTCGCTGTACTTATTTCTCATTGGTCCAATGTTCCACTCCTGTGCCACTCCTGTGCCGAGTATGTCCATCCCATTTCTTCATGGGTAATATAAAGCGCTGCTCTTGGGTGGGCAAGACATACCCTTCACAGCCAGCCTCCAGACCGGAGCTGTTATTGTCATCTGTATTTTACAGGTAAGTGGAAGTAGGAAGTGGGATTTAAGGGGAATTTAACTTGATGGATCTCGTCAGTATTTTATCGCTCGGTCAGATAATGTGTATGAATGAATAACATAATGAATGATGTGTTTGATTGATGTGTTTGATTGATGTGTTTGATTGATGTGTTTGATTGATGTGTTTGATTGATGTGTTTGATTGATGTGTTTGATTGATGTGTTTGATTGATGTGTTTAATTGATGTGTTTGATTGATGTGTTTAATTGATGTGTTTTATAAGATGGATTGATATGATGGATTGATATCAGTGCTAGATTGATGTGTTTAATTTACTGACATCATTTATATGATGTTAGATTTAGCACTTAATGTCTGAATATAGTTTAGGAATTCTCTACTCCCACTAATATGTTTATGTGGGGCCATTGACATCGTCCTTATGTATATGAAATGTGAATAACATTCCAATATTGTCATACAGCCGTTATTGTGACGATGTGATGAAGCGGACGGCAATAGACATACCCTTCACAGCCAGCCTCCAGACCGGAGCTGTTATTGTCATCTGTATTTTACAGCAATAAAGCCATTCTTACAAACCCGGTGGTGTTCAGCGACTACATAACCTTTCTTGAAAGGCAAAAATAATCCAGTCTGTCACCAGAAATTCAAAGGAAAACATGTGTTTTCACTTACCCAATGACTGGGTCCCTGAACAATGAACCAATTAGCATGGCTTATAATATCATGTGATGACCTTACACATGTGCAGTGATCAATTTCCTGTAAAAAAAATTATGGCATGTTGTTGTCCATTTTTATGCCAGTAGGCAATTATGGCTCCTTTTGAAGAGTTTAACAACTTTGGAAAAGTTCATACATCAGTAATTATATGTAGAAAAGTACTTTTACATTGTTGAAACTAATTATGAAAGCTGTACTTAAACAATTCAATATGTCACGTGAAGTTGATTTCTCACTATAGAATGCTACATGGCTATGATTCTTCAACCATAGCCATGGATTCATGGCTACCACAGAACCAACCAAGTATTTACCCCTGAATGCCTTGGGTTGCCGTCTAACCGCATCTCTGTAAAACCACTGTGGTGGGTTTCACAAAGATGGTATTAGGTAATACCAGTATTAACTTTAATACCGGCAATTTTTGTAATAGGTAATACCGACTCGTAATACCATTTTACAGACGTAAATAAAGACGGTATTAGCTGTGACTGGTATTAGGCGATTTAATACCGATCAGTGACGTCATAACATATCGCGACAAAATGCTTAACGTAAACGTAGTATAGTTTATACGTTTCGATTTCTAAATCGAACTGTTTTTACCCACCAATGGGTCAGATTCTGGTAAACTTACCTCATTTAGGTAATATGTGTGGTCTAACGCTATATTAAACCAACGCTTTATTCCAAGGCGCCGGGTGAAGGATTACACACGGTTGACAAATATTTAACTTTTCACGTACATGCTGGTATGGAAGTATAATCATGGCAAAAGTGACCTCGAGGTGGTTATATTCATCGTAAAACTCTTCTTTCAGCTTCTTTCAAATAAATGTTATCAATGTTTTGCCCATCTGTTTCGAGATCAATAAAACATCTACATGTATGTGGCATGATGTTTATCGCATCGGTCTGGAGGCTGAGGTGAACTACGAGTACATCTCGACCTATATCCTGCTGTGAGACAATATAAGCGCAACAATGTAATACAAAGTTTCTAGCTCTATGACGACATGAACTCGCCACATGAACATATGAAGCAGGCCACGGTCAATTATGCTCATGAAAGCATAACTTGCTAGATCGTGGCTCGATCTGTTTGTAAATGTGGCATCGGTATGGAATGATTTACAACTGCTTAGATTTACCGCCATTTTCGTCTGTTTTATTTTAAATCATAAGGCATGGAACACGAAAAGTCTATGTCACAATAAATCTTGAAACGATCACAAGACAAGACCGGATTGCCTGCCCATATGAATGTGCCGTCGACTGCATTTATGGCCATCAAATCAAAGGACTTGTGCCAAGTTGTGGCTCCTCAATAGGTCGGTATTATCAGCGCTAAACCTGCTACGACTCGGTATTAAAGTTAATACCGAGTTTAATACCGACATGCTCTTAATACCGTCTTTGTGAAACACGTTATAAAGTTGGTCTTAAGTTAATACCTATTTAATACCTTTATTAGCATTAATACCGGTATTAAAAAGCTTTGTGAAACCCACCACTGGCACGCGGTTTGTAAGATGGAAGTCCTATACGGCCTGTGTATACCCTATATAATATAGATAGGTGCTACCTAAAAAATGCGAGCGTATATTTATTAATTCAGATATGCCGAAGGGATACATCTAGATTAATATTCAAAATTAATCTCATTTCAGCTTTCCATAAAGAATATCTTTGGCGGAATGACGTATACCATACTCATACTTGTGGCATATCATTCGGTTGCTTAGGAACGGCCCCCAATATAACGCGGAAGTTACTGTAGAAGTGCTGAAGTAGAATAAACAATTGAGGAAGTACCTTTAGGGCATGCAGATAAGGTGTCAGGTACACATATATAATTGATGTGAGCTGATAGACTTACTTGTTTGAAAGCCGTACACGAAAATTAAACTTATTTAGTATCCATTTGACCGAGATATATCCACTTCTGTCGAGGACTGTTATTCAAATGACCAATATCACTGTTTGCGGCCTGTGGAAATCTCGTCGGTGAACCGAAATCTCGCGCCTGTGGCTGCCAGCGGGGGTGCTAGGTGCCAACGTGGGGTGTGACGGGAGGGGACGGGGGTGTGGAGAATTGTGACGTCATGTTCATAACATTTTGACGTCACAATTACTCACTATGACAGCAGCCGATGGGCGGTCACCAAGAGCGCTCTGCTTGGCAACAGACATTTAGCTCATCGCTTGTTCTAAATAAACTCTAATTTAAAGTTTAGGCCTACATCCAATGTTAACATTGAATAATTGATTCTTTAATTTTGTGGGGCAGCTGATTTAATTATTAAAGACATGACATGATAGGCGTCAACCTCTCTTTGCTTAAATATATTTATGTACAGCTGATATTTACTCCAAATCCGAAAATGTCTCATGGGGGTTGTTACGCGAAATGAAAGTCCTAAGCCTTTGCTTGAAATGGACTTTGACTATGCATGCATGTTACCTTAAGAGCTCGCTTGCGCTCGCTATAACAAGAGGGTAAGCAAGCTCTGAGGCTCAAACCAAAACACCAAAATATTAAAGGCTTATTTTAGTCTTACATGATGCTGTCACAATAAAACCTGGGTTTCTTCAGATGCTACGCAGTCAAGTATAGATAAATAAATACTTTTTTTCCATTGGAGAAAAAATTATATGTTAAAAAAAACCTCTTACACCAAATGAATGCTATTAATTTGAAAAAAAGGCCTCTTGGATAGCTAAGTGGGTTAGAATGCTCACATTGAATGGTCTGGCCACTTGAGAGCCAAATGGCACGTAGATTGGTGGTGCGAGCCCTGCTGTGGCCATGTCTGTGTGGTCGAAGGATAAATATCCCATGTCCTTATTCGTTGAGAGTAATTGGTTCCCCTGGGGACATGGCTCCGCTCTCCCTTCTCCCATTAACATGATATAACCATAATGGCTTAAAGCGTCTTGAATATAAACTAAACTCAATTGCTAATTGCCTTAATCTTATGTTTATCCACATCAATTTGCAATCCTCATCTGTTACTAAAACCTTGCAAAATATTTTAAAAGTTCTGTGTCACTGTGTCACCCTTTATCAGTGAATTAGATACACACTATGCAGCACGCTGTAGGGTGGTGGCCGACTGATAGTAAATCATGCTCATGGATTGTGATCCTTTAGTACCAACACAAATGTTACCCTCTCTCCACCCCTCACTTGCCTCATCATATGCCCTCCGCTCCATCTCCATCTCACCCTCTGCCTTTGCCTACTACCCCCAACCTTATTCAGACAGATCCACACCACCATCAGCAATATTCAGACAGATCCACATCACTATCAACTACATTCAGACAGGTCCACAGAACATGTTGTTCTTCACATCAAAAGAAATATTGCATAATCCAACAAAAAAAGTAACAAGAGGATAATTATGCAACTCAAATTGAGTACAGTTCTAGCGTTAAACCTCGTGATGTCTGGCGCGATACGGGAGCTTAGGACACAATGTGGGGATTTAAGTATTGTCTCTGTAATCATGGATGGAACTACTGCAGCAACACATTCGCACATGTCTATCTTATTAACTTGGGTCAGATGGTAATTTGTTACAGGTTTTAACATATATTTTGACATTATCTGAAGATAAATCATCAGTTGTTAAGTACGATACCTTGTTGCATCAAATGACTTGGGGCATTAAATGCATCAAATGTCACCTTTCCGATGTAAAAAGCAAATTTCAATGTGCCAGTCGATTCTGCATATGCAATTCAGTATTCTGAGGGCATCATTAGTTCATAACAGTTTGAGATCTTTAGCCAAGATATTCAATAATTAGCAAGTTCGTCACCTTCGCGGTTGCTAAGAGGCTGGTTAGTAACTCGTACCTTAATCGTTGTTTTGCTTATATGCCTTAGAATACAGCTAGTTCGTCTTGGCCAGCTTCAAAGGCTGAATATATAACCCGATCTCCCCGCAGAGGGCGTTCCGCTTAAGACTAATCCCTCTGCCCCACGTCAAATTTAACCATCAGAATTATACCTCATACGCGAAAAATGAAAATGAATATAATCAAAGACAACGGAATGTCTATCTTTTGTTCAAATGATGCGTCGAAATTGCAAAATTCGACCTAAGCAACCGTCTAAAACGTGTTGTGACCCCAGCACCGTTGAGGTCAACAGTGAGGTTGGCGGTATGTGGGGCAGCGGCGATGTGAGGAACGAGCTCCCTCTGCTGGCAGAGTGTATATAACCATGCTAACTGGTTTACAGTGGCCGTGAGTTTGAAACCAGAATTTCTTCAGGTGGTTATTAACATGGCAATTGTTTTAAGTGACTTGGGATTTAGAACCCCGAGTTAATTAATCACAAAGAGCCACCCCGACCTCGCAATGCTTCGGCAGGGCCATAATATGCATAGGTAGCGCTGCAGAAGGCAAGCTAAGGGCAACTAACAGGAGAAATAAAACGCAACGCATGCAAATAAATGAACCACGGGATTTGGATTTCACCTAATTAAGTAATGTATTGTTAAGTTCAGTAATTAGCACTTCAGATCATGCATAGACTCAAAACAAAACAAGGAAAAATGATACGTATATGCAAGAATATAAGAAGTATAAAAACACGCTGCTTATTACTATCAGAGAAGCGAAACAAAATGTATTACCAGAACTTAATTAGGCAGAATCAAAACAATTTATTTAGAACCTGCGACACCATAAAAGGACGTCATTAATAGGAATAAATGCAAGCACTCACAAACTACATTAATCTTTAAAGATCAAGCTCCTAATTAAGTGCCGTATATTAACCGCACCGCGACTTTGCGGCCAAACAAAACAAGTGCAACATGCATCATCTTAATAAAAGCCGGCAGTTTCTGGTTTCGTTATACAAACTTGTGACGTTCAATTCCAACGAGAGAGATTGCAATATGATATTTCACCATTGGCATGAACACCATCATAGAGATGTAGGCAGACTTGACAATGTAGTTCACGTGTTCTGCCACTTCGATTTATGCTGGTTTTGAAAAGGTCAACAAAAACAAATTCTGCTCCCGATCTAACATAGAAGCTTATGAATTGGATCTGATCGGTTCTCCCTTAACTTCTCGAATTTTAGCTGCCAGAACAGGGTTTTAGTAGGTATACCTAGTTTATTTTAATGAAAGCCTAAACACTGAGGGAATGGTAAAAAGAAGTCAAAAGTGTGAAGTTCGAAGGGATCATAGGGACAAACACCCAATGCACTGTCAACTAACTCAGTTGAATCTAGATCTATCACAAATATATGGTAAAAGTTTATAAGGCGACCTTAACACTGTATGACCAACCTTTATTTACAAATGCTATATAATAAGGTGACGAGGTTGTGATATGTTGTGACGAACCTTAGACTCTCGGTAAACTATGGCCAGGTGCCAAACACTCAACTCGGCGTACTGTCGTTTGCGTATTTGATTTGTGCTGCCACCTGGCGAACGCTAGATTGGCGCGGCTCCGCGTATCCTTGGTGAGAGCAGTTCATTAAGCAGACTGATTAGCGCTTCATTTGTTCCTTATGCATTATGCTGTCCGGTAACTTATCTGGAGGATTATTCCTTAATTTTGATGACGTCTCCCAGAAGGTTTTACACACATGCCCATATAACGTGTCCCATTCTTCCGCTTTCCCCACGGCAAGTAGCCCAACGCTTCCGGTGGATTCCCAAACTCGTAAGACGATGGGATTCAGATTCAGATTTTATCAGGTTTAACGTGTCTGTTATCTATGGAGCTCGCTACGGTCGCTATGATTTTATAGTTAAGAATCCTTGGCCGAAAGCAAACAAAACATATTTTTTCATCCACACGATTCTTCTCGCATAAAATGGTGCAGCCAGCCGGTTCCCAGCCCTTAAACGTTGACAAGAATGAGTGCGCGTCACGCAGCTGCAGCCGGGCACCAGCGTGATGCGCACTTGCGCTGCATTTGCTATGAAAGCATATCTAGCCTTCAAATCCTGCCAATAATAGACGTACGTCCCCATGCTAAATTCATTGTCCACAGTTTGGCGGACACAAACTGTCACATTTACTTTAGATGGGAAAAAGTCGCAAACAAAGACATGAGTCCTTCAAACATACATTTATTTATTACATGGTAACTCGTAAGTTCGGAAATTTAAATGTAACGCCAAGTTGGCTTGATAAAAGATCCTTTCACATCTCCCCTATACTTCATTTAACAGTATTTATAAATCACCAATAACAATGCTCATTATGTTTTTCTTTACTTGTAGGATGTCTGTAATTGGGGACGTGGAGCAAATGGGGACGAAATACCTTCCAGACAAGTTTACAGAAGTTAAGAGTGAGCACCAGGAATCGTCCGAAGAGAGCCCTAGCGCTAACAAGATCGAGCCGGACTGGTCTGAATATAGCGCCGGGCGCACCACGTCGCATCTGCCGCTCCTCCACTGCAGGTGCATGGGTAATGATCCTCTGGGCAGTGGTGACACAGCTGACGAGCTAGTGAAGACTGAACCTGACTCTCAGCAAACAGATGCCATAGAATGTTCACGTCCCGCCAGGGCCGAGGCGACCTTATCTGAACGGGTCTCCGTAGCACTGGGTTCGGGGATGTTTCCTCCATGCCCTGATGTCGTTGAATTCCGTGGACAACCGTTGGCTCGTGAAACTATGGCGTCTCACGTGGAAACTATGGCGTCTCACGTGAAAACTATGGCGTTTCAGGAGGAAAAGGCGGCGTCTCACGGAGCGACTTCCGCGTCCCGCAAGGAAAGGATGATCTCCTGTAAGGACAAAGTGACCTCCCGTAAAGACAAAGTGGCCTCCCGTAAGGACAAAGTGGCCTCCCGTAAGGTCAAAGTGGCCTCCCGTAAGGACAAAGTGTCCTCTCGTAAGGAAATGGTGGCCTCCCGTAAGGACATAGTGGCCTCCCGTAAAGACACGGTAGCCTCGCTTAAGGACAAGGTGTCCCCTCGTACGGACACAGTGGCGTCTAGAATGGAAAGGCTGGCCTCACGTAGGAACATAAAAGCTTCCCCGGAGATGTCGTCTACTGAAAAACAGTTTGCCTGTAACTCTTGCAGCGCTTCATTTACTACCAGCGAGAGACTCGCATGTCACATCAAAAGCCACAGCGATAAACAATCTTTGGTGTGTGGTATTTGCTCTTCTTCCTTCAAATGGAAATCCGACTTGAAGAACCACATGAGAATGCACACCGGAGAGAAACCATTTGCGTGTCAAGTGTGCTCCGCCGCTTTTGCGCAAAATAAGTATTTGACGAAACACATGCGGATGCACACAGGGGAGAGACCCTATAAGTGTGACCTTTGTGACGCCGCATTCCCCCGCATAACTGGACTTCGCTACCACGAACACACACACACGGGAGAAAAACGCCACATCTGTGAAGTTTGCGCCTCGCCCTTTCAAACCAGTAGCCACCTCAAGCAACACATGACAACGCACAACGAAACGAAACCCTTCGTCTGCGACGTCTGCGCAGCCTCGTTCGCCTGGGAGAAGAGTTTGAAGAGTCACATGTTCACCCACACCGATGTCAGACCGTTCCTTTGTGACCAGTGCCCTGCGACGTTCACGTCTCCTGGTTCACTCAATGCGCATCGCAGCATTCACAGGGAAAAGCGGTTCTTGTGTGAAACTTGCTCCGCATCCTTCTCGCGGAAGTCATATCTCAAATGTCACATGATGAAGCACACTGGGGAGAAGCCGTTTGCGTGTGAGCATTGCGCCAAGGCTTACACCTCGAAGCGAAGTCTCGAGCATCATGTGATGAGGACGCACGCAGCGGAAAAACGCTTGGCTCGTCAAATCGCTTCCGCTACCGCCGAGTAAATAGCATTGTCTTTTGGTTATTCCGCTGACTGTTATCCATATGTATATGTACAATGGTGGTACATGAACATTTTAATCTGGGCCATGAATAAAGGATGATTCTGGCATTGCTTTCGTGTTTGTGACAGATTTGTTGATAATCCTGTATGATCAAGATCACTCATTGAAATCGTATGCGTGTTGCATAGACTGTAGTTTGTGCGTGGAGTATCTGTATCGGTTTATTCTTTCTTGTCAATTCGAAATGTGAAATTGTTTTGCTTTGTGTAAACAATATTTATTGACTATTGGCAAACAGTACATAATACTATGTTAATGCCTCTAGTGTATATTATAAACAGATAAAGATTTCGAGGCAGGGATGCAGGAAAAATACACAGACCATCAAACTATATATACTCGAAGATCAAGTTTCAAACCTTTTTGTTTCTTTTATATATTTATGGACAGCTTTCATTCATAATAACATCATTTTCAAGTGGTGATCCGTTTATACCCGTCGTCAAAGTTTGTAAATTCAACGGAACTACTGTACGAACTGTATTCACCACATGCTTCCTGGACTTATCATAAAGTGGACAATAAAAGAAAGAATGCAGAGCGTTCTCACTTTTGAAACCACACTGACAGAAAGTATCATTTCTAACATGTAAATTGCGACAAAGATCAAAATTTAGCCCACTGCACCCCACGCGAATTTTGGCAATTAAAGCGTTTTCTCTTTTATTCCAGTAGTAGTATATAGAGTTCTTTGGATGCTTATGCTTAATTAATCGAAGTAATTTAAATATATGAATAGTTTCAGCCCGTTTTACGTGATCATATAATATATTCCAGTCCTTAATAGTTGCAGCTGTTTTGTTTAAGGAACGGAGGTTAGGAAGAAAGAATCCAGTTGTTTTCACGCGACATCATACTTCGTCTATACAAATTACATTGCAGGTTGTTCCAGTTCTTGCGTTGTCGCCTCCAGTACTAGTAACTGCCAACCCGTAGTAAACATTTTCGTAGATGGAGTAACGGCATTAGCATAAGCAGTGTTGATCCTGTCGTGCCTTTGGCATTGCTTGTTCACCACTCTCATGCCTCCACCCCCATGACAACGAGAGCCCCTACGCCACACCCATGCGCCTGCAGCGCCCGCCACCCTTGCCCTACGCCCCACCCCTACCCAATCCCGCAAGCCAAACCAAACCGGCTCTGAGCGAAAATGTATAGGCACCAAAATTATCATTGTTGTGAGCGAAAACATGGAGTACGGCACCATGTCCCAGAGCATATTTGGAAAGTGGTATTTTTCTCTAAGCTCAAATTGAAGAACTACAAAAATGGCAATTGTAATAGTAAGAAGAACATGTCACATAATTCTGAACATACTTTTCCAATTTAGACAAACTACTTTTTTTATAATATAATAGGTTTATTTCATAAAACATGTGCATTACAATGTTTAAATCGCAAACTGAGCGGGAGTAATGCTTATATGTTCGTGCAGAAAAAATAATGCAAACAAAAATAAATCGCGATTTATCTCAATTATCTATAATACCTTTTACAACATACTTTTTCTGGTTCTCTTGTAAACATGTATAAAACGTAGAAAGTTAATTCTGGCTAACCACTTGTTAAATATCCCATATTTCCGACTGACATCTGCATACAAGTAGTTCTATATTTAAACGCTGCTATACCGATTCATATAATACCTAAGTATCTACGGAATTTTCCGTCCTTTCTGCAGCTCACAATAAAATTTGTCGCCAGCCACGATTTTGCCGACTACCCAGGCGGCAGTCGTTTTTGGAGGTGTGTCCGCGATTGATTATTTAGAAGGCGATTATATTCATAACGGAAGTGACGCTTACAGTGACACCAAAACACGAGCGCGTGATAGCCGCAAAGATAAATAGCTGCGACTCTAACTCCCATCATGGGTGTTTTGACGCAGACAATCGTTGCAAGACATATATATACAATACAATGTATATATATAATATACAATATATTAATCCATGGATTATCCGAGGACAAGGACGAAAACTGAGAAAACAAGGTGAGAAAATTGCTGCAAAAGGAGGGGTTTACTAATCTAGGCCTGTCCTTCGAGCGTATTCATAGAATTGGGCCACGACAACAGCGAGGGGCTGACCTTAGGCTCATTGTCGCAAATCTGTTCAGTTGTAAAATGGCCGAAGATCTTCTTCAGTAAGACGCTCAAACAACCGAAAGGCGGTGTAATATAATTGATAATTATTGATTGATGAAGATGATTTCGGTATTTTGACATTGTGGTCGATCATGTGATCGTGTGGTCATGTGACAACTGTCGTCTGTCAATTCTTGGCATTTGAACTGAAGCCGGCCAAGAGAAAGAACCAAATATAATAAAGAAAATATAACGCCGCCATCCTGCTGAATTGGCCAGCAAGGCTCGCGGGTCCTCACCAAGTGTTCGAACCCGTATCGTCCAAGACTCTCTCCTTGTGAACGGCAATAAGTATCATCATAAGCTGGTTCGGCCGTCGCCACGAGATATCCTGTTCATGACAACACGGGAAGTTGAGGAGGCCAGGGAAACGACCTTCATCCACCTACAACAGTCCTCGGAGCGCACAACCGTCACTGTCAGAGCTCTGTCTGTTGGGTCCATCAATGGCGTCAGGGCGGCCTACAAAGCTGCCCTGCTTGACGCCGATCTCCTCGCCTGACCACTGGTTTGCGCCGCCTACCACCTGAAAAGCACCCCAGCTGAAGAATGGGATTACGAAGACTCGAGTGACAGCGGGGCCGGGAGGCAGGCCTGCCAAGAATTACTCAAAGCGCCCCCTACAAACGTGATGGTCATCGTCAGCTTCACTGGTCCCGCGTCCCACATGAGCAAGAAACTCAGCGCCACACTGGCCGATGCCATTAAAGCCAGTGTCTCCAACCTAGGGTAAATGTCACAAGCATATCTACTGAATAGAGAGACATTGATTGGCGATGAACTGTAATGCATTTCCCTGCCTCCTGCCCCCCCCCCCCAACCCCCTCCGTCTCTTGACAAGTGAACTGTTAAGTTGTACATAATAGTATCCCGGGTCTGTCTGCTCCAGTCTCAGACAGAGCGTGAATGTGACAGAGATGGTTGTTGTCTTATGTATTTCTGTTGTATTCTATGTACGATCCCGCGGTGGACAGGTGGCGTTAAGCCTCTGCTCCTCATGCCTGGTCCGTCTTTGTTGTCATGCTAGTTAATTTGGGTGTTTTGCAAAAAGAAATCATTGTTGTGGTATGTCAATTTATAAATGTGTCGTCGAATTATACAAAAAGACTGGCGGCGTACCAAGGACAGGTGAAAACAAACGCACATGGTCCATTTACTAGCATGCGTTGCGTTTTATTTCTCCCGTGTTCGGTCCTGCTGAGCTTATGTAGCGCTACCTATTTATATTAGACCATGTCGAAGCACTTAGAGTTCTGAGTTGCTCCAATATCAACATGCAAGAGAAACCAAATCCAGCTGCTGGAAGGTCACAAAACTTTGCACCTAACCTTTACTCGTCAATACTCAGATGTCAATGCGCAAACTGCATTGTAGATATTGTCCTTTCGTATATCGAATTGCACATGCAGAATCGATTTTGGCATTTGTTTCTTATTTCAAATCAACAATTCGACAACATGGTACATAAAAGCATATAACAGCCGTAAAGCTGGGTCACATCGAGATGTCTATACGTGGGAATACATTTTCGTATATATGTGTATCATCCCTGTGAAAGGGATAGAAATATATAACGAGGAATACATCAATATATCAGGGGGCTGTCGGGGGAAGTGGGGATACATGCTGTAATGTTTGCACCTACAGTTTTGCTTTATTTTCACGGGGCTGTGTTGGGCATGGACTCGGCTATTGATTAATGCATTCTGTAATTCTGAATCCACGTTTTTCCATTTTTGTGGGCGGCTGAAAGGTACTATAGGTTATAATTTCTCCGTATTTATTATATCAGGGGACTGTTGGGCATGTGCGTGGAACGGGGGGGGATTAATTGTGCTTGGAGGGCATGTGGCGGGGGAGTGGGGTGGGGGGGGGGGGAGTTGCTTCATTTCTGGGCCTGCGTATCTTGCTGGAATTTTGTCTATAGGTTAAAATCGCTGTTTAAAGCTACCTTATGGGCTGCAGGTTAAAGGCCTGTTGATTGTTGAGAATCGATTTTAGCACATTGACATTTGCTTTGCATATATGAAATCTGACTTTATTTGATGGATCATGGTAACATATTTGACCCCTGATGTGTTAACTGTCAATGTGTTGGTAGAAGTAGTTCCGTCCATGATTACGGAGACAGTACTTAAATCCCCGCAGACTGTGTCCTAAGCTACCGCGTCGAGCCAGACATGATGAGTGTTAAAGCTAGAACTGTGCTAATCTCGAGTTGCATAATTATCCTCTCGTTACTTTTCGTTGGATTCTGCGATATTTCTTTTGGTGTGAAGACCAACATGTTAGACGGCGTCTTGTGGCGCGAGCAACGACCACCAAGACTCGGTCTGGAGGGTACTACCCCACATCCCGGTGAGTTTTCGTTATCATATGATGGCATCGGTTGCGAGCATAATGTCGTTCAAGCTCGCCACCCGGTTTTGCTACGCAAGCTCCGCTTTTACCGCTGCTGTACGCGTCGGCCTGGGGCCAGTTTCAAGATTGTTGAAAAACGGTCAAATCAGCCATTTTTATAATTTTCAAAAATAAAAATAAATAATGAGCGCTGACTTTTCATCACCTGATACCGTGTGTTATTAGCCTCAGTCTGGGTCATCGACACTAATTTGTAGAAATGCGCGACGCATTTTTCCCATCAATTTGGGCGGCGCCGTCCTGGCGAGCGAGTGTGAAAATGCATTGGAGAAGTAGCGGACAACATAGATATAATGGAGCCCTAGTGGAGTGAGTCGAAGGCAGAGAGTAGGCGATAACAGAGATATAATGGAGCCCTAGCGGAGTGAGTCGAAGGCAGAGAGTGGATGTCGTCTCCTCCGTTCGGTCGCCACGCTAAGGGCCACACGAGAGCAAAGATTTGTCGTATTGTGGCATATTGCCCCTAAAATAAATCTGTACGGTTACAGGTATGAATTGGTTCACACAGATAAATTTTATTTACTAAGCATTATTATTAAAGACCAGACGCTTGCATACCCGCATAGTACAATGAGCCCACACATTGTCTTTATGTTGCAGAACTGGTCCAGGGAGTGACACCCCTGTCGTCAGTCAGGACCTGTTCTGCGGAGGAACGACAGAAATGGATCAGTCACATGTGCGCGAAAAACAACTGGACAGACGTCCAAATAAAGGACCAAAGCGCCCACAAATTTATAATAGTGGACGACGTGAGCAAGGTGATGTATTGCCCAATCCTCAAAGTGGCCTGCACCACGATGAAGAGCCTGCTGCACGCCAGCGCAAGGAACATGAAGCTGGCGGACTTCCTCGCCATGGTGGACTCAGGCTTCAACTTGCACAACGATGACAACATCATACGAAGCGGACTCACGTACTTGACCGACTACACGGAGACGGAGAAGGCGACGCGACTGGAGACCTACCACAAGTTCATCGTGGTGAGACATCCGATCGATCGTCTCCTGTCCGCGTACGCCGATAAAGTGGACAATAAGACGCTCAAGCTGCCGCGGCCATTCTACAACCCGCTCACGCTGGAGCAGTACCCCGAGGCCTGGAACGGCTCATTCCAGGGGGATCTCAGCGACTTCCTACGGCTCGTGTCTCTGGGACACAGCTCCTGGTTCCACAACGCACACTGGAGACACTTTTCCGAACAATGTCATCCCTGCGAAGTTAAGTACGACGCCGTCCTAAAGATGGAGACCATGGTTCATGACATGCCGGAGTTGCTGCGTCGGCTGCCCGGGCCGGATGGGAAGCCGAACGTTCTGCCAGGCATGAATCAAAAGCGATCCATGACCGCGGAGGAGAAAATGTTGGAGACGACGAAAACTATTCGGGATCTGAAGAGGAGATTCCCTGAACTAATATCACGTCTCTTTGATGCATACCAAAAAGACTTCCAGATTTTCCGTTACGGCGTGGATTTCGACAGTGGCGTAGCGAGCTGTGGGTACAAAAGGGACCTTGGTGGTGATGTAGATCTGCCAGAGTGTTGCTGATGGTGATGGGGATTTGTCAAAATGTTGCTGATGGTGATGTGGATCTGCCAGAATGTAGTTGATGGTGATGTGGATATGTTTGAATGTAGCTGATAGTGATGCGGATCTGTCTGAATGTAGCTGATAGTGATGTGGATCTGTTTTGATGTAGCTGATGGTGATGTGGATCTGTCTGAATATAGCTGATGGTGATGTGTATCTGTTTGAATGTTGCTGATGGTGATGTGGATATGTCCGAATGTAGCTGATGGTGATGTGGATATGTTTGAATGTAGCTGATGGCGATGTGGATCTGTCTGAATGTAGCTGATAGTGATGTGGATCTGTTTGAATGTAGGTGATGGTGATGTGGATCTGTCTGAATATAGCGGATGGTGATGTGGATATGTTTTAATGTAGCTGATGGTGATGTGGATCTGTCTGAATGTAGCTGATGGCGATGTGGATCTGTCTGAATGTAGCTGATATTGATGTGGATCTGTTTGAATGTAGGTGATGGTGATGTGGATCTGTCTGAATATAGCGGATGGTGATGTGGATATGTTTTAATGTAGCTGATGGTGATGTGGATCTGTCCGAATGTAGCTGATGGTGATGTGGATATGTTTGAATGTAGCTGATGGCGATGTGGATCTGTCTGAATGTAGCTGATGGTGATGTGGATCTGTCTGAATGTAGCTGATGGTAATGTAGATCTGTCTGAATGTAGCTGATGGTGATGTGGATCTGTCTGAATGTAGCTGATGGTGATGTGGATCTGTTTGAATGTAGCTGATGGTGATGTGGATCTGTCTGAATGTAGCTGATAGTGATGTGGATCTGTTTGAATGTAGCTGATGGTGATGTGGATCTGTTTCAATGTAGCTGATGTGATGTAGATCTGTTTGAATGTAGCTGATGGTGATGTGGATCTGCCTGAATGTAGTTGATGCTGATGTGGATCTGTTGGAATGTAGCTGATGGTGATGTGGATCTGTTTGAATGTAGCTGATGGTGATGTGGATCTGTCTGAATGTAGTTGATGGTGATGTGGATCTGTTTGAATGCTGTTGATGGTGATGTGGGTCGGTTTGAATGTAGCTGGTGGTGATGTGGATCTGTTTGAATATAGCTGATGGTGATGTGGATCTGTCTGAATGTAGTTGATGGTGATGTGGATATGTTTGAATGTAGCTGGTGGTGATGTGGATCTGTCTGAATGTAGCTGTTGGTGATGTGGATCTGTCTGAATGTTGCTAATGGTGATGTGGGTAGCTTTGAATGTAGCTGGTGGTGATGTGGATACGTTTGAATGTGGCTGATGGTGATGTGGATCTGTCTGAATGTTGCTGATGGTGATGTGGATCTGTTTGAATGTAGCTGGTGGTGATGTGGATCTGTCTGAATGTAGCTGATGGTGATGTGGATACGTTTGAATGTAGCTGATGGTGATGTGGATACGTTTGAATGTAGCTGATGGTGATGTGGATCTGTCTGAATGTAGCTGATAGTGATGTGGATCTGTCTGAATGTAGCTGATGGTGATGCGGATCTGTCTGAATGCAGCTGATGGTGATGTGGATCTGTCCGAATGTAGGTGATGGAAATGTGGATCTGTCTGAATGTAACTTATGGTGATGTGGTTCTGTTTGAATGTAGCTGATGGCGATGTGGATCTGTCTGAATGTAGCTGATTGTGATGTGGATCTGTCCGAATGTAGCTGTTGGTAACGTGGATCTGTTTGAATGTAGCTGATGGTGACGTGGATCTGTCTGAATGTAGCTGATGGTGATGTGGATCAGTTTGAATGTGGCTGATGGTGATGTGGATCTGTCTGAATGTAGTTGATGGTGATGTGAATCTGTCTGAATGTAGCTGGTGGTGATGTGGATACGTTTGAATGTGGCTGATGGTGATGTGGATCTGTCTGAATGTAGCTGATGGTGATGTGGATCTGTCTGAATGTAGCTGATGGTGATGTGGATCTTTCTGAATGTAGCTGGTCTTGATGTGAATCTGTTTGAATGTAGCTGATGGTGATGTGGATCTGTCTGAATGTAGCTGATGGTGATGTGGATCTGTCTGAATGTAGTTGGTGGTGATGTGGATCTATTTGAATGTAGCTGATGGTGATGTGAATCTGTTTGAATGTAGCTGATGGCGATGTGGATCTGTCTGAATGTAGCTGATGGTGATGTGGATCTGTCTGAATGCACTTACTTTTCTCTTATGGATTCCGCTATGCCTGGTTTCAGCAACAACTTGGTGATCCTGAGGCCTTTATTGAACAATTTTACGAAAGGGTAATACACGATTTCCTAAACTACTGCGCCATCTGTCGGCAACGAGAAACACCTCGGTCTTGGGTCGAGACCCAAAACCTGGAGGGCGCGAGTGACGCCGTTTAACACGCACGCGGGGCGGATTTCCTCAAAGAGAGTAGACCCCTCGTACACAATGCCAGTGTTTTCTATTAGTGATGATTGATTTATGTACATAATTTTACCACTTTGAGCAAGATAAACGTCTGCGGTATGCAGATATATAATTCAAGATGGACTCAACTGGCTTTCTTTGGCTGTTATCAGGAGTTTAAATCTTCGTGTGGTTTGTGAGCGGACTGCAGGTTTTGTTGTTTTCCTGAAGAGCGTGCGGGGAGGGACCATTTATTTTCACTACTGAACTTTTCGAACCGACTTTTCGCGTCACGGGCGGAGGGATGTGGGAGGACCAGTTTTCAGTAGGGCAGGTTTGCCAGAATCTTTAAGGTCCCAGCCCCTGTACTTCTTTAATGTCATTGGGGGGAAAGTTACATGGCAGCGACCATCGAATCTGTTGACAGCTACCACACTGAGTGCAATACTTGACTTGTAACTAAGATCAATGCTGCGCGATCACCTAGTATACTGCAACTTTGCACCTACATTATGATTTAAAAAATCTTTTAAAAATGTCTGAATCGTAACTATGTACAAAATAGAGGAATTATATCTGCCAAAAGGTAAAAAGCAGCGATTTCTGCCAGTTGGGACTGGGGCACCATCTATATATTTCTATCAGTGCTGTGGTAGCGTTCAAATCAAAGTGTGTACACATGTATTGAAAACATATGACAGATGCATAAACACAAAGAAATGCAGAGCCTACCTACACACAACAACTACTGAATGAAATCAGCGGCCATCAGTTAATAGATATGCAGGCCTATTACCGAATCTCCAGCTTCGTGGTCACTGAATAAATAACTAAGCGCTCCCTGCGCCAGCCACTGGAAGCGTCAGCCACTGCTACAGTGTCCACAACGCCATGTGCGCCATGTACAATGTACACAAACTTCACTGGGCGATTCTAATTCAACTTTGTTGAGATACGTAAACGAGAACCAAGAAAAGTATCTATCAAAGTACCAACATAAATGATCCATCTAAGTGTCTTTGAAAATGAAATGTTGTTAGCGTGAATAATTAAAGAAGGAAATGGAAACTACAAGGATACTTCCAGGCATATGGCGGACATTTGCAAAGACTGTCATTTTGTCTTCAAGACCGCACATTGTATGGTACTGATGACTCATTCATTTCGTGGGATCAAAAGACAAAAGAATATGTATTACATTCTCTGATGATTTGTCTTAGTCCATTTTTCACGAACAAAAAGACTGGTTGTCCTACGAATCGAATAAGTTTAGTACGGAGAAGTTTTGAAGGCTCATACGGCTCAAGGCTGTGCGGCGCTCGTTCCTCTAATCCCGACCCGCAACCGACGCGTAATATTGCCTACAACATGAAACTATTTCTTCTCTTGACGAGTTTCATATTTTAATGAAATGCCCATTGTATGACAATCTCCGAAATAATTATTTTCCTACAAGTTATTTAACGGCATATGATATTTGGAGTTTTTTTTTATGTATTATGACTTCCGAGGAAAAAACATGTTTAATCTCCTTAGTAAGGTTTATACAAAAAACATTCACTATGTATGAAAAAAGGTTTAACCTAATTCTCTCTAATTAACTAAGTTTGTTCTAGTCGGTTGCTTGTTATTTTTGTGTTCTGCATTTGTACGAGGGGCCTGGTGCCTGAAGTTACCAATAAACTATATCTATCTATCTGTCTGAATATAGCTGAGGGTGATGTGGATCTTTGTGAATGTAGCTGATGGTGATGTGGATCTTTGTGAATGTAGCTGATGGGGATACAAACTGTGGCCCAAGTGGTCAATACATCATGAAATCATGAAATCATGAAAATCATGAAATCATGAAAATCATGAAATCATGAAAATCATGATCATGATATAAAGGATACAAACACCAGTCTACTAGATATGGACCATATGCTTCAATGTGTAATATATTCTGTTGCCAATATTTCCTCGTACCACTATTTCTCAAGGTGGGGGTTGTATTATTTACGCAAACCCGATGACCAGAGCCATTTTGTGGAGGTCAAATTAATATCATAATGCAAACTGCACACCTGGCAATTCCAATGCGACACATTCAGGTTGATTTCTACCCTTGTAAGTCTTAACTGCAAGTGACGAGGCTTGACAATCACCACGCATGGCAGGCACCAAACAATTCGGCCCATCTCATGGACACACCTCGTCACATAAAGATACATTGGGCCATTTCCCAGGCTACATTATGTCCATGGAGAGACAATGTATGTTGCTAGGCAACTAATGGCTGTCGTATTTTACGCACTGTTTACCACATATGATTGCAGCTATCGGAGTATTCATCGATAATGGTCGTTTCTTTCATGCCCGCAACTGCTGTAATTATGTCAAGTATAAGTCCTGACGTACGTCATCGTACGTCAGTTACCGTGGCTTAGCAGCGATGCCCAGATGGAAGGAATGTTGGTGTTTTAGGCCACTTTTGTGCACATACCGGCTAAATTGGGCCAAGGAACCTCCCGAGACGATGAAGGATGAAGGAATGAAACATGCCCCAGATTAGGTGCCCGAGCCCGGATTCGAACCCAGGACCTATTGATCTGCGGTCTAGTGCGCTAACCACTACACCAGGGAGGCCCCCGCGATGCCCAGATCCCAAAGGCACTATTTACAAGAGAACGGGCCGGCATTTTCCGCGGTTTGAACCAACAAACTTAAATAGACCACGATTATTTATCTTTTCCTGCATTGGGCGGTTAACTCAAACCTTATAACGTTTTAATATATATATAACAACTCTACGTCACAACTAGCATTCCGTATTTTTTTTTTTTTTTTTTTTTTTCATTTTTTGATTTCATCAAGGCACAAAACAGACAGTATACAGTACACGACAAACGAGCAGCACACCCCCAAAACATTATACAGTACCCCAAAAGAGATCTATAGGATATGTTTTTTTTCAACCTGCAAAAAATAGCAACACCTGCGGTCATACAGTGGCAAACAACTTTTCAAGACCCTCCCATTTTAACTTATACATTTGGCTTCGTTTTCCACCAGGGGTTCTTTCGCTTATATAATATTCTACAGCGTATAACTGTTTCAACATACGAAACCCTTGCTTTACATTCAACTTATCACCCAAACATCGTGTCTTATAAATATATTTCTTAAAGGTAAGGAATATTTGATCAATCAATTGATATTTTGCATCTGTCACGCCTAAAAGAATGTTTTCCATCGATAGATAGCTTGTAATATCTAAAAAGGGCCATAAACAATATTTCACTTGCTGCCAAAGCATCCGGGTTTCCCCACATGACCAAAATAAATGTTCTATTGTTTCCGTTTCAGTTTTACACAAAGGGCAAAGATCCGTCTCAGTTATACCCCATAGATAGAGCTGGTGATTTGTGGGCAAGATTAGTTGCAAAATTTTATATTGAAACGCATTATATTTCCTATCTGATGTAGTTTTATATGTTCTAGTATAAATTTCCGTCCAGTTAACATTTAAATCATCTACTTTTAATATGTTATTCCATCTCAGTTTTCTCTTCTTCATCAGCGAGCCATCCTCTATCAAAGTCGTATAAACATAATTGCATGCTTTCTTGCTTAAATAAAAGTCATTTAATGGATCCATTTTTACCCCTCGGCTATTACTACAAATGTTTTCTAGTGACCAATGTTCTGTTACTACTCTTACTAGATAGAGGTAGTCTAAATAGTTAATAGTATAATTATATTTTGCTTTAAAATTGTCATAGGAAATAAATTTATTCGTTACAAGGAGATCTTGAATCAGTAAACATTTATTTTGTATCAATATCTGTTTCAATTTTTGCAGATTAGGATTTTTTATGTACCAGGCATTCCAGAAGGTGTAATGTAATTCATTGCCTGGTGTATATATCTTTTTCTGAAAAATACTCCAGACGTACAATACTTCTTTCCAGAAGGTGCCCGTAAAATATTAACAGGTAAATGTTCAACCCAAGGATAAACATGAAAAACGAAATGAATGTTGAACCAAATGACAAGCAGGCAAGAAGGTATCTAGATTAAAGGAGAAGCCAATTCCGGCTGCAAGGGCAGTGCCAATGAGGGTAAAGAAAAGTTTAGCTAACAGCAAAAAAATTGAATTATGAATTCACTGAGAATTTTTGTTCTCTCGGTGGGCGCAGACATTTAAATCCCTTGGCCTCCTATCATCCAATGAGGATGAAGGATGCTATGCGGGTCACTATGTCACGGGAGCTATGAAGACGTGCATGCATATGTAAATACAGGCCAGCAGATAGAGAAAGGTTTCTAGTGTTATGATGTATTTACCTGGGGAACGTGCATATGTGGTTTTGTGAACGAAACAAAGAAAGAAAGAAAATGGAACGTCCATTATCAAATAATGTATTTTGCAGCCGTGAACTGTTTATTAATTTCTTCGTCATTAACCACACTGGTAACGAGTTTTGGAGTTTCGACTGACAAACCCTCTTACCTTACCTTAGAAACATTAAACTAATGGGGGGGGGGGGAGCAGGGGGGGGGGGTCGTGTTCCCAGATCACGAAAAATATATTTCTTTATTCCCATGTCACGATGAAGTAAAAAAAACAGAACTCTCTGAATGCAATGGAAGGGCGGATACACGATACTAAATTGACGATTGCCCGATTCACGGTTATTTAATATTAAAATTCTCAGTTCACAATTAATGAAAACTCCTTGATCTCGGCGGTCGGCTAATACCCCATGTCCAGTTCACGAAGAGTTATTTTCCTCATTACCAGTTCACGGTGAAATGAAAAACCCAAACCCGAGGAACGCAAATACCCCTTGCGCACCCCCCCCCCCTCCCCCCACTAATGACTAATGGTTGCGGTGGGTTGAGGATGGTGTTTGTGTGTGAGTGGAGAGCGCCGGTTGAGAGGTCACACATTTTGACTTGTGATATGTAGGCGTAGACCGTATATCGCATGCCTTAGAGCATCAGGCCGACTTTATCGGTCCAAAGGGATGACCACACGATATACATGTATCCTACTGGTAAATGGCAACGCCTTTGTTCTTACGTTACACGATCCAGCCCATACGCTTAAAGAAATGGGATGACATAAATATCCCTGGCAGCTAATACGATTGACAGTCTCGTCCAAGCCCAACAATACGTAAAATATATATAAAGTAACATTTCGACCTGCCAAAAATTAGAATAATTGAATAAAATAACGAGATTACGTCAACCGTAGGGTAAAAATGACGTAAAATGAAAATCCGGATTATGTCTTCGGTCCACTATAATGGCCTTGACTTTAACAATTGACTTGCCTGTCTTTATCTGTGACGTATTTAGTTCCTCAGATCCAGATTTTACACCTTAGATTCTAATTGACCCCACAGATCTATATTTGGCATATTTGATACCTCAGATCCATATTGACCCATCAGATCCGGCAGCTCTAAAACTGTCACTATAGTGAGCATCCTCACAAGTCCTGGCCCCATCCCAAAAGTGAAATCACTCATTAGTTTCGCCCCCAGGCTGAACGATCTCGCTCGGTGGACAGCTAAAACCAAACTGCCCGTTTATTTAGTTTCGGTCTACATTTCTAGTTTTTACATCCCTATCATGCAAATTAGTTTCATAGCAACCAATTCAATCATCCCATAACCCCAGATTGAACCCCCTCCCCCCGCCCCTCACAACAGTATGCCTGCACTGGCACCTCGATGGCTGTCACAGCTCGCGACGTTGAAGAGCCTCGCTGTAATGTTGTTATTATAAGAAGATTAGCGGGCCGCGCCGTATTGACAGCTTAATAAGCCAAGTGACGAGTACCCGGCCACACATCATGGATGTCGGCCAGCTGTTCTTAATAGTTAATAGCTGGTCCTATGTTAAAGTTTAAAAAAAAAAAAAAGTTGCAGACAAACTAATTAGGCGATTTGCAAAATTCAAAGACGTGATACAAGTTACCTACGGGCTCAATACGTGACATAATGTACAGCGTCATTAAATTAACACTGTGAACGTTATAGCGACTTTCCCGATTTTAGGTCCCATCTACTAATGGTTAAGGAACAAAGAAAAAAATCCTGTGACCTTGACGTTGACCCAGATACCCCACTGACGAATTTGACCGAGCCATGTCGGATACCCATCGATGGGTAAAGTTACAGAACGAAATGTTGTGTTTTGCGACCTACAGAGCGCGCACACACACACACACACACAGAGACAAACTAACGTATTGATAGATTCCGGAAAATCGAAGATTTTCCGTTCGATTTTGCGTTCGGTTTATCATTAAAATGGACACACACAGCATACATAGATACGCCAACTACAACAAAATCGGTATTCTAGATAATTACCCCTGCGACTATACCATTGACAACCGCTACGTATGCCAATATTGATATTGTGGGCGGTCTTTAGGTGAGTACGTGGAAACCTGGTCATATTGTTAGCGGTCTTTAGGTGAGTAAGTGGAAACTCAAGTTTCAAACTTTTTTGTTTCTTTTATATGTTTATGGACAGCTTTCATTCATAATAACATCATTTTCAAGTGGCGACCCGTTCATACCCGTCGTCAAAGTTTGTAAATTTAACCACACTGACAGAAAGTATCATTTTTAACATGTAAATTGCGACAAAGATCAAAATTTAGCCCACTGCACCCCACGCGAATTTTGGCAATTAAAGCGTTTTCTCTTTTATTCCAGTAGTAGTATATAGAGTTCTTTGGATGCTTATGCTTAATTAATCGAAGTAATTTAAATATATGAATAGTTTCAGCCCGTTTTACGTGTTCATATAATATATTCCAGTCCTTAATAGTTGCAGCTGTTTTGCTTTATGAACGGAGGTTAGGAAGAAGGAATCCAGTTGTTTTCACGCGACATCATACTTGTCTATACAAATTACATTGCAGGTTGTTCCAGTTATTGCGTTCCCGCCTCCAGTACTAGTAACTGCCAACCCGTAGTAAACATTTTCGCAGATGGAGTAACGGCATTAGCATAAGCAGTGTTGATCCTGTCGTGCCTTTGGCATTGCTTGCTCACCACTCTCATGCCTCCACCCCCATGACAACGAGAGCCCCTACGCCACACCCCCGCGCCTGCAGCGCCCGCCACCCTTGCCCTACGCCCCACCCTTACCCAATCCCGCAGGCCAAACCGAACCGGCTCTGAGCGAAAATTTATAGGCACCAAAATTATCATTGTTGTGAGCGAAAACATGGAGTTAGTACGATACCATGTCCCAGAGCATATTTGGAAAGTGGTATTTTTCTCTAAGCTCAAAATGAAGAACTACAAAAATGGCAATTGTAATAGTAAGAAGAACATGTCACATAATTCTGAACATACTTTTCCAATTTAGACAAACTACTTTTTTATAATATAATAGGTTTATTTCATAAAACATGTGCATTACAATGTTTAAATCGCAAACTGAGCGGGAGTAGTGCTTGTATGTTCGTGCAGAAAAAATAATGCAAACAAAAATAAATCCCGATTTATCTCAATTATCTATAGTACCTTTTACAACATACCTTTTCTGGTTCTCTTGTAAACATGTATAAAACGTAGAAAGTTAATTCTGGCTAACCACTTGTTAAATATCCCATATTTCCGACTGACATCTGCATACAAGTAGTTCTATATTTAAACGCTGCTATACCGATTCATATAATACCTAAGTATCTACGGAATTTTCCGTCCTTTCTGTAGCTCACAATAAAATTTGTCGCCAGCCACGATTTTGCCGACTACCCAGGCGGCAGTCGTTTTTGGAGGTGTGTCCGCGATTGATTATTTAGGAGGCGATTATATTCATAACGGAAGTGACGCTTACAGTGACAGCAAAACACGAGCGCGTGATAGCCGCAAAGATAAATAGCTGCGACTCTAACTCCCATCATGGGTGTTTTGACGGAGACAATCGTTGCAAGACATATATATACAATACAATGTATATATATAATATACAATATATTATCCATGTCCGAGGACAACGACGAAAACTGAGAAAACAAGGTGAGAAAATTGCTGCAAAAGGAGGGGTTTACTAATCTAGGCCTGTCCTTCGAGCGTATTCATAGAATTGGGCCGCGACAACAGCGAGGGGCTAACCTTAGGGTCACCGACCCCGAGACATCCAGAGAGCACCCACAGTTGACCCCAACAGCGAAGGGACGGGGGACTATGTCAGTTCCTGGTACCATGCAGTGAACTGACATAACGGCAAACCTCCTCCCTGCAGACCCGGACCCGGATACGAACGACGACTTAGATCCCCCCCCCCCCCAGGACCCAAGAGACTGATAATGTAGACGACAACGACAACGGATAGCACCCCCCATTATGGACTGATGGATTATACGCCCCCTTATGGATCCCACCCTTAGTATGGATTATATCCCCCTTATGGATCACAGCCCCCTTATGGATACCACTTGGCCCGATCGGGACTTTAGCACGGGAATACAGGACTTTAGTGTTCCCCCTTTCTTGGTCATTGTGTGTGGATATTTGTTTCAGCTTAATCTCTACAGGTTGCGGGTATGTATATCCTTCCCATGTAGTGCATATACAGTGATTCTCTGGCCTGTTCCCCTAAATATAAAACTCATGTATAATGCGGAGACATGCAACACGTTGGCCCCCTTGATGCCTTGTATGCACACGTCCTGGCCAGGTGCTACCCCGTCCCCGCCTGTTCACCAGTCCGCCTTGTCGTTTCAGACAATAGGGCATGCAAGTGAATCTCGTTTTATGTGTGCGATACCTCACGAGATCAGATTTTGGTGACAACGACTTTATATGCGACCTTAATGTTTCACTGCGCAGCTCACTCGCTCCCTGCTTGACGAATCAAAACGCTGTCATTCTAGTCACGATTTAGGACGTGGAACAAGGCAAACTGCGCGGTGAGCGATGCGAGAATAGGGTGGGTCCCATCTAGACCTGTATGCAACTTAAATAAGCACCTGTTAACTATCTAGTGACAATATATTGTTGAACGACACTTTTAACTTGTATTTTGCCGTATCAATAACTGCGGTCAGTAAACTTGGCGCACTACAGCCCGCTGAAGACCCAATATTTGCCCTGGCCTGACGGTGTTGCCGACGGCTGAATGACAGATGACAAGCGGAATAAACCATAATTTGCGAAAATAGTGAAACGGCTATTGTTTCGACATATCGATTTATATTTTTCAAAGTCGAATGTTTCTTATAATCATACTGCTGACGCATATGGGTGATTTTATGAGCAGATATGATAGAGCCACTTGAGCTCAATAATACTTATAATATTATTGTTATTTTACTGCAAATGATTTTATTATAGTTTTGTCCAAACCAAGAAATCAATCCTGAAGGTATTGACAAATTATAACTAACATTTATTTAAATACAGTTTGAATGGGAATAACATTATGAAATTTAAGAAACACTTGACTGTATTACCTTAAATATTGTGACATTATAAAAAATCCTCAATCATGCCCTTTGTATTTAGCAAATATTTGCTGTCAAATAATGTGTACAATGTACCTACATTTTTGTCAGATATATATTACACATAGATATAGATCTAAGAATATGGGATATGATATGTCCTTACATGCGTTTTTATCTTTGATTAATTTTTTTTCAATTTGTCAAATTTTAGTTTCAAGTGAACATACCAATAAAACATTGCAAAGTATGTAAATATAAATTAGACAAGAGTACAAAGTATGTGGATGCAAATGTCAACTAAATCTATGAAGAAATGAAAAAGTTCACAGCCTGCATAAAACTCTAGAACATTTAAAGAAAATTGATGAATTTGCCAATGTTATGAATAATGTTTGTCACAGAAAGTAGAAAGTTGATTGTTATAGCCTACTGAACTGTAATGTCTAGTTATATTTTAAATGTTGTAAAGTGGTCTTTTCAAATAATGGAACACATTATAATATATACTATAGCCACCGAGCAGAAGTCTCAAAAAGTGATTATACCACACCAGTTTATTTATTACAACACACAGGATTTAGTAGCAAAGCAATATCTTGGTTCTCTTGTCACAACTGTAGCTAAATAGAGAAAAGAATGAAAGGAACAACATGTTCCATATATATTGATGATTAGTATAATTTTATTGTTATTTGTGATGAAAATATATATATATAAACCTGCCAAATTTTTTTAATGTTACTCGTCCTTATGTGCTACTTGTTTATTATGGATATTTTTCTTAGTTTGTAGTTCTTGTTTTATTAATATATATCATATATATAGACCTTAGGACAACAGTACCAGAAAGGTGTAATTTAATCAAAATTAGGTCGGAAAATCTAAAAAGGACATCTTATCATTGCAGAGTTATGCATCATTAATTCCACTGTAGACGTCAGTGCATTGCAGGTGAAAAGGTCACTTAATATATCTTTGAACAAAATAAAAAAGTCTACAGACTGCATTACAACCCTAACAGAAACACCATTTAAATAAAATTGTCTCAAGTTGCAAATGTCATGAACAATATTTGTCACTCAGGGCTGACATAATGTAGAACAAAGTTGATGATTATTATATCCTATTAAACCGTATAATGTCCCATTTTATTTTTAAAAGTCACAGATTTTTCTTTTTTACATTCTAATTGATGGAACACAATCTAATACAATACACCTGTATCAACTGAGAGGTTTGAAAAAGCTTATATGTTATATTTATTATGGTACTCAGGATTTATTAACCAAGGAATGTGCCCTTGTCATTACTGTAGTTGAATGCAAGAGAAATAAGAAATGAAATTGATCTAACAAAATGTAACATATATATTGATGATCCCTTTATTGGGATTTTTTATGTTTATGGTGGTTAAATAGAAATGTCTCTATATATAAACCAGCCACAATTTCATTATATTATTGAACTTCTTATGGGTTTAGTGCTATCAATATTTTTAATAGCTTGTTGTTCTCTTGTTTCTTTATTATGTGTTTCATTTCATTTGATGAAGTACTGTTAGCGGTCCGAGAGGAAAGCTAGTTGGATTTACACTGGATTATCACCTGGATTATTGGCGTGGATTATTGTTAGTTGTGTTATTCACTTGGAATATGGTTTTTAGTTTTATTCTTTTGGATTACCACTCAGTTCAATTGTTCCAATTACTCACTTTACTTGGAATATCGTTTGGTTGTTATTCACATTGGATTATTTTGGATAACTTCGGATTACTTTTCACTTTGGATTATTTTGGATTACTTCGTATTACTTTTCACTTTGGACTATTTTGGATTATTAAGTATTAATTTACCCGGATTATCGCAAATTACAGAAATGCTCAATCAGTTCACAATGGAATACCTCCATTATTTAGATGACGACATTTATATTTTAACCATTGGAAACGAGAAGTACTATTTTGTCTTTTGATCTGTATTTATTAAATGGTTGGAATATCATAATAAAGCCATAGAATCTGATTCACTTCTGACTCTGCCCATTGTTTATTCGAAGATAACGCCCAAGCCCAGGACACCGTAAACGCCCTGGCCGGACCGACCTATCCAGTCGCAACTGTCCCTGTAGTTCACTCCCTTTGTACTTGGTGGTCGATCAGTTGATTAATTAACAATAATTAATTGACACCAAAGGGGTGGACTTCACACACTTTCAGCCTATAAGCTATAGGCCTATCGTGCCACTTCACGTGGGTCTTTCATATGAGTAAATGTCCGGGTCATAGGATTCACTCAATACTCAATAAAAATATACTCATAATAAAAGCCACAGCAATAGTAGCTCCATAGACTGATATGTCACAGCACAAAGATCCTAGATCTAGCTGACGTGGAAAGCGAGTTAAAAAATATAGGGGGGCTTTCATCTCAATTGACCCTTGCTGCATGCCGCGGGAAATACACCACTTTTTTCAAATATACTCGCCCCAAATAATCCTCATTTTTCACATGTACTTGCTTCAGAACACACACACCCTTTTCATCTGCCTGAAACCGGTCATTTTATTACTGAAATCACCCTGGAGCTATTTCGCCGCGAACCCGCAGCAGTGTCTCCCATTAGATTTTACGCGTTGGGCGAGTCACGCAGTTTGTGTTTGCAGGCACAGCCTCGTTTTGGCGTCAATATGGCGATTCCGCGAATAAGGCGAATGAGACAAGCGCATTCTGGTTTATCAACTGCCTAGCCGCTCATACATTACATAAATCTACTCGGATGGTTATAATTCGGATATGCACAGAACTTCAGTGGTTAGTTCTGCTTCGAAGGACAGCTTTAGCCGATCTTGTGTGTGAGGCGAGGGAAGGCAAACAACCGGAAGGTAGGCAACAGGTACAGGCCGCTGAGGCTAGGCATTGACGCAGAGCATAGGTATCCCCGTCTCGTGGGGTCTCGATAAAATCCCGAAGTGACTGTACAGCCCTATTGTATGAACGTTTGAGGTGAGCATTTACATGTGAATTCGATGTTGCAAACCTCAGAAAATAAATTATGTATAAAACCAACAATCTGTCATCCTAATCGATTGTAATCGATTACATTTTCCGAGTAATCATAATTGTAATCGATTACATTGGTTTTAAAAGCAAAAACTATTGTTCCCGCGCTGATGTGGCTGCGGGCCAGCCCTGGCTGCGGGCCATGCATAGATACGGACTTCTCGTCATGCGCATAACACTCGCCAGGCGGCGCACCAAGGACAGGTCAAAACAAACGCACGTGGTCCATTTACTAGCATGCGTTGCGTTTTATTTCTCCCGTTATCGGTCGCGCTGAGCGTATGTAGCGCTACCTATTTATATTAGACCATGTCGAAGCACTTATAGGTCTGAGTTGATCCAATATCAACATGCAAGAGAAAACAAATCCAGCTGCTGGAAGGTTACACAATTTTGCACTTAACCTTTACTCGTCAATACTCAGATGTCAATGCACAAACTGCATTGTAGATATTGTCCTTTCGTATATCGAATTGCACATGCAGAATCGATTTTGGTATTTGTTTTTTATTTCAAATCAACAATTCGACAACATGGTACATAAAAGCATATAACAGCCGTAAAGCGGCGTCACATCGAGATGTCTATACGTGGGAATACATTTTCGTATATATGTGTATCTTCCCTGTGGAAGGGATAGAAATATATAACGAGGAATACATCAATATATCAGGGGGCTGTTGGGGGAAATGGGGATACATGCTGTAATGTTTCCACCTACAGTTTTGCTTTATTTTCAGGGGGCTGTGTTGGGCATGGACTCGGCTATTGACTAATGCATTCTGTAATTCTGAATCCACGTTTTTCCATTATTGTGGGCGGCTGAAAGGTACTACCTGTTATAATTTCTCCGTATTTATTATATCAGGGGACTGCTGGGCATGTGTGCGTGGAAGGGGAGGGGGGGTTAATTGTGCTTGGAGGGCATGTGGCGGGGGAGTGGGGTGGGGGGGGGGAGTTGCTTCATTTCTGGGCCTGCGTATCCTGCTGGTATTTTGTATATAGGTTAAAATCGTTGTTTAAAGCTACCTTATGGGGTCCTAGTGGTTAAGAACGATGTGGTTATCGGCCCCTCGTTGCCATGGGCTACAGGTTAAAGGCCTGTTGATTGTTGAGACCGCAGAATCGATTTTAGCCCATTGACATTTGCTTTGCATAGCGGAAATCTGACTTCATTTGATGGATCCTGGTATCATATTTGACCCCTGATGTGTTAACTGTCAATGCGTTGCTATAAGTAGTTCGCCCGTGATTACGGAGACTACTTCAATCCCGACAGACTGTGTCCTAAGCTACCTCGTCGAGCCAGACATTATGAGTTTTAAAGCTAGAACTGTGCTTATTTCGAGTTGCATAATTATCCTCTCGTTACTTTTCGTTGGATTCTGCAATATATCTTTTGGTGTGAAGACCAACATGTTAGATGGCGTCTTGTGGCGCGAGCAGCGACCACCAGGACTCGGTCTGGAGAGTACTGCTCCACATCCCGGTGAGTTTTCGTTATCATATGATGGCATCGGTTGTGAGCATGATGTCGTTCAAGCTCGCCACCCGGTTGCGCTACGCAAGCTTCGCTTTTACCGCTGCTGTACGTGTCGGCCTGGAGCCAGTTTCAAGATTGTTGAAAAACGGTCAAATCAGCCATTTTGAGAATTTTAAAAAATAAAAAAAAATAACGAGCTCTGACTTTTCATCACCTGATAGCGTGTGTTTTTAGCCTTAGGCTGGGTCACCGGCACTAATTTGTAGAAATGCGCGACGCATTTTTCCCATCAATTTGGGCGGCGCCGCCCTGGCGAGCGAGTGTGAAAATGCATTGGAGAAGTAGCGGACAACAGAGATATAATGGAGCCCTAGCGGAGTGAGTCGAAGGCAGAGAGTGGATGTCGTCTCCTCCGTTCGGTCGTCACGCTAAGGGCCACACGAGAGCAAAGATTTGTCCTAATTTAGGTGGCATATTGCCCCTAAAATATATCTCTACGTTTACAGGTATGAATTGGTTCGTACAGCTAAATTTTATTTACTAAGCAATATTATTAAAACTGAAACCAGACGCTTGCATACCCGCATAGTACAATCAGCCCACACATTGTCTTTATGTTGCAGAACTGGTCCAGGGAGTGACCCCCCTGTCGTCAGTCAGGACATGTTCTGCGGAGGAACGACAGAAATGGATCAGTCACATGTGCGCGAAAAACAACTGGACAGACGTCCAAATAAAGGACCAAAGCGCCTACAAATTTATAATAGTGGACGACGTGAGTAAGGTGATGTATTACCCAATCCCCAAAGTGGCCTGCACCACGATGAAGAGCCTGCTGCACGCCAGCGCAAGGAACATGAAGCTGGCGGACTTCCTCGCCATGGTGGACTCAGGCTTCAACTTGCACAACGATGACAACATCATACGAAGCGGACTCACGTACTGGACCGACTACACGGAGACGGAGAAGGCGACTCGACTGGAGACCTACCACAAGTTCATCGTGGTGAGGCATCCGATCGATCGTCTCCTGTCCGCGTACGCCGATAAAGTGGACAATAAGACGCTCAAGCTGCCGCGGCCATTCTACAACCCGCTCACGCTGGAGCAGTACCCCGAGGCCTGGAACGGCTCATTCCAGGGGGATCTCAGCGACTTCCTACGGCTCGTGTCTCTGGGACACAGCTCCTGGTTCCACAACGCACACTGGAGACAATTTTCCCAACAATGTCATCCCTGCGAAGTTAAGTACGACGCTGTCCTGAAGATGGAGACCATGGTTCATGATATGCCGGAGTTGCTGCGTCGGCTGCCGGGGCCGGATGGGAAGCCGAACGTTCTGCCAGCCATGAATCAAAAGCGATCCATGACCGCGGAGGAGAAAATGTTGGAGACGACGAAAACTATTCGAGATCTGAAGAGGTTATTCCCTGAACTAAAATCACGTCTCTTTGATGCATACCAAAAAGATTTTCAGATTTTCGGTTACGGCGTGGATTTCGACAGTGGCGTAGCGAGCTGTGGGTACAAAAGGGACCTTGGTGGAGATGTAGATCTGCCAGAGTGTTGCTGATGGTGATGAGGATTTGTCAGAATGTTGCTGATGATGATGTGGATCTGCCAGAATGTAGTTGATGGTGATGTGGATATGCTTGAATGTAGCTGATAGTGATGTGGATCTGTCTGAATGTAGCTGATAGTGATGTGGATCTGTTTTGATGTAGCTGATGGTGATGTGGATCTGTCTGAATATAGCTGATGGTGATGTGTATCTGTTTGAATGTTGCTGATGGTGATGTGGATATGTCTGAATGTAGCTGATGGTGATGTGGATATGTTTGAATGTAGGTGATGGTGATGTGGATCTGTCTGAATGTAGCTGATGGTGATGTGGATCTGTCTGAATGTAGCTGATGGTGATGAGGATCTGTTTGATTGTAGCTGATGGTGATGTGGATCTGTCTGAATGTAGCTGATAGTGATGTGGATCTGCTTGAATGTAGCTGATGGTGATGTGGATCTGTCTGAATGTAGCTGATGGTGATGTGGATCTGTCTGAATGTTGCTGATGGTGATGTGGATCGGTTTGAATGTAGCTGGTGGTGATGTGGATACGTTTGAATGTAGCTGATGGTGATGTGGATCTGTCTGAATGTAGCTGGTGGTGATGTGGATCTGTTTGAATGGAGCTGATGGTGATGTGGATTTGTCTGAATGTAGGTGATGGAAATGTGGATCTGTCTGAATGTAGCTGATGGTGATGTGGATCTGTTTGAATGTAGCTGATTGCGATGTGGATCTGTCTGAATGTAGCTGATGGTGATGTGGATCTGTCCGAATGTAGCTGATGATGAGGTGGATCTGTTTCAATGTTGCTGATGGTGATGTGGATCTGTTTAAATGTAGCTGATGGTGATGTGGATATGTTTTGATGTAGCTGATGGTGATGTGGATCGGTTTGACTGTAGCTGGTGGTGATGTGGATACGTTTGAATGTAGCTGATGGTGATGTGGATCTGTTTCAATATAGCTGATGGTGATGTGGATCTGTCTGAATGTAGCTGATGGTGATGTGGATCTGTCTGAATGTAGCTGGTGGTGATGTGGATTTGTTTGAATGTAGCTAATGGTGATGTGGATCTGTCTGAATGTAGCTGATGGTGATGTTGATCTGTCTGAATGTAGCTGGTGGTGATGTGGATCTGTTTGAATGTAGCTGATGGTGATGTGGATCTGTCTGAATGTAGGTGATGGAAATGTGGATCTGTCTGAATGTAGCTGATGGTGATGTGGATCTGTCTGAATGTAGCTGATAGTGATGTGGATCTGTTTGAATGTAGGTCATGGTGATGTGGATCTGTCTGAATCTAGCGGATGGTGATGTGGATATGTTTTAATGTAGCTGATGGTGGTGTGGATCTGTCTGAATGTAGCTGATGGTGATGTGGATCTGTCCGAATGTAGCTGATGGTGATGTGGATCTGTCTGAATGTAGCTGATGGTGATGTGGATCTGTTTGAATGTAGCTGATGGTGATGTGGATCTGTTTGAATGTAGCTGATGGTGATGTGTATCTGTTTGAATGTTGCTGGTGGTGATGTGCATATGTCTGAATGTAGCTGATGGTGATGTGGATATCTTTGAATGTAGCTGATGGCGATGTGGATCTGTCTGAATGTAGCTGATGGTGATGTGGATCTGTCTGAATGTAGCTGATGGTGATGTGGATCTGTTTGAATGTAGCTGATGGTGATGTGTATCTGTCTGAATGTAGCTGATAGTGATGTGGATCTGTTTGAATGTAGGTCATGGTGATGTGGATCTGTCTGAATCTAGCGGGATGGTGATGTGGATATGTTTTAATGTAGCTGATGATGGAGTGGATCTGTCTGAATGTAGCTGGTGGTGATGTGGATCTGTCTGAATGTAGCTGATGGTGATGTGGATCTGTCTGAATGTAGCTGATGGTGATGTAGATCTGTCTAAATGTAGCTGATGGTGGTGTGGATCTGTTTAAATGTAGCTGATGGTGATCAAACCGTGGTCCAAGTGGTCAATACAGAAAATCATGATCATGACATAAAGGATACAAAGACCAGTATACTAGATATGGAGTCAGGTGGGAGTTGTATTATTTACGCAAACCCGATGACCAGAGCCATTTTGTGGAGGTCAAATTAATATCATAATGCAAACTGCACACCTGGGAATTCCAATGCGACACATTCAGGTTGATTTCTACCCTTGTAAGGGTTAACTGCGAGTGACGAGGCTTGACAATCACCACGCATGGCGGGCACCAAACAATTCGGCCCATCTCATGGACACACCTCGTCACATAAAGATACATTGGGCCATTTCCCAGGCTACATTATGTCCATGGAGAGACAATGTATGTTGCTAGGCAACTAATGGCTGTCGTATTTTACGCACTGTTTACCACATATGATTGCAGCTATCGGAGTATTCATCGATAATGGTAGTTTCTTTCATGTCCGCAACTGCTGTAATTATGTCAAGTATAAGTCCTGACGTACGTCATCGTACGTCAGCTACCGTGGCTTAGCAGCGATGCCCAGATGCCAAAGGTAGTATTTACAAGTGAGCGGGCCGGCATTTTCCGCGGTTTAAAACAAGAAACTGAAATAGACCACGATTATCTATCTATTACTGCATTGGGCATACGGTTAATTCAAACCTTATAAAGTTTTAATATATATATATATATATATATATATATATATATATATATATAACAACTTGGAATAAATCCCCATCATTAGACAGAATGTTATATCGCCAGGAGTGACGCTCGGGATGCCACAGGCGCGGGCTTGACCTTGGAAGAGATGAGAACCGTGTAAAGTAGGGTTTCAGCCCCAACGTCACTCAGATCAAGCCTTGGTGACTGGCTCTGACTCTCTACGTCACAACTAGCATTCCGTAAAAGGGTAAAGATCAGTTTACGAATTCACTGAAAATTTTTGTTCTCTCGGTGGGCGCAGACATTTAATTCCCCTGGCCTCCTATCATCCAATGAGGATGAAGGACACTATGCGGGTCACTATGTCACGGGAGCTATGAAGACGTGCATGTATACGTAAATACAGGCCGGCAGATCGAGAGAGGTTTCTAGTTCTATGATATATTTACCTGGGGAACGATCATATGTGGTTTTGTGAACGAAACAAAGAAAGAAAGAAAATGGAACGTCCCTTATCATATAATGTACTTTGCAGCCGTGAACTGTTTATTAATTTCTTCGTCATTGACCCCACTGGTAACGAGTTTTGGTGTTGCGACTGACAAACCCTCTTACCTTACCTTAGAAACATTAAACTAATGGGGGGGGGGGGGAAAGCGGGGGCGTCGTGTTCCCAGATCACGAAAAATATATTTCTTTATTCCTATGTCACGATGAATTAAGAACAGAATTCTCTGCATGCAATGGAAGGGCGGATACACGATACTAAATTGACGATTGCCCGATTCACGATTATTTAATATTAAAATTCTCAGTTCACGATTAATGAAAACTCCTTGATCTCGGCCTTCGGCAATTATCCCATGTCCAGTTCACGAAGAGTTATTTTCCTCATTACCAGTTCCCGGTGAAACGAAAAGCCCAATCCCGAGGAACGCAAATACCCCTTGCCCCCCCCCCCTCCACTAATGACTAATGGTTGCGGTGGGTTGAGAATGGTGTTTGTGTGTGAGTGGAGAGCGCCGGTTGAGAGGTCACACATTTTGATTTGTGATATGTAGGCGTAGGCCGTATATCGCATGCCTTAGAGCATCAGGCCGACTTTATCGATCCAATTGGATGATCAGACGATATACATGTATCCTACTAGTAAATGGCAACGCCGCGAAGACCTTAGTTCTCACGTTACCTATCCAGCCCATACGCTTAAAGAAGTGGGATGACATAAATAGCCCTGGCAGCTAATACGATTGACAGTCTCGTCCAAGGCCAACAATACGTAAAATATATATAAAGTAGTATTTCGACCGGCCAAAAATTAGAATAATTGAATAAAATAATAAGATTGCGTCAACCGTAGGGTGGAAATAACGTAAAATGTAAAATCCGGATTATGTCTTTGGTCCACTACAATGACCTTGACTTTAACAATTGACTTGCCTGGCTTTATTTGTGACGTATTTAGGTCATCAGATCCAGATTTTACACCTTAGATTCTAATTGACGCCTCAGATCTATATTTGGCATATTTGATACCTCAGATCCATATTGACCCATCAGATCCGGCAGCTCTAAAACTGTCGCTATAGTGAGCATCCTCACAATTGTTGGTCCCATCCCAAAAGTAAAATCACTCTTTAGTTTTGCCCCCAGGCTCAACGATCTTGCTCGCCCGTGGACAGCTAAAACCAAACTGCCCGTTTATTTAGTTTCGGTCTACATTTCTAGTTTCTACATCCCATGCACATTAGTTTCATAGCAACCAACTCAATCATCCCATCACCTCAGCTTGAACCCCCCTGCCCCGCCCCGCCACCACAACCATATGCCTACACTGGCACCGCGGTCGCTGTCACAGCTCGCGACAGTGAAGAGCCTCGCTGTAATGTTATGATAAGAAGATTAGCGGGCCGCGCTGTGTTGACATCTTGATAAGCCAAGTGACGAGTATCCGGCCACACATCATGGATGTCGGCCAGCTCTTCTTAATAGTTAATAGCTCTCGTAGGGTCCTATGTTAAAGTTTAGCTTTTTTTGCAGACAAACTAATTAGGCGATTTGCAAAATTCAAAGACGTGATACAAGGTACCTAAGGGCTCAATACGTGACATAATGTACAGCGTCATTAAATGAACATTGTGAACGTTATAGCGACTTCCCGATTTTTGGTCCCATCTACCAATGGTTAAGGAACAAACCAAAAAATCCTGTGACCTTGACTTAGTTGCAGAACGAAATGTTGTGTTTTGCGACCTACAGAGCGCGCGCGCACACACACCCACACACAGACAAACGAACGTACTGATAGATTCCGGAAAATCGAAGATTGAACATCATAATGAACACAACACGTATCAATCTTCATCAATTGTGCACTTCAGCCAGTGCAACATCCACGCGGACCGCGGATTTTGCGTTCAGTCTATCATTAAAATGGACACATACAGCATACATAGATACGCAAACTACAACTACAACAAAATCATTATTCTAGATAATTACCCCTACGACTTTACCATTGACAACCGCTACGTATGCCAATATTGACATTTATTATTGTAGGGGTAGGTATTTTCTATTTCAGGAGGGGGTTCGAAGATTGGGGGGTAGTTCTATTAACATTTAGTCCAAAGGTTTACCCCTTGGTATTGTACGTTTCGTTTCGTTTTATGTTCTACTACTTTGATGTGTTCCTTTGAAACTTCCAGCCAACTATTGCCGTGTTTGATTAATGACAGTGTATTGTCGTCCCTTCCCCGCCTGTTAACAAACAGTGGAGCACGAAAGCGTGCTTCACGTCAATTTAACCGCATCCCATTAACTCTGTTCGCGGTCGTAGTACTTGAAATGGGCGGGTGAAACATGAAAGTGTTTCATAAGCAGGTTAACCAATTTATACATAACTTTAAAAATCTAATAAACTTTTAACAGTTTTGCCCTTTTTATCTGTTCTTCTTCTATTAATACAGTCGTGGGACAGGTGTCAAACATGGGAGGTGGGGCGCGTTTAGTCGCTGTGAAAGTATACTTTTCCCAACGCACAGCAGCACTAATTGACCCCCCCCCCTCCCCCATCCCTGCCGCCATACATAGTCCATATACACATATCCTTGACTTGACCATGAGGTGAGCGTTTTTGATCGATGAATGGACCAAGACGAGTTCATTAAATACTGATGACTGTTGTCCCGCGCACCTTGTCAACTAGCTGGGCGGTGTCTTTGTTGCTAGGCAACTAATGCTTGTGACTGCGACACAATGTTAAGATTCATTATCCAGTTCCGGCCGACTGCCGTGTCGGCCAATTGGCTGTCAGTTATTGGGAGTCGCAATGCCCTTCTTCTGTTCGGAGTACTATTGTCTCGGGCTGATGTGTCGCTTGTCGGAAGGCAACTATAAAACCATTGCATTGCCCACATTATCTGAAGATGTATTCTGTACGATATATGATGCAAGCCATTCTGACTACGCGCGACACGCTAAATGCTGTCAGCTGGATCCGTACACTGTCCAAGTTATCCGTAAAGTAATATATTTATTGATATACTATTTTAAATAATATCAACAATGGTGGGAAAACCTGCACATATTATGCTAGTTACAACAGTAACAACATGACCAGTTACTATGGGCACTGATGTTTTCGCCATGGAAACGGAAACTGTTTATTCAACAAGTCCGCATTACTCTCACGCTATGTAAGTGATCAGCGCGGATAGTAAAGCATCACCATGGAAACGAAATATAATTTGATTAATGAAAACCGAGAGCCTCAGGGCGGGACCACCAACATCACCGCCATTAAGCCCTGGCAGCTCTCCCAATCTACATCACAATCATGGCCATCACTGTCAGTGGAACTCGTCGTATTGTTAGCGGTTTTCCGGTAAGTGGAAACCTGATCGTATTGTTAGCGGTCTTTAGGTGAGCATGTGGAAACCTGGTCATATTGTTAGCTGTCTTCATGTGAGTAAGTGGAAACCTGGTCGTATTGTTAGCGGTCTTCAGGTGAGTAAGTGGAAACCTGGTCGTATTGTTAGCGGTCTTCATGTGAGTAAGTGGAAACCTGGTCGTATTGTTAGCGGTCTTCAGGTGAGTAAGTGGAAACCTGGCCGTATTGTTAGCGGTCTTTGGGTCAGTAAGTGGAAACCTGGTCGTATTGTTAGCGGTCTTTAGGTGAGTAAATGGCACAAACGTGATGCGCACTTGCTCTGCAGTTGCTATGAAAGCATATCTAGCCTTCAAATCCTGCCAATAATAGACGTACGTCCCCATGCTAAATTCATTGTCCACAGTTTGGCGGACACAAACTGTCACATTTACTTTAGATGGGAAAAAGTCGCAAACAAGGACATGAGTCCTTCAAACATACATTTCTTTGTTACATGGTAAATTCGGAAATTTAATGTGACCCCAAGTTGGTTTGATATAAGATCCTTTCACATCTCCCCTATACTTCATTTAACAGTATTTATAAATCACCAATAACAATGCTAATTATGTTTTTCTTTACTTGTAGGATGTCTGTAATTGGGGACGTGGAGCAAATGGGGACGAAATACCTTCCAGACAAGTTTACAGAAGTTAAGAGTGAGCGCCAGGCACCGTCCGAAGAGAGCCCTAGCGCTAACAAGATCGAGCCGGACTGGTCTGAATATAGCGCCGAGCGCACCACGTCGCATCTGCCGCTCCTCCACTGCAGGGACATGGGTAATGCTCCTCTGGGCAGTGGTGACAGATGCCATAGAATTTCACGTCCCGCCAGGGCCGAGGCGACCTTATCTGAACGGGTCTCCGCAGCACTGGGTTCGGGGATGTTTCCTCTATGCCCTGATGTCGTTGAATTCCGTGGACAACCGTTGGCTCGTGAAACTATGGCGTCTCACGTGAAAACTATGGCGTCTCACGAGGAAACTATGGCGTCTCACGTGAAAACTATGGCGTCTCACGAGGAAACTATGGCGTCTCACGAGGAAACTATGGCGTCTCACGAGGAAACTATGGCGTCTCACGAGGAAACTATGGCGTTTCAGAAGGAAAAGGCGGCGTCTCACGGAGCGACTTCGGCGTCCCGTAAGGAAAGGATGATCTCCCGTAAGGACAAATTGACCTCCCGTAAGGACAAAGTGGCCTCCCGTAAGGACAAAGTGGCCTCCCGTAAGGACAAAGTGGCCTCCCGTAAGGACAAAGTGGCCTCCCGTAAGGACAAAGTGTCCTCCCGTAAGGACAAAGTGGCCTCTCGTAAGGACCAAGTGGCCTCCTGTAAGGACCAAGTGGCCTCCCGTAAGAACAAAGTGTCCTCTCGTAAGGACAAAGTGGCCTCCCGTAAGGACAAAGTGGCCTCCCGTAAGGACCAAGTGGCCTCCCGTAAGGACCAAGTGGCCTCCCGTAAGGACCAAGTGGCCTCCCGTAAGGACAAAGTGTCCTCCCGTAAGGACAAAGTGTCCTCCCGTAAGGACAAAGTGGCCTCCCGTAAGGACAAAGTGTCCTCCCGTAAGGACAAAGTGGCCTCCCGTAAGGACAAAGTGGCCTCCCGTAGGGACAAAGTGGCCTCCCGTAAAGACACGGTAGCCTCGCTTAAGGACAAGGTGTCCCCTCGTACCCACACAGTGGCGTCCCGTAAGGACCAAGTGGCCTCCCGTAAGGACAAAGTGTCCTCCCGTAAGGACAAAGTGTCCTCTCGTAGGGACAAAGTGGCGTCCCGTAAGGACCAAGTGGCCTCCCGTAAGGACCAAGTGGCCTCCCGTAAGGACAAAGTGTCCTCCCGTAGGGACAAAGTGGCCTCCCGTAAGGACCAAGTGGCCTCCCGTAAGGACCAAGTGGCCTCCCGTAAGGACAAAGTGGCCTCCCGTAAGGACCAAGTGTCCTCTCGTAAGGACAAAGTGGCCTCCCGTAAGGACAAAGTGTCCTCTCGTAAGGAAATGGTGGCCTCCCGTAAGGACAAAGTGGCCTCCCGCAGCGACACGGTAGCCTCGCTTAAGGACAAGGTGTCCCCTCGTACGAACACAGTGGCGTCTAGAATGGAAAGACTGGCCTCTCGTAGGAACATAAAAACTTCCCCGGAGAAGTCGTCTACTGAAAAACAGTTTGCCTGTAACTCTTGCAGCGCTTCATTTACTACCAGCGAGAGGCTCGCATGTCACATCAAAAGCCACAGCGAGAAACAATCTTTGGTGTGTGGTATTTGCTCTTCTTCCTTCAAATGGAAATCCGACTTGAAGAACTACATGAGAATGCACACCGGAGAGAAACCCTTTGCGTGTCAAGTGTGCTCCGCCGCTTTTGCGCAAAATAAGTATTTGACGAGACACATGCGGATGCACACAGGGGAGAGACCCTATAAGTGTGACCTTTGTGACGCCGCATTCCCCCGCATAACTGGACTTCGCTACCACGAACACACACACACGGGAGAAAAACGCCACATCTGTGAAGTTTGCGCCTCGCCCTTTCAAACCAGTAGCCACCTCAAGCAACACATGACAACGCACAACGAAACGAAACCCTTCGTCTGCGACGTCTGCGCAGCCTCGTTCGCCTGGGAGAAGAGTTTGAAGAGTCACATGTTCACCCACACCGATGTCAGACCGTTCCTTTGTGACGAGTGCCCTGCGACGTTCACGTCTTCTGGCTCACTCAACGCGCATCGCGGCATTCACAGGGAAAAGCGGTTCTTGTGTGAAACTTGCTCCGCATCCTTCTCGCGGAAGTCATATCTCAAATGTCACATGATGAAGCACACTGGGGAGAAGCCGTTTGCGTGTGAGCATTGCGCCAAGGCTTACACCTCGAAGCGAAGTCTCGAGCATCATGTGATGAGGACGCACGCAGCGGAAAAACGCTTGGCTCGTCAATTCGCTTCCGCTACTGCCGAGTAAATAGCATTGTCTTTCCGCTGACTATTATCCATATGTATATGTACAATGGTGGTACATGAAAATTTTAATCTGGGCCATGAATAAAGGATGATTCTGGCATTGCTTTCATGTTTGTGACAGATTTGTTGATAATCCTGTATGATCAAGATCACTCATTGAAATCGTATGCGTGTTGCATAGACTGTAGTTTGTGCGTGGAGTATCTGTATCGGTTTATTCTTTCTTGTCAATTCGAAGTGTGAAATTGTTTTGCTTTGTGTAAACAATATTTATTGACTATTGGCAAACAGTACATAATACTATGTTAATGCCTCTAGTGTATATTATAAACAGATAAAGATTTCGAGGCAGGGATGCAGGAAAAATACACAGACCATCAAACTATATATACTCGAAGATCAAGTTTCAAACCTTTTTGTTTCTTTTATATATTTATGGACAGCTTTCATTCATAATAACATCATTTTCAAGTGGTGATCCGTTTATACCCGTCGTCAAAGTTTGTAAATTCAACGGAACTACTGTACGAACTGTATTCACCACATGCTTCCTGGACTTATCATAAAGTGGACAATAAAAGAAAGAATGCAGAGCGTTCTCACTTTTGAAACCACACTGACAGAAAGTATCATTTCTAACATGTAAATTGCGACAAAGATCAAAATTTAGCCCACTGCACCCCACGCGAATTTTGGCAATTAAAGCGTTTTCTCTTTTATTCCAGTAGTAGTATATAGAGTTCTTTGGATGCTTATGCTTAATTAATCGAAGTAATTTAAATATATGAATAGTTTCAGCCCGTTTTACGTGATCATATAATATATTCCAGTCCTTAATAGTTGCAGCTGTTTTGTTTAAGGAACGGAGGTTAGGAAGAAAGAATCCAGTTGTTTTCACGCGACATCATACTTCGTCTATACAAATTACATTGCAGGTTGTTCCAGTTCTTGCGTTGTCGCCTCCAGTACTAGTAACTGCCAACCCGTAGTAAACATTTTCGTAGATGGAGTAACGGCATTAGCATAAGCAGTGTTGATCCTGTCGTGCCTTTGGCATTGCTTGTTCACCACTCTCATGCCTCCACCCCCATGACAACGAGAGCCCCTACGCCACACCCATGCGCCTGCAGCGCCCGCCACCCTTGCCCTACGCCCCACCCCTACCCAATCCCGCAAGCCAAACCAAACCGGCTCTGAGCGAAAATGTATAGGCACCAAAATTATCATTGTTGTGAGCGAAAACATGGAGTACGGCACCATGTCCCAGAGCATATTTGGAAAGTGGTATTTTTCTCTAAGCTCAAATTGAAGAACTACAAAAATGGCAATTGTAATAGTAAGAAGAACATGTCACATAATTCTGAACATACTTTTCCAATTTAGACAAACTACTTTTTTTATAATATAATAGGTTTATTTCATAAAACATGTGCATTACAATGTTTAAATCGCAAACTGAGCGGGAGTAATGCTTATATGTTCGTGCAGAAAAAATAATGCAAACAAAAATAAATCGCGATTTATCTCAATTATCTATAATACCTTTTACAACATACTTTTTCTGGTTCTCTTGTAAACATGTATAAAACGTAGAAAGTTAATTCTGGCTAACCACTTGTTAAATATCCCATATTTCCGACTGACATCTGCATACAAGTAGTTCTATATTTAAACGCTGCTATACCGATTCATATAATACCTAAGTATCTACGGAATTTTCCGTCCTTTCTGCAGCTCACAATAAAATTTGTCGCCAGCCACGATTTTGCCGACTACCCAGGCGGCAGTCGTTTTTGGAGGTGTGTCCGCGATTGATTATTTAGGAGGCGATTATATTCATAACGGAAGTGACGCTTACAGTGACAGCAAAACACGAGCGCGTGATAGCCGCAAAGATAAATAGCTGCGACTCTAACTCCCATCATGGGTGTTTTGACGCAGACAATCGTTGCAAGACATATATATACAATACAATGTATATATATAATATACAATATATTAATCCATGGATTATCCGAGGACAAGGACGAAAACTGAGAAAACAAGGTGAGAAAATTGCTGCAAAAGGAGGGGTTTACTAATCTAGGCCTGTCCTTCGAGCGTATTCATAGAATTGGGCCACGACAACAGCGAGGGGCTGACCTTAGGCTCATTGTCGCAAATCTGTTCAGTTGTAAAATGGCCGAAGATCTTAAAAGCTTCAGTAAGACGCTCAAACAACCGAAAGGCGGTGTAATATAATTGATAATTATTGATTGATGAAGATGATTTCGGTATTTTGACATTGTGGTCGATCATGTGATCGTGTGGTCATGTGACAACTGTCGTCTGTCAATTCTTGGCATTTGAACTGAAGCCGGCCAAGAGAAAGAACCAAATATAATAAAGAAAATATAACGCCGCCATCCTGCTGAACTGGCCAGCAAGGCTCGCGGGTCCTCACCAAGTGTTCGAACCCGTATCGTCCAAGACTCTCTCCTTGTGAACGGCAATAAGTATCATCATAAGCTGGTTCGGCCGTCGCCACGAGATATCCTGTTCATGACAACACGGGAAGTTGAGGAGGCCAGGGAAACGACCTTTTTCCACCTACAACAGTCCTCGGAGCGCACAACCGTCACTGTCAGAGCTCTGTCTGTTGGGTCCATCAATGGCGTCAGGGCGGCCTACAAAGCTGCCCTGCTTGACGCCGATCTCCTCGCCTGACCACTGGTTTGCGCCGCCTACCACCTGAAAAGCACCCCAGCTGAAGAATGGGATTACGAAGACTCGAGTGACAGCGGGGCCGGGAGGCAGGCCTGCCAAGAATTACTCAAAGCGCCCCCTACAAACGTGATGGTCATCGTCAGCTTCACTGGTCCCGCGTCCCACATGAGCAAGAAACTCAGCGCCACACTGGCCGATGCCATTAAAGCCAGTGTCTCCAACCTAGGGTAAATGTCACAAGCATATCTACTGAATAGAGAGACATTGATTGGCGATGAACTGTAATGCATTTCCCTGCCTCCTGCCCCCCCCCCCCCCCCCAACCCCCTCCGTCTCTTGACAAGTGAACTGTTAAGTTGTACATAATAGTATCCCGGGTCTGTCTGCTCCAGTCTCAGACAGAGCGTGAATGTGACAGAGATGGTTGTTGTCTTATGTATTTCTGTTGTATTCTATGTACGATCCCGCGGTGGACAGGTGGCGTTAAGCCTCTGCTCCTCATGCCTGGTCCGTCTTTGTTGTCATGCTAGTTAATTTGGGTGTTTTGCAAAAAGAAATCATTGTTGTGGTATGTCAATTTATAAATGTGTCGTCGAATTATACAAAAAGACTGGCGGCGTACCAAGGACAGGTGAAAACAAACGCACATGGTCCATTTACTAGCATGCGTTGCGTTTTATTTCTCCCGTGTTCGGTCCTGCTGAGCTTATGTAGCGCTACCTATTTATATTAGACCATGTCGAAGCACTTAGAGTTCTGAGTTGCTCCAATATCAACATGCAAGAGAAACCAAATCCAGCTGCTGGAAGGTCACAAAACTTTGCACCTAACCTTTACTCGTCAATACTCAGATGTCAATGCGCAAACTGCATTGTAGATATTGTCCTTTCGTATATCGAATTGCACATGCAGAATCGATTTTGGCATTTGTTTCTTATTTCAAATCAACAATTCGACAACATGGTACATAAAAGCATATAACAGCCGTAAAGCTGGGTCACATCGAGATGTCTATACGTGGGAATACATTTTCGTATATATGTGTATCATCCCTGTGAAAGGGATAGAAATATATAACGAGGAATACATCAATATATCAGGGGGCTGTCGGGGGAAGTGGGGATACATGCTGTAATGTTTGCACCTACAGTTTTGCTTTATTTTCACGGGGCTGTGTTGGGCATGGACTCGGCTATTGATTAATGCATTCTGTAATTCTGAATCCACGTTTTTCCATTTTTGTGGGCGGCTGAAAGGTACTATAGGTTATAATTTCTCCGTATTTATTATATCAGGGGACTGTTGGGCATGTGCGTGGAACGGGGGGGGGATTAATTGTGCTTGGAGGGCATGTGGCGGGGGAGTGGGGTGGGGGGGGGGGGGGAGTTGCTTCATTTCTGGGCCTGCGTATCTTGCTGGAATTTTGTCTATAGGTTAAAATCGCTGTTTAAAGCTACCTTATGGGCTGCAGGTTAAAGGCCTGTTGATTGTTGAGAATCGATTTTAGCACATTGACATTTGCTTTGCATATATGAAATCTGACTTTATTTGATGGATCATGGTAACATATTTGACCCCTGATGTGTTAACTGTCAATGTGTTGGTAGAAGTAGTTCCGTCCATGATTACGGAGACAGTACTTAAATCCCCGCAGACTGTGTCCTAAGCTACCGCGTCGAGCCAGACATGATGAGTGTTAAAGCTAGAACTGTGCTAATCTCGAGTTGCATAATTATCCTCTCGTTACTTTTCGTTGGATTCTGCGATATTTCTTTTGGTGTGAAGACCAACATGTTAGACGGCGTCTTGTGACGCGAGCAACGACCACCAAGACTCGGTCTGGAGGGTACTACCCCACATCCCGGTAAGTTTTCGTTATCATATGATGGCATCGGTTGCGAGCATAATGTCGTTCAAGCTCGCCACCCGGTTTTGCTACGCAAGCTCCGCTTTTACCGCTGCTGTACGCGTCGGCCTGGGGCCAGTTTCAAGATTGTTGAAAAACGGTCAAATCAGCCATTTTTATAATTTTCAAAAATAAAAATAAATAATGAGCGCTGACTTTTCATCACCTGATACCGTGTGTTATTAGCCTCAGTCTGGGTCATCGACACTAATTTGTAGAAATGCGCGACGCATTTTTCCCATCAATTTGGGCGGCGCCGTCCTGGCGAGCGAGTGTGAAAATGCATTGGAGAAGTAGCGGACAACATAGATATAATGGAGCCCTAGTGGAGTGAGTCGAAGGCAGAGAGTAGGCGATAACAGAGATATAATGGAGCCCTAGCGGAGTGAGTCGAAGGCAGAGAGTGGATGTCGTCTCCTCCGTTCGGTCGCCACGCTAAGGGCCACACAAGAGCAAAGATTTGTCGTATTGTGGCATATTGCCCCTAAAATAAATCTCTACGGTTACAGGTATGAATTGGTTCACACAGATAAATTTTATTTACTAAGCATTATTATTAAAGACCAGACGCTTGCATACCCGCATAGTACAATGAGCCCACACATTGTCTTTATGTTGCAGAACTGGTCCAGGGAGTGACACCCCTGTCGTCAGTCAGGACCTGTTCTGCGGAGGAACGACAGAAATGGATCAGTCACATGTGCGCGAAAAACAACTGGACAGACGTCCAAATAAAGGACCAAAGCGCCCACAAATTTATAATAGTGGACGACGTGAGCAAGGTGATGTATTGCCCAATCCCCAAAGTGGCCTGCACCACGATGAAGAGCCTGCTGCACGCCAGCGCAAGGAACATGAAGCTGGCGGACTTCCTCGCCATGGTGGACTCAGGCTTCAACTTGCACAACGATGACAACATCATACGAAGCGGACTCACGTACTTGACCGACTACACGGAGACGGAGAAGGCGACGCGACTGGAGACCTACCACAAGTTCATCGTGGTGAGACATCCGATCGATCGTCTCCTGTCCGCGTACGCCGATAAAGTGGACAATAAGACGCTCAAGCTGCCGCGGCCATTCTACAACCCGCTCACACTGGAGCAGTACCCCGAGGCCTGGAACGGCTCATTCCAGGGGGATCTCAGCGACTTCCTACGGCTCGTGTCTCTGGGACACAGCTCCTGGTTCCAAAACGCACACTGGAGACACTTTTCCGAACAATGTCATCCCTGCGAAGTTAAGTACGACGCCGTCCTAAAGATGGAGACCATGGTTCATGACATGCCGGAGTTGCTGCGTCGGCTGCCGGGGCCGGATGGGAAGCCGAACGTTCTGCCAGCCATGAATCAAAAGCGATCAATGATCGCGGAGGAGAAAATGTTGGAGACGACGAAAACTATTCGGGATCTGAAGAGGTTATTCCCTGAACTAATATCACGTCTCTTTGATGCATACCGAAAAGACTTTCAGATTTTCGGTTACGGCGTGGATTTCGACAGTGGCGTAGCGAGCTGTGGGTACAAAAGGGACCTTGGTGGAGATGTAGATCTGCCAGAGTGTTGCTGATGGTGATGAGGATTTGTCAGAATGTTGCTGATGGTGATGTGGATCTGCCAGAATGTAGTTGATGGTGATGTGGATATGTTTGAATGTAGCTGATAGTGATGCGGATCTGTCTGAATGTATGTTTAGTTTAGTTTATTTCAAAGCAACAATGAGCCCGAGGCCCTCGTGTTGAAAAGATGCAATACACATAATGACATGTGGCGGGTTCATACATTAGTACACTGGAACGTCATTCAGGTTCTCTCATCTTGCTGGCCAGATAAACATATTCAGACAATCTGTTCTGTAATTTCGTGCTCTGTGACATAACTAGTGCTAAAAATTTATCTTTATTTGGTAGTCTCCAATAATACGGTGGGATTAAGCTCTCTCTGAGATTATCATGCAAGCGACATACAAGAACAAAGTAGACTTCGTCATCTAACAACCCGCACTCGCTACACAACCTGTAGCTGATAGTGATGTGGATCTGTTTTGATGTAGCTGATGGTGATGTGGATCTGTCTGAATATAGCTGATGGTGATGTGTATCTGTTTGAATGTTGCTGATGGTGATGTGGATATGTCCGAATGTAGCTGATGGTGATGTGGATATGTTTGAATGTAGCTGATGGCGATGTGGATCTGTCTGAATGTAGCTGATAGTGATGTGGATCTGTTTGAATGTAGGTGATGGTGATGTGGATCTGTCTGAATATAACGGATGGTGATGTGGATATGTTTTAATGTAGCTGATGGTGATGTGGATCTGTCTGAATGTAGCTGATGGTGATGTGGATCTGTCTGCATGTAGCTGATGGTGATGTGGATCTGTCTGAATGTAGCTGATGGTGATGTGGATCTGTCTGAATGTAGCTGATGGTGATGTGGATCTGTTTGAATGTAGCTGATGGTGATGTGGATCTGTCTGAATGTAGCTGATAGTGATGTGGATCTGTTTGAATGTAGCTGATGGTGATGTGGATCTGTTTGAATGTAGCTGATGTGATGTAGATCTGTTTGAATGTAGCTGATGGTGATGTGGATCTGCCTGAATGTAGTTGATGCTGATGTGGATCTGTTGGAATGTAGCTGATGGTGATGTGGATCTGTTTGAATGTAGCTGATGGTGATGTGGATCTGTCTGAATGTAGTTGATGGTGATGTGGATCCGTTTGAATGCTGTTGATGGTGATGTGGGTCGGTTTGAATGTAGCTGGTGGTGATGTGGATCTGTTTGAATATAGCTGATGGTGATGTGGATCTGTCTGAATGTAGCTGGTGGTGATGTGGATCTGTCTGAATGTAGCTGTTGGTGATGTGGATCTGTCTGAATGTTGCTAATGGTGATGTGGGTAGCTTTGAATGTAGCTGGTGGTCATGTGGATCTGTCTGAATATACCTGATGGTGATGTGGATCTGTCTGAATGTTGCTGATGGTGATGTGGATCTGTTTGAATGTAGCTGGTGGTGATGTGGATCTGTCTGAATGTAGCTGATGGTGATGTGGATACGTTTGAATGTAGCTGATGGTGATTTGGATACGTTTGAATGTAGCTGATGGTGATGTGGATCTGTCTGAATGTAGCTGATGGTGATGTGGATCTGTCTGAATGTAGCTGATGGTGATGCGGATCTGTCTGAATGTAGCTGATGGTGATGTTGATATGTTTGAATGTAGCTGATGGTGATGTGGATCTGTCTGAATGTAGGTGATGGAAATGTGGATCTGTCTGAATGTAACTTATGGTGATGTGGCTCTGTTTGAATGTAGCTGATGGCGATGTGGATCTGTCTGAATGTAGCTGATTGTGATGTGGATCTGTCCGAATGTAGCTGATGGTGACGTGCATCTGTTTGAATGTAGCTGATGCTGACGTGGATCTGTCTGAATGTAGCTGATGGTGATGTGGATCAGTTTGAATGTGGCTGATGGTGATGTGGATCTGTCTGAATGTAGTTGATGGTGATGTGAATCTGTCTGAATGTAGCTGGTGGTGATGTGGATACGTTTGAATGTGGCTGATGGTGATGTGGATCTGTCTGAATGTAGCTGATGGTGATGTGGATCTGTTTGAATGTAGCTGGTCTTGATGTGAATCTGTTTGAATGTAGCTGATGGTGATGTGGATCTGTCTGAATGTAGTTGGTGGTGATGTGGATCTATTTGAATGTAGCTGATGGTGATGTGAATCTGTCTGAATGTAGGTGATGGGGATGTGGATCTGTCTGAATGTAGCTGATGGTGATGTGAAACTGTTTGAATGTAGCTGATGGCGATGTGGATCTGTCTGAATGTAGCTGATGGTGATGTGGATCTGTCTGAATGCACTTACTTTTCTCTTATGGATTCGGCTATGCCTGGTTTCAGCAACAACTTGGTGATCCTGAGGCCTTTATTGAACAATTTTACGAAAGGGTAATACACGATTTCCTAAACTACTGCGCCATCTGTCGGCAACGAGAAACACCTCGGTCTTGGGTCGAGACCCAAAACCTGGAGCGCGCGAGTGACGCCGTTTAACACGCACGCGGGGCGGATTTCCTCAAAGAGAGTAGACCCTTCGTACACAATGCTAGTGTTTTCTATTAGTGATGATTGATTTATGTACATAATTTTACCACTTTGAGCAGGATAAAGGTCTGCGGTATGCAGATATATAATTCAAGATGGACTCAACTGGCTTTCTTTGGCTGTTATCAGGAGTTTAAATCTTCGTGTGGTTTGTGAGCGGACTGCAGGTTTTGTTGTTTTCCTGAAGAGCGTGCGGGGAGGGACCATTTATTTTCACTACTGAACTTTTCGAACCGACTTTTCGCGTCACGGGCGGAGGGATGTGGGAGGACCAGTTTTCAGTAGGGCAGGTTTGCCAGAATCTTTAAGGTCCCAGCCCCTGTACTTCTTTAATGTCATTGGGGGGAAAGTTACATGGCAGCGACCATCGAATCTGTTGACAGCTACCACACTGAGTGCAATCCTTGACTTGTAACTAACATCAATGCTGCGCGATCACCTAGTATACTGCAACTTTGCACCTACGTTATGATTTAAAAAATCTTTTAAAAATGTCTGAATCGTAACTATGTACAAAATAGAGGAATTATATCTGCCAAAAGGTAAAAAGCAGCGATGTCTGCCAGTTGGGACTGGGGCACCATCTATATATTTCTATCAGTGCTGTGGTAGCGTTCAAATCAAAGTGTGTACACATGTACTGAAAACATATGACAGATGCATAAACACAAAGAAATGCAGAGCCTACCTACACACAACAACTACTGAATGAAATCAGCGGCCATCAGTTAATAGATATGCAGGCCTATTACCGAATCTCCAGCTTCGTGGTCACTGAATAAATAACTAAGCGCTCCCTGCGCCAGCCACTGGAAGCGTCAGCCACTGCTACAGTGTCCACAACGCCATGTGCGCCATGTACAATGTACACAAACTTCACTGGGCGATTCTAATTCAACTTTGTTGAGATACGTAAACGAGAACCAAGAAAAGTATCTATCAAAGTACCAACATAAATGATCCATCTAAGTGTCTTTGAAAATGAAATGTTGTTAGCGTGAATAATTAAAGAAGGAAATGGAAACTACAAGGATACTTCCAGGAATATGGCGGACATTTGCAAAGACTGTCATTTTGTCTTCAAGACCGCACATTGTATGGTACTGATGACTCATTCATTTCGTGGGATCAAAAGACAAAAGAATATGTATTACATTCTCTGATGATTTGTCTTAGTCCATTTTTCACGAACAAAAAGACTGGTTGTCCTACGAATCGAATAAGTTTAGTACGGAGAAGTTTTGAAGGCTCATACGGCTCAAGGCTGTGCGGCGCTCGTTCCTCTAATCCCGACCCGCAACCGACGCGTAATATTGCCTACAACATGAAACTATTTCTTCTCTTGACGAGTTTCATATTTTAATGAAATGCCCATTGTATGACAATCTCCGAAATAATTATTTTCCTACAAGTTATTTAACGGCATATGATATTTGGAGTTTTTTTTTATGTATTATGACTTCCGAGGAAAAAACATGTTTAATCTCCTTAGTAAGGTTTATACAAAAAGCATTCACTATGTATGAAAAAAGGTCTAACCTAATTCTCTCTAATTAACTAAGTTTGTTCTAGTCGGTTGCTTGTTATTTTTGTGTTCTGCATTTGTACGAGGGGCCTGGCGCCTGAAGTTACCAATAAACTATATCTATCTATCTGTCTGAATATAGCTGAGGGTGATGTGGATCTTTGTGAATGTAGCTGATGGTGATGTGGATCTTTGTGAATGTAGCTGATGGGGATACAAACTGTGGCCCAAGTGGTCAATACATCATGAAATCATGAAATCATGAAAATCATGAAATCATGAAAATCATGAAATCATGAAAATCATGAAATCATGAAAATCATGATCATGATATAAAGGATACAAACACCAGTGTACTAGATATGGACCATATGCTTCAATGTGTAATATATTCTGTTGCCAATATTTCCTCGTACCACTATTTCGCAAGGTGGGGGTTGTATTATTTACGCAAACCCGATGACCAGAGCCATTTTGTGGAGGTCAAATTAATATCATAATGCAAACTGCACACCTGGCAATTCCAATGCGACACATTCAGGCTGATTTCTACCCTTGTAAGTCTTAACTGCGAGTGACGAGGCTTGACAATCACCACGCATGGCGGGCACCAAACAATTCGGCCCATCTCATGGACACACCTCGTCACATAAAGATACATTGGGCCATTTCCCAGGCTACATTATGTCCATGGAGAGACAATGTATGTTGCTAGGCAACTAATGGCTGTCGTATTTTACGCACTGTTTACCACATATGATTGCAGCTATCGGAGTATTCATCGATAATGGTCGTTTCTTTCATGACCGCAACTGCTGTAATTATGTCAAGTATAAGTCCTGACGTACGTCATCGTACGTCAGTTACCGTGGCTTAGCAGCGATGCCCAGATGGAAGGAATGTTGGTGTTTTAGGCCACTTTTGTGCACAAACAGGCTAAGTTGGGCCAAGGAACCTCCCGAGACGATGAAGGATGAAGGAATGAAACATGCCCCAGATTAGGTGCCCGAGCCCGGATTCGAACCCAGGACCTATTGATCTGCGGTCTAGTGCGCTAACTACTACACCAGGGAGGCCCCCGCGATGCCCAGATCCCAAAGGCACTATTTACAAGAGAACGGGCCGGCATTTTCCGCGGTTTGAACCAACAAACTTAAATAGACCACGATTATTTATCTATTCCTGCATTGGGCGGTTAACTCAAACCTTATAAAGTTTTAATATATATATAACAACTCTACGTCACAACTAGCATTCCGTATTTTTTTTTTTTTTTTTTTTTTTTTTTTATTTCATCAAGGCACAGAACAGACAGTATACAGTACACGACAAACGAGCAGCACACCCCCAAAACATTATACAGTACCCCAAAAGAGATCTATAGGATATGTTTTTTTTCAACCTGCAAAAAATAGCAACACCTGCGGTCATACAGTGGCAAACAACTTTTCAAGACCCTCCCATTTTAACTTATACATTTGGCTTCGTTTTCCACCAGGGGTTCTTTCGCTTATATAATATTCTACAGCGTATAACTGTTTCAACATACGAAACCCTTGCTTTACATTCAACTTATCACCCAAACATCGTGTCTTATAAATATATTTCTTAAAGGTAAGGAATATTTGATCAATCAATTGATATTTTGCATCTGTCACGCCTAAAAGAATGTTTTCCATCGATAGATAGATTGTAATATCTAAAAAGGGCCATAAACAATATTTCACTTGCTGCCAAAGCATCCGTGTTTCCCCACAAGACCAAAATAAATGTTCTATTGTTTTCGTTTCAGTTTTACACAAAGGGCAAAGATCCGTCTCAGTTATACCCCATAGATAGAGCTGGTGATTTGTGGGCAAGATTAGTTGCAAATTTTATATTGAAACGCATTATATTTCCTATCTGATGTAGTTTTAAATGTTCTAGTATAGATTTCCGTCCAGTTAACATTTAAATCATCTACTTTTAATATGTTATTCCATCTTAGTTTTCTCTTCTTCATCAGCGAGCCATCCTCTATCAAAGTCGTATAAACATAATTGCATGCTTTCTTGCTAATATAAAAGTCATTTAATGGATCCATTTTTACCCCTCGGCTATTACTACAAATGTTTTCTAGTGACCAATGTTCTTTTACTACTCTTACTAGATAGAGGTAGTCTAAATAGTTAATAGTATAATTATATTTTGCTTTAAAATTGTCATAGGAAATAAATTTATTCGTTACAAGGAGATCTTGAATCAGTAAACATTTATTTTGTATCAATATCTGTTTCAATTTTTGCAGATTAGGATTTTTTATGTACCAGGCATTCCAGAAGGTGTAATGTAATTCATTGTCTGGTGTATATATCTTTTTCTGAAAAATACTCCAGACGTACAATACTTCTTTCCAGAAGGTGCCCGTAAAATATTAACAGGTAAATGTTCAACCCAAGGATAAACATGAAAAACGAAATGAATGGTGAACCAAATGACAAGCAGGCAAGAAGGTATCTAGATTAAAGGAGAAGCCAATTCCGGCTGCAAGGGCAGTGCCAATGAGGGTAAAGACAAGTTTAGCTAACAGCAAAAAAATCGAATTATGAATTCACTGAGAATTTTTGTTCTCTCGGTGGGCGCAGACATTTAAATCCCTTGGCCTCCTATCATCCAATGAGGATGAAGGATACTATGCGGGTCACTATGTCACGGGAGCTATGAAGACGTGCATGCATATGTAAATACAGGCCAGCAGATAGAGAAAGGTTTCTAGTGTTATGATGTATTTACCTGGGGAACGTGCATATGTGGTTTTGTGAACGAAACAAAGAAAGAAAGAAAATGGAACGTCCATTATCAAATAATGTATTTTGCAGCCGTGAACTGTTTATTAATTTCTTCGTCATTAACCACACTGGTAACGAGTTTTGGAGTTTCGACTGACAAACCCTCTTACCTTACCTTAGAAACATTAAACTAATGGGGGGGGGGGGAGCAGGGGGGGGGGGGGGTCGTGTTCCCAGATCACGAAAAATATATTTCTTTATTCCCATGTCACGATGAAGTAAAAAAAACAGAACTCTCTGCATGCAATGGAAGGGCGGATACACGATACTAAATTGACGATTGCCCGATTCACGGTTATTTAATATTAAAATTCTCAGTTCACAATTAATGAAAACTCCTTGATCTCGGCGGTCGGCTAATACCCCATGTCCAGTTCACGAAGAGTTATTTTCCTCATTACCAGTTCACGGTGACATGAAAAACCCAAACCCGAGGAACGCAAATACCCCTTGCGCACCCCCCCCCCCCCCCCCTCTAATGACTAATGGTTGCGGTGGGTTGAGGATGGTGTTTGTGTGTGAGTGGAGAGCGCCGGTTGAGAGGTCACACATTTTGACTTGTGATATGTAGGCGTAGACCGTATATCGCATGCCTTAGAGCATCAGGCCGACTTTATCGGTCCAAAGGGATGACCACACGATATACATGTATCCTACTGGTAAATGGCAACGCCTTTGTTCTTACGTTACACGATCCAGCCCATACGCTTAAAGAAATGGGATGACATAAATATCCCTGGCAGCTAATACGATTGACAGTCTCGTCCAAGCCCAACAATACGTAAAATATATATAAAGTAACATTTCGACCTGCCAAAAATTAGAATAATTGAATAAAATAACGAGATTACGTCAACCGTAGGGTAAAAATGACGTAAAATGAAAATCCGGATTATGTCTTCGGTCCACTATAATGACCTTGACTTTAACAATTGACTTGCCTGTCTTTATCTGTGACGTATTTAGTTCCTCAGATCCAGATTTTACACCTTAGATTCTAATTGACCCCACAGATCTATATTTGGCATATTTGATACCTCAGATCCATATTGACCCATCAGATCCGGCAGCTCTAAAACTGTCACTATAGTGAGCATCCTCACAAGTCCTGGCCCCATCCCAAAAGTGAAATCACTCATTAGTTTCGCCCCCAGGCTGAACGATCTCGCTCGGTGGACAGCTAAAACCAAACTGCCCGTTTATTTAGTTTCGGTCTACATTTCTAGTTTCTACATCCCTATCATGCAAATTAGTTTCATAGCAACCAATTCAATCATCCCATAACCCCAGATTGAAGCCCCTCCCCCCGCCCCCCACAACAGTATGCCTGCACTGGCACCTCGGTCGCTGTCACAGCTCGCGACGTTGAAGAGCCTCGCTGTAATGTTGTTATTGTAAGAAGATTAGCGGGCCGCGCTGTTTTGACAGCTTAATAAGCCAAGTGACGAGTACCCGGCCACACATCATGGATGTCGGCCAGCTGTTCTTAATAGTTAATAGCTCTCGTAGGGTCCTATGTTAAAGTTGTTCGTAACATTTTTTTGCAGACAAACTAATTAGGCGATTTGCAAAATTCAAAGACGTGATACAAGTTACCTACGGGCTCAATACGCGACATAATGTACAGCGTCCTTAAATTAACACTGTGAACGTTATAGCGACTTTCCCGATTTTAGGTCCCATCTACCAACGGTTAAGAAACAAACAAAAAAATCCTGTGACCTTGACGTTGACCTACATACCCCGCTCACGAACTTGACCGAGCCATGTCGGATACCCATCGATGGGTAAAGTTACAGAACGAAATGTTGTGTTTTGCGACCTACAGAGCGCGCGCACACACAAACACACACACACAGACAAACTAACGTACAGATAGATGCCGGAAAATCGAAGATTTTCCGTCATAATGTATACGTATCGCGTTCGGTTTATCATTAAAATGGACACACACAGCATACATAGATACGCAAACTACAACAAAATCAGTATTCTAGATAATTACTCCTGCGACTATACCATTGACAACCGCTACGTATGCCAATATTGATATTGTGGGCGGTCTTTAGGTGAGTACGTGGAAACCTGGTCATATTGTTAGCGGTCTTTGGGTGAGTAAGTGGAAACTCAAGTTTCAAACCTTTTTGTTTCTTTTATATGTTTATGGACAGCTTTCATTCATAATAACATCATTTTTAAGTGGCGACCCGTTTATACCCGTCGTCAAAGTTTGTAAATTTAACGGAACTACTGTACGAACTGTATTCACCAGATGCTTCCTGGACTTATAATAATGCAGCGCGTTCTCACTTTTGAAACCACACTGACAGAAAGTATCATTTCTAACATGTAAATTGCGACAAAGATCAAAATTTAGCCCACTGCACCCCACGCGAATTTTGGCAATTAAAGCGTTTTCTCTTTTATTCCAGTTGTAGTATATAGAGTTTTTTGGATGCTTATGCTTAATTAATCAAAGTAATTTAAATATATGAATAGTTTCAGCCCGTTTTACGTGTTCATATAATATATTCCAGTCCTTAATAGTTGCAGCTGTTTTGCTTTATGAACGGAGGTTAGGAAGAAGGAATCCAGCTGTTTTCACGCGACATCATACTTGTCTATACAAATTACATTGCAGGTTGTTCCAGTTACTGCGCTCCCGCCTCCAGTACTAGTAACTGCCAACCCGTAGTAAACATTTTCGCAGATGGAGTAACGGCATTAGCATAAGCAGTGTTGATCCTGTCGTGCCTTTGGCATTGCTTGTTCACCACTCTCATGCCTCCACCCCCATGACAACGAGAGCCCCTACGCCACACCCATGCGCCTGCAGCGCCCGCCACCCTTACCCTACGCCACACCCCTACCCAATCCCGCAAGCCAAACCAAACCGGCTCTGAGCGAAAATGTATAGGCACCAAAATTATCATTGTTGTGAGCGAAAACATGGAGTACGGTACCATGTCCCAGAGCATATTTGGAAAGTGGTATTTTTCTCTAAGCTCAAATTGAAGAACTACAAAAATGGCAATTGTAATAGTAAGAAGAACATGTCACATAATTCTGAACATACTTTTCCAATTTAGACAAACTACTTTTTTTATAATATAATAGGTTTATTTCATAAAACATGTGCATTACAATGTTTAAATCGCAAACTGAGCGGGAGTAATGCTTATATGTTCGTGCAGAAAAAATAATGCAAACAAAAATAAATCGCGATTTATCTCAATTATCTATAATACCTTTTACAACGTATACTTTTTCTGGTTCTCTTGTAAACATGTATAAAACGTAGAAAGTTAATTCTGGCTAACCACTTGTTAAATATCCCATATTTCCGACTGACATCTGCATACAAGTAGTTCTATATTTAAACGCTGCTATACCGATTCATATAATACCTAAGTATCTACGGAATTTTCCGTCCTTTCTGCAGCTCACAATAAAATTTGTCGCCAGCCACGATTTTGCCGACTACCCAGGCGGCAGTCGTTTTTGGAGGTGTGTCCGCGATTGATTATTTAGGAGGCGATTATATTCATAACGGAAGTGACGCTTACAGTGACAGCAAAACACGAGCGCGTGATAGCCGCAAAGATAAATAGCTGCGACTCTAACTCCCATCATGGGTGTTTTGACGCAGACAATCGTTGCAAGACATATATATACAATACAATGTATATATATAATATACAGTATATTAATCCATGGATTATCCGAGGACAACGACGAAAACTGAGAAAACAAGGTGAGAAAATTGCTGCAAAAGGAGGGGTTTACTAATCTAGGCCTGTCCTTCGAGCGTATTCATAGAATTGGGCCACGACAACAGCGAGGGGCTAACCTTAGGCTCATTGTCGCAAATCTGTCCAGTTGTAAAATGGCCGAAGATCTTAAAAGCTTCAGTAAGACGCTCAAACAACCGAAAGGCGGTGTAATATAATTGATAATTATTGATTGATGAAGATGATTTCGGTATTTTGACATTGTGGTCGATCACGTGATCGTGTGGTCATGTGACAACTGTCGTCTGTCAATTCTTGGCATTTGAACTGAAGCCGGCCAAGAGAAAGAACCAAATATAATAAAGAAAATATAACACGCATTACACCGCAATTCCCATCGCTTCTGCGCGAACGTCGCCACCATCCTGCTGAATTGGCCAGCAAGGCTCGCGGGTCCTCACCAAGTGTTCGAACCCGTATCGTCCAAGACTCTCTCCTTGTGAACGGCAATAAGTATCATCATAAGCTGGTTCGGCCGTCGCCACGAGATATCCTGTTCATGACAACACGGGAAGTTGAGGAGGCCAGGGCAACGACCTTCATCCGCCTACAACAGTCCTCGGAGCGCACAACCGTCACTGTCAGAGCTCTGTCTGTTGGGTCCATCAATGGCGTCAGGGCGGCCTACAAAGCTGCCCTGCTTGACGCCGATCTCCTCGCCTGACCACTGGTTTGCGCCGCCTACCACCTGAAAAGCACCTCAGCTGAAGAATGGGATTACGAAGACTCGAGTGACAGCGGGGCCGGGAGGCAGGCCTGCCAAGAATTACTCAAAGCGCCCCCTACAAACGTGATGGTCATCGTCAGCTTCACTGGTCCCGCGTCCCACATGAGCAAGAAACTCAGCGCCACACTGGCCGATGCCATTAAAGCCAGTGTCTCCAACCTAGGGTAAATGTCACAAGCATATCTACTGAATAGAGAGACATTGATTGGCGATGAACTGTAATGCATTTCCCTGCCTCCTGCCCCCCCCCCCCCCAACCCCCTCCGTCTCTTGACAAGTGAACTGTTAAGTTGTACATAATAGTATCCCCGGTCTGTCTGCTCCAGTCTCAGACAGAGCGTGAATGTGACAGAGATGGTTGTTGTCTTATGTATTTCTGTTGTATTCTATGTTCGATCCCGCGGTGGACAGGTGGCGTTAAGCCTCTGCTCCTCATGCCTGGTCCGTCTTTGTTGTCATGCTAGTTAATTTGGGTGTTTTGCAAAAAGAAATCATTGTTGTGGTATGTCAATTTATAAATGTGTCGTCGAATTATACAAAAAGACTGGCGGCGTACCAAGGACAGGTGAAAACAAACGCACGTGGTCCATTTACTAGCATGCGTTGCGTTTTATTTCTCCCGTGTTCGGTCCTGCTGAGCTTATGTAGCGCTACCTATTTATATTAGACCATGTCGAAGCACTTAGAGTTCTGAGTTGCTCCAATATCAACATGCAAGAGAAACCAAATCCAGCTGCTGGAAGGTCACAAAACTTTGCACTTAACCTTTACTCGTCAATACTCAGATGTCAATGCGCAAACTGCATTGTAGATATTGTCCTTTCGTATATCGAATTGCACATGCAGAATCGATTTTGGCATTTGTTTCTTAATAAATTATTTCAAATCAACAATTAGACAACATGGTACATAAAAGCATATAACAGCCGTAAAGCTGGGTCACATCGAGATGTCTATACGTGGGAATACATTTTCGTATATATGTGTATCATCCCTGTGAAAGGGATAGAAATATATAACGAGGAATACATCAATATATCAGGGGGCTGTTGGGGGAAGTGCGGATACATGCTGTAATGTTTGCACCTACAGTTTTGCTTTATTTTCAGGGGGCTGTGTTGGGCATGGACTCGGCTATTGATTAATGCATTCTGTAATTCTGAATCCACGTTTTTCCATTTTTGTGGGCGGCTGAAAGGTACTATAGGTTATAATTTCTCCGTATTTATTATATCAGGGGACTGTTGGGCATGTGCGTGGAACGGGGGGGGATTAATTGTGCTTAGAGGGCATGTGGCGGGGGAGTGGGGTGGGGGGGGGGAGTTGCTTCATTTCTGGGCCTGCGTATCCTGCTGGAATTTTGTCTATAGGTTAAAATCGCTGTTTAAAGCTACCTTATGGGCTGCAGGTTAAAGGCCTGTTGATTGTTGAGAATCGATTTTAGCACATTGACATTTGCTTTGCATATATGAAATCTGACTTTATTTGATGGATCATGGTAACATATTTGACCCCTGATGTGTTAACTGTCAATGTGTTGGTAGAAGTAGTTCCGTCCATGATTACGGAGACAGTACTTAAATCCCCGCAGACTGTGTCCTAAGCTACCGCGTCGAGCCAGACATGATGAGTGTTAGAGCTAGAAATGTGCTAATCTCGAGTTGCATAATTATCCTCTCGTTACTTTTCGTTGGATTCTGCGATATTTCTTTTGGTGTGAAGACCAACATGTTAGACGGCGTCTTGTGGCGCGAGCAACGACCACCAAGACTCGGTCTTGAGGGTACTACCCCACATCCCGGTGAGTTTTCGTTATCATATGATGGCATCGGTTGCGAGCATAATGTCGTTCAAGCTCGCCACCCGGTTTTGCTACGCAAGCTCCGCTTTTACCGCTGCTGTACGCGTCGGCCTGGGGCCAGTTTCAAGATTGTTGAAAAACGGTCAAATCAGCCATTTTTATAATTTTCAAAAATAAAAATAAATAATGAACCCTGACTTTTCATCACCTGATACCGTGTGTTATTAGCCTCAGTCTGGGTCATCGACACTAATTTGTAGAAATGCGCGACGCATTTTTCCCATCAATTTGGGCGGCGCCGTCCTGGCGAGCGAGTGTGAAAATGCATTGGAGAAGTAGCGGACAACATAGATATAATGGAGCCCTAGCGGAGTGAGTCGAAGGCAGAGAGTGGATGTCGTCTCCTCCGTTCGGTCGCCACGCTAAGGGCCACACGAGAGCAAAGATTTGTCGTATTGTGGCATATTGCCCCTAAAATAAATCTCTACGGTTAAAGGTATGAATTGGTTCACACAGATAAATTTTATTTACTAAGCATTATTATTAAAGACCAGACGCTTGCATACCCGCATAGTACAATGAGCCCACACATTGTCTTTATGTTGCAGAACTGGTCCAGGGAGTGACCCCCCTGTCGTCAGTCAGGACCTGTTCTGCGGAGGAACGACAGAAATGGATCAGTCACATGTGCGCGAAAAACAACTGGACAGACGTCCAAATAAAGGACCAAAGCGCCCACAAATTTATAATAGTGGACGACGTGAGCAAGGTGATGTATTGCCCAATCCCCAAAGTGGCCTGCACCACGATGAAGAGCCTGATGCACGCCAGCGCAAGGAACATGAAGCTGGCGGACTTCCTCGCCATGGTGGACTCAGGCTTCAACTTGCACAACGATGACAACATCATACGAAGCGGACTCACATACTTGACCGACTACACGGAGACGGAGAAGGCGACTCGACTGGAGACCTACCACAAGTTCATCGTGGTGAGGCATCCGATCGATCGTCTCCTGTCCGCGTACGCCGATAAAGTGGACAATAAGACGCTCAAGCTGCCGCGACCATTCTACAACCCGCTCACACTGGAGCAGTACCCCGAGGCCTGGAACGGCTCATTCCAGGGGGATCTCAGCGACTTCCTACGGCTCGTGTCTCTGGGACACAGCTCCTGGTTCCACAACGCACACTGGAGACAATTTTCCCAACAATGTCATCCCTGCGAAGTTAAGTACGACGCCGTCCTAAAGATGGAGACCATGGTTCATGACATGCCGGAGTTGCTGCGTCGGCTGCCGGGGCCGGATGGGAAGCCGAACGTTCTGCCAGCCATGAATCAAAAGCGATCCATGACCGCGGAGGAGAAAATGTTGGAGACGACGAAAACTATTCGGGCTCTGAAGAGGTTATTCCCTGAACTAATATCACGTCTCTTTGATGCGTACCAAAAAGACTTTCAGATTTTCGGTTACGGCGTGGATTTCGACAGTGGCGTAGCGAGCTGTGGGTACAAAAGGGACCTTGGTGGAGATGTAGATCTGCCAGTGTGTTGCTGATGGTGATGAGGATTTGTCAGAATGTTGCTGATGGTGATGTGGATCTGCCAGAATGTAGTTGATGGTGATGTGGATATGCTTGAATGTAGCTGATTGTGATGTGGATCTGTCTGAATGTAGCTGATAGTGATGTGGATCTGTTTTGATGTAGCTGATGGTGATGTGGATCTGTCTGAATATAGCTGATGGTGATGTGGATATGTTTTAATGTAGCTGATGGTGGTGTGGATCTGTCTGAATGTAGCTGATGGTGATGTGGATCTGTCCGAATGTAGCTGATGGTGATGTGGATCTGTCTGAATGTAGCTGATGGTGATGTGGATCTGTTTGAATGTAGCTGATGGTGATGTGGATCTGTTTGAATGTAGCTGATGGTGATGTGTATCTGTTTGAATGTTGCTGGTGGTGATGTGCATATGTCTGAATGTAGCTGATGGTGATGTGGATATCTTTGAATGTAGCTGATGGCGATGTGGATCTGTCTGAATGTAGCTGATAGTGACGTGGATGTGTTTGAATGTGGCTGATGGTGATGTAGATCTGTCTGAATGTAGCAGATGGTGATGTAGATCTGTCTGAATGTAGCTGATGGTGATGTGGATCTGTCTGAATGTAGTTGATGGAGGATGTGGATCTGTTTGAATGTAGCTGATGGTGGTGTGGATCTGTCTGAGTGTAGCTGATGGTGATGTAGATCTGTCTGAATGTAGCTGATGGTGATGTGGATCTGTCTGAATGTAGTTGATGGAGGATGTGGATCTGTTTGAATGTTGCTGATGGTGATGTAGATCTGTCTGAATGTAGCTGATGGTGATGTGGATCTGTCTGAATGTAGCTGATGGTGATGTGGATCTGTCTGAATGTAGCTGATGGTGGTGTGGATCTGTCTGAATGTAGCTGATGGTGATGTAGATCTGTCTGAATGTAGCTGATGGTGATGTAGATCTGTCTGAATGTAGCAGATGGTGATGTAGATCTGTCTGAATGTAGCTGATGGTGATGTGGATCTGTCTGAATGTAGTTGATGGAGGATGTGGATCTGTTTGAATGTAGCTGATGGTGGTGTGGATCTGTCTGAATGTAGCTGATGGTGATGTAGATCTCTCTGAATGTAGCTGATGGTGATGTGGATCTGTCTGAATGTAGTTGATGGAGGATGTGGATCTGTTTGAATGTTGCTGATGGTGATGTAGATCTGTCTGAATGTAGCTGATGGTGATGTGGATCTGCCAGAATGTAGTTGATGGAGGGTGTAGATCTGTTTGAATGTAGCTGATGGTGGTGTGGATCTGTCTGAATGTAGCTGATGGTGATGTGAATCTGTCTGAATGTAGCTGATGGTGATGTAGATCTGTCTGAATGTAGCTGATGGTGGTGTGGATCTGTTTAAATGTAGCTGATGGTGATGTGGATCTGTCTGAATGTAGCTGATGGTGATGTGGATCTGTCTGAATGTTGCTGATAGTGATGTGGATATGTCTGAATGCAGCTGATGGTGGTGTGGATCTGTTCAAATGTAGCTGATGGTGATTTGGATCTGTCTGAATATAGCTGATGGTAGTGTGGACCTGTTTGAATGTAGCTGACGGTGATGTGGATCTGTCTGAATGTAGCTTATAGTGGTGTGGATCTGTCTGAATGTAGCTGATGGTGATGTAGATCTGTCTGAATGCAGCTGATGGTGGTGTGGATCTGTTTAAATGTAGCTGATGGTGATGTGGATCAGTCTGAATGTAGCTGATGGTGATGTAGATCTGTTTGAATGTAGCTGATGGTGATGTGGATCTGTCTGAATGTAGCTGATGGGGTTACAAACTGTGGCCCAAGTGGTCAATACAGAAAATCATGATCATGATATATATGTATGTCAGTTATTTCCTCCACTCGCTGGAGAGTTCAAGCAACGTATGTTACAGCCAAATACATAAATATCAGTGTAGTAACGGTAACGATAATAATAATAAAACAATGATAAATATAACACACAATTAAAGTATTTACAATATCATTTGACTATACTAGATTAATAATAACAGACGCGGCTCCAAGGACAAAGCCTGCCATGCCCTGCCACTTATTGTGGTGAGCAAGACTAAATCATCGGTGTATTCGTTGGGATGAGGTCTATGGCCCAAAATGAGAGCGGTTACAAGGTTTTCACTCGAGTTAAAAAGATAGGAGGAAAACTGGACGCTACATTGGTTGATTATTTCGGTCCAGAACATCTCTCTAGCCGCCTGGTATTTGTCACACGAGTGGAGAGAGTGATTTAAGGGGACAGATATTCGTTTTTTGCAATATTCACAAGCTGAATCTGTTTCTTTATAGAGGACGCAGTTAAGTCGTGCCAGCGCACGCAGTTGCCTTTTCTCATTAGACCGTGTGCTTTCCATTTGCCAGTAAATATGTATATGCAGCTTACAGCCATATACTCCATTAAAATAATAATATTTTTCCTGAACAATTTGTTGCGAGAGCTGAGTCTCTTTGTGACGCTTAACAGATGCTCTAACTGTGTTTTCCACTCTCGCTTAGAAGGGAAACTGTTATCTGACACATACTTTGAAATGTGCTCAAACAAGTCGTACTTCGATAACACATTAGTTAAATCTTTAACAATACCTGTACACTGGCCATTTGCGTTTTGAAAGAGTCGCTCAACAAAGACGACCGTAGCCAGCTTGCTAAGATGTAGCCGGCATAGGCGTCCCAGGAACTGTAAGTTTTTGACGTCGATCGTACATTCTAAACTGAGATCATTTACCATGCATCGAGTGATAGTTGCACTACAATTTCTAGGAAAATTCTGGATAAATCGCAGGCAAAATGAATGAGCCCGCTCCAACTGAGCTAACTCGCCCCTGCTTAAATTCCACCACAGCTCAGCCCCATACAACGCACGAGGCAAAACGACAGTCCTATATAATCGCACGGCAGTGACACAGCTGAGTTCCGCGGGTCTTACACCATAGCCTACTAGTGTCATCAAACCGCTTCTCAGTTTAGAGGCTGCATCGCTCGTTCTCTCAACTGATATATTTAGTGAATTTAACCGTATACCCACGTGAGTAAAGTCTATAATTTCTTCGACTGGCTCGCTATCTAACAATAGTGATCTACGGGGGGCAAGTTTCCTTTTAGCATTGGCTGTTTCGCCGTAAACCATCAATTTTGATTTTACCGGGTTGAATTTAAACCGCCATTTTCGTGCATACTGTTCGCACGAGGAGACATGCTCTTGCAAGGCACTAATGGTCAGCGCCGTGACAGCAATGTCATCGGCCTGCAATATACCGCCACATGGAACTTGACCACAGCTGGCGCCTGAACATGGGGTGCACAGAGCCGTCGCTAGCTCGTGTACAAACAACATATATAACCATGGTCCCAAAATTGAGCCCTGGCGCACGGAGCGCCGTACATCTATGTTTTTCGACCTCATGCCATTCACAACTACATTAGCTGTCATATTTTGGTACGATTCATATAGTAATAACCAGGTTTGTCCCTTCACTCCAAACCGATATAATTTAAGAAAAAGCCCGTCGTGCCAGACCGTGTCAAACGCGCTGGATGAGTCAGGAAAGCACAGAAAGACCTTTGAAAAACGGTCAGTGTTATAGTTAATGCATTCTTGTAGTTCAAAAGATGCCAGCAGGCTACAGAGAGACTCTTGGTAAGCATTTTGATTCGGCGATGGAAATGATATATTTTGGGCTCGAGTCCATTTCTTAATCTTATTTAGGACTACCTGTTCGAATAATTTCGTAATGGCGGGCAGAAGAGATATGCCGCGGTAGTTCTTTCTGTCATCGTCATACTTTCTAGACCCTTTGTACAGGGTGTATATGTTTCCTCCCTTCATGGCATCAGGGAATACCCCATTACATACATTGCATTAAACATATTTGTTAAACAAATTACCATGGACGGGCCAGCATATTGCAAATGCTCATCTGTTAAGCCGTCCGGGCCACCTTTTTTCCCCAACTTTAGCTCTTTTATCGCATTGCTGATATCATTACAGTCAAATTCCTCTAAAATATCGTCTTTGTCTAGTTTAGCATGTTCGCGTATGTCGCGCACCTGTTGGGTAACCCTGGTCTTATATTCCGCGTCAAACCCCGTCTCATTATCTTCACTCTCAGAGTACAGCTGAGCGAAGTAATTTGTCCAAACCTGGACCTGGAGTTCTATAGACAGTACCATTAACCTGTATGTTGCGAGAGATGGTAGTTTTCTTGTTTTCCCTTCTCAACAAGGACCAGAATTTGTTTTGATCAACACAAGCCTGATGCTCTAATTCTTTGTAAAAAATATCGTCATGCTCATGCTGCAACCTCCTCATTGTAAGTCTAAAAGTACGCTTCAGTTTTTTGTATGAACAAAAGCTCAGGCTGAGTGCATCTCGAGGCCTACCTTCAGAAATCCACACCTGCCTAGCACACTTCATCTCTTTGTGTAGCGTATCTATATCATTCTTCCAGAAGGGTTTCAGAAAGGGCAGAAATCGAGATTGCGAGACCGTTTCGATGGATATGTCTCATGTGACTGATTAGTTGGCAATAATACTCATCCACTGCAGTGGGTTGATCGAGATCTGTTTGAGTAATGGGCCGTAAGTACCTCTCTAACTCCTCTTTGTAGGTTTCTCGGATATGATGCTGATTTCGCCCCTTCCACTTTAAACGCGGCACGTCGCCCGCGCTCGACTGGCTCGGGTTCGGTGAATCAGAACTCGGACTATCAGAGCACCAGAGCTGTGTGTTTAACATTACGACAACCGGTAGGTGATCCGAGCAGTTTAGTTCGTGATCATCCAACACCTTACTTGAGAGTATTACATCGCATTCGTTGTTATGAAGCAAGACGTGGTCTATTAACGTTTGAGGCCCACCATCATACGGGCAGAACGTATACCTCGGCCCGGAGGAAAAAACTTGGACTGTAGCAGAGCAGAGTTCTAACCTGGTTAAAAAGACCCTGAGTAACCGCCCTCGAGAATTGCTCTCGCATGAGCACCTAGGTCCCTCAATTTGAGCATTGAAATCTCCTAGTACAATCACTCGTGAGCTCACAGAGTGTTTCACGTATAAATCACATACATGATCCAAACATTCACTGAAAGTGTCGATGCTACAATTGCTTGACGGTAAAAATACACCCAGGACAGTTATAAACTTTTGTTTACCGAGGTCAAAAGAGGCTCCAATAATTCTATCACTACCAGTGTTAATAACTGACGCAAATGGTGTTAGATTATCCCTCCACATTATGGCTACGCCACCTTTACCTCGTCGATAAGGATCCAGGGGATCGAGACTCCCTTCGGCAATGGCATGAGATGAATAACCGCATTCTACACTGTTCAGAAAGTTTAGATTGTCAGGAAAGAGCCAATGTTCAGACAAAATCAATATATCGAGCTTCTCGCTTACTAGTAACTGTGACACATATGGAGCGTTCCTCATCACACCCTGGCAGTTTAAAGCCCCTAGATGTATAGAATTACTTGGATGTCTATTTCCTGGTACCACTATTTCTCAAGGTGGGAGTTGTATTATTTACGCAAACCCGATGACCAGAGCCATTTTGTGGAGATCAAATTAATATCACAATGCAAACTGCACGCCTGGGAATTCCAATGGGACACATTCAGGTTGATTGCTACCCTTGTAAGTGTTAACTGCGAGTGACGAGGCTTGACAATCACCACGCATGGCGGGCACCAAACAATTCAACCCAGCTCATGGACACACCTCGTCACATAAAGATACATTGGGCCATTTCCCAGGCTACATTATGTCCATGGAGAGACAATGTATGTTGCTAGGCCACTAATGGCTGTCGTATTTTACGCACTGTTTATCACATATGATTGCAGCTATCGGAGTATTCATCGATAATGGTCGTTTCTTTCATGTCTGCAACTGCTGTAATTATGTCAAGTATAAGTCCTGACGTACGTCATCGTACGTCAGTTACCGTGGCTTAGCAGCGATGCCAAGATCCCAAAAGTACTATTTACAAGTGAGCGGGCCGGCATTTTCCGCGGTTTGAAACAACAAACTGAAATAGACCACTATTATCAATCTATTCCTGCATTGGGCATTCGGTTAACTCAAACCTTATAAAGTTTTAATATATATATATATATATATATATAACAACAGAATAAATCTCCACCATTAGACGGAATGACTCCGTGTTATATCGCCAGGAGTGACGCTCAAGATGCCGCAGGCGCGGCCTTGACCTTGGAAGAGGTAAGAACCGTGTAAAGTAGGGCTTCAGCCCCAACGTCACTCAGATCAAGCCTTGGTGACAACTAGCATTCCGTATAATATTAACTAAATGTTGAACCCAAGGATAAAATTTAAAAAGAATATGAACGGTGAACCAAATGACAAGCAGGCAAGAAGGGATCTAGATTAAAGGAGAAGCCAATTCCGGCCGCAAGGGAAGTGCCAATGAGGGTAAAGAAAAGTTTGGCTAACAGCAAAAAAATTGAATTACGAATTCACAAACAATTTTGTTAAGGCTTAAACACCATTATTGTCGTCCATAATTGTTCTCTCGATGGGCGTGGACATTTAAATCCCCTGGCCTCATATCAACCAATGAGGATCAAGGACATTATGCGGATCACTACGTCACGGGAGAGGTTTCTAGTTCTATGATGCATTCACCTGGGGAACGTGTATATGTGGTTTTGTGAACGAAACAAAGAAAGAACATGGAACGTCCCTTATCAAATAATGTACTTTGCAGCCGTGAACTGTTTATTAATTTCTTCGTCTTTGACCACACTGGTAACGAGTTTTGGAGTGTCGACTGAGGATGGTGTTTGTGTGTTAGTGGAGAGCGCCGGTTGAGAGGTCACACATTTTGACTTGTGATATGTAGGCGTAGACCGTATATCGCATGCCTTAGAGTTAGAGCATCAGGCCGACTTTATCGGTCCAAAGGGATGAACACACGATATACATGTATCCTACTAGTAAGTGGCAACGCCGCGAAGACCTTAAAGAAATGAGATGACATAAATAGCACTGGCAGCTAATACGACTGACAGTCTCGTCCAAGCCCAACCATACGTAAAATATATATAAAGTAGTATTTCGACCTGCTAAAAATTAGAATAATTGAATAAAATAACGAGATTGCGTCACCCGTAGGGTGAAAATGACGTAAGACGAAAATCCGGATTATGTCTTCGGTCCACTACAATGACCTTGACCTTAACAATTAACTTGCCTGGCTTTATTTGTGAAGATTTTCCGTCATAGTGAACACAATACGTATCAATCTTCATGATTTGTGCACTTCAGCCAGTGCAACATCCACACGGACCGCGGATTTTGCGTTCATTTTGCGATCATTAAAATGGACACACACAGCATACATAGATACGCAAACTACAACAAAATTAGTATTCTAGATAATTACCCCTACGACTATACCATTGACAACCGCTACGTATGCCAATATTGACATTTATTAATGGAGGGGTAAGTATTTTCTATTTCGGGAGGGGGGTCGAAGATTGGGGGGTAGTTCTATTAACATTTAGTCCAAAGGTTTACCCCTTGGTATTGTACGTTTTGCTTGTTTTATGTTCTACTACTTTGATGTGTTCCTTTGAAGCTTCCAGCCAACTATTACCGTGTTTGATTAATGACAGTGTATTGTCGCCCCTTCCCCACCTGTTAACAAACAGTGGCGCACGAAAGCCGGCTTCACGTCACTTTTACCGCAGGCAATTCACTCTGTTCGCGGTCATATTACTTGAAATGGGGGGGGGGGGAGTGAAACATGAAAGTGTTCCATAAGCAGCTTAACCAATTTGTACATAGCTTTAAAAATCTAATAAACTTTTGACAGTTTTGTCTTTTTTATCTGTTATAGTGTTATTCTTCTTCTATTAATGCAGTCGTGGGACAGGTGTCAAACATGGGAGGTGGGGTGCGTTTAGTCGCTGTAAAAGTATACTTTTCCCAACGCAAAGCGGCACTAATTAGACACCCCTCCCCCCCCCCCCCTCCACCCCATCCCTGCCGCCGTCTAGTCCAAATACACACGCCCTTGACTTTGTTTTTGATCGATGGATGGACCAAGACGAGTTCATTCAACATTCATGATTCTTGCCCCGCGCACCTTGTCAACTAGCTGGGCGGCGTCCTTGTTGCTAGGCAACTAATGCTTGTGACTGCGACACAATGTTAGGATTCATTATCCAGTTCCGGCCGACTGCCGTGTCGGCCAATTGGCTGTCAGCTATTGGGAGTCGTAATGCCCTTCTTCTGTTCGGAGTCCTATTGTCACGGGCTGACAATGTCGCTTGTCGGAAGGCAACTATAAAACCATTGCATTGCCCACATTATCTGAAGATGTATCCTATACGATATCGGATGCAAGCCATTCTAACTACGCGCGACACGCTAAAGGCTGTCTGCTGGATCCGTGCACTGTCCAAGTTATCCGTAAAGCAATATATTTATTGGTATACTATTTTAAATAATTTCAACAATAGTTGCAAAAACCTGCACATATTATGCTAATTACAACAGTAACAACCTGACCAGTTACTATGGGCACTGATGTTATCGCCATGGAAACGGAAACTGTTTATTCAACAAGTCCGCAGTACTCTCACGCTATGTAAGTGATCAGCGCGGATATTAAATCATCACCATGGAAACGAAACATAATTTAGTTAATGAAACCGCAGAGCCTCAGGGGGGGACCACCAACATCTCCGCCATCAAGCCCTGGCAGCTCTCCCTCACAATCTACGTCACAATCATGGCCATCACTGTCGGTGGAAACCTCGTCGTATTGTTAGCGGTCTTCAGGTGAGTAAGTGGAAACCTGGTCGTATTGTTAGCGGTCTTCAGGTGAGTAAGTGCAAACCTGGTCGTATTGTTAGCGGCCTTCAGGTGAGTAAGTGCAAACCTGGTCGTATTGTTAGCGGCCTTCAGGTGAGTAAGTGCAAACCTGGTCGTATTGTTAGCGGTCTTCAGGTGAGTAAGTGCAAACCTGGTCGTATTGTTAGCGGTCTTCAGGTGAGTAAGTGCAAACCTGGTCGTATTGTTAGCGGTCTTCAGGTGAGTAAGTGCAAACCTGGTCGTATTGTTAGCGGTCTTCAGGTGAGTAAGTGGAAACCTGGTCGTATTGTTAGCGGTCTTCAGGTGAGTAAGTGCAAACCTGGTCGTATTGTTAGCGGTCTTCAGGTGAGTAAGTGGAAACCTGGTCATATTGTTAGCGGTCTTCAGGTGAGTAAGTGCAAACCTGGTCGTATTGTTAGCGGTCTTCAGGTGAGTAAGTGCAAACCTGGTCGTATTGTTAGCTGTCTTCAGGTGAGTAAATGGGAACCTGGTTGTATTGTTAGCGATCTTTAGGTGAGTAAGTGGTAACCTGGTTGTATTGTTAGCGATCTTTAGGTGAGTAAGTGGAAACCTGGTCGTATTGTTAGCGGTCTTCAGGTGAGTAAGTGGTAACCTGGTTGTATTGTTAGCGATCTTTAGGTGAGTAAGTGGAAACCTGGCCGTATTGTCAGCGGTCTTTAGGTGAGTAAGTGGAAACCTGGTCGCATTGTTAGCGGTCTTCAGGTGAGTAAGTGGAAACCTGGTCGTATTGTTAGCGGTCTTCAGGTGAGTAAGTGCAAACCTGGTCGTATTGTTAGCTGTCTTCAGGTGAGTAAATGGGAACCTGGTTGTATTGTTAGCGATCTTTAGGTGAGTAAGTGGAAACCTGGCCGTATTGTCAGCGGTCTTTAGGTGAGTAAGTGGAAACCTGGTCATATTGTAGGCGGTCTTTAGGTCAGTAATTGGAAACCTAGTCGTATTGTTAGGGATCTTTAGGTGAGTAAGTGGAAACCTGGTCGTATTGTTAGCGGTCTTTAGGTGAGTAAGTGGAAACTGGTCGTATTGTTAGCGGTCTTTAGGTAAGTAAGTGGAAACCTGGTCGTATTGTTATCCGTCTTTAGGTGAGTAAGTGGATACCTAGTCGTACTGTTGGCGGTCTTTAGGTGAGTAAGTCGAAACCTTGTCGTAATTTTAGCGGTCTTTGGGCGAGTAAATAGAAACCTGGTCGCATTGTTAGCGGTCTTCAGGTGAGTAAGTGGAAACCTGGTCGTATTGTTATCCGTCTTTAGGTGAGTAAGTGAAAACCTGGTCGTATTGTTAGCGGTCTTCAGGTGAGTAAGTGAAAACCTGGTCGTATTGTTAGCTGTCTTCAGGTGAGTAAGTGGAAACCTGGTCGTATTGTTAGCGGTCTTTAGGTGAGTAAGGGGAAACCTCGTCGTATTGTTAGCGGTCTTTAGGTGAGTAAGTGGAAACCTGGTCGTATTGTTAGCGGTCTTTAGGTGAGTAAGTGAAAACCTGGTCGTATTGTTAGCTGTCTTCAGGTGAGTAAGTGGAAACCTGGTCGTATTGTTAGCAGTCTTTAGGTGAGTAAGTGGAAACCTGGTCGTATTGTTAGCGGTCTTTAGGTGAGTAAGTGGAAACCTGGCCGTATTGTTAGCGATCTTTAGGTGAGTAAGTGGAAACCTGGTCGTATTGTTAGCGGTCTTTAGGTGAGTAAGTGGTAACCTGGTTGTATTGTTAGCGGTCTTCAGGTGAGTAAGTGGAAACCTGGTCGTATTGTTAGCGGTATTCAGGTGAGTAAGTGGAAACCTGGTCGTATTGTTAGCTGTCTTCAGGTGAGTAAGTGGAAACCTGGTTGTATTGTTAGCGGTCTTTAGGTGAATAAGTGGAAACCTGGTCGTATTGTTAGCGGTCTTTAGGTGAGTAAGTGGAAACCTGGTCGTATTGTTAGCGGTCTTCAGGTGAGTAAGTGGAAACCTGGTCGTATTGTTAGCGGTCTTCAGGGGAGTAATTGGAAACCTGGTCGTATGGTAGCGGTCTTTAGGTGAGTAAGTGGAAACTGGTCGTATTGTTAGCGGTCTTTAGGTAAGTAAGTGGGAACCTGGTCGTATTGTTATCCGTCTTTAGGTGAGTAAGTGGATACCTAGTCGTACTGTTGGCGGTCTTTAGGTGAGTAAGTCGAAACCTTGTCGTAATTTTAGCGGTCTTTGGGCGAGTAAATAGAAACCTGGTCGCATTGTTAGCGGTCTTCAGGTGAGTAAGTGGAAACCTGGTCGTATTGTTATCCGTCTTTAGGTGAGTAAGTGAAAACCTGGTCGTATTGTTAGCTGTCTTCAGGTGAGTAAGTGGAAACCTGGTCGTATTGTTAGCGGTCTTTAGGTGAGTAAGTGGAAACCTCGTCGTATTGTTAGCGGTCTTTAGGTGAGTAAGTGGAAACCTGGTCGTATTGTTAGCGGTCTTCAGGTGAGTAAGTGGAAACCTGGTCGTATTGTTAGCGGTCTTCAGGTGAGTAAGTGAAAACCTGGTCGTATTGTTAGCGGTCTTCAGGTGAGTAAGTGGAAACCTGGTCGTATTGTTAGCTGTCTTCAGGTGAGTAAGTCGAAACCTGGTCGTATTGTTAGCGGTCTTTAGGTGAGTAAGTGGAAACCTGGTCGTATTGTTAGCGGTCTTTAGGTAAGTAAGTGGAAACCTGGCCGTATTGTTAGCGATCTTTAGGTGAGTAAGTGGAAACCTGGTCGTATTGTTAGCGGTTTTTAGGTGAGTAAGTGGTAACCTGGTTGTATTGTTAGCGGTCTTCAGGTGAGTAAGTGGAAACCTGGTCGTATTGTTAGCGGTCTTCAGGTGAGTAAGTGGAAACCTGGTCGTATTGTTAGCTGTCTTCAGGTGAGTAAGTGGAAACCTGGTCGTATTGTTAGCGGTCTTTAGGTGAGTAAGTGGAAACCTGGTCGTATTGTTAGCGATCTTTAGGTGAGTAAGTGGAAACCTGGTCGTATTGTTAGCGGTCTTCAGGTGAGTAAGTGGAAACCTGGTCGTATTGTTAGCGGTCTTCAGGTGAGTAAGTGAAAACCTGGTCGTCTTGTTAGCGGTCTTCAGGTGAGTAAGTCGAAACCTAGTCGTATTGTTAGCGGTCTTCAGGTGAGTAAGTGAAAACCTGGTCGTATTGTTAGCGATCTTTAGGTGAGTAAGTGGAAACCTGGCCGTATTGTTAGCGATCTTTAGGTGAGTAAGTGGAAACCTGGTCGTATTGTTAGCGGTCTTCAGGTGAGTAAGTGGAAACCTGGTCATATTGTTAGCGGTCTTCAGGTGAGTAAGTGGAAACCTGGTCGTATTGTTAGCGGTCTTCAGGTGAGTAAGTGGAAACCTGGTCGTATTGTTAGCGGTCTTCAGGTGAGTAAGTGAAAACCTGGTCGTATTGTTAGCGGTCTTCAGGTGAGTAAGTGGAAACCTGGTCGTATTGTTAGCTGTCTTTAGGTGAGTAAGTGGAAACCTGGTCGTATTGTTAGCGGTCTTTAGGTGAGTAAGTGAAAACCTGGTCGTATTGTTAGCGGTCTTCAGGTGAGTAAGTGGAAACCTGGTCGTATTGTTAGCGGTCTTCAGGTGAGTAAGTGAAAACCTGGTCGTATTGTTAGCGGTCTTCAGGTGAGTAAGTGAAAACCTGGTCGTATTGTTAGCGGTCTTCAGGTGAGTAAGTGAAAACCTGGTCGTATTGTTAGCTGTCTTCAGGTGAGTAAGTGGAAACCTGGTCGTAATTTTAGCGGTCTTTGGGCAAGTAAATAAAAACCTGGTCGTATTTTTTGCAGAAGTTAGTGTGTAACAGCTTTGCTAATGGAGGTTGCAATGGTGCCGATGCATTGTTTTATAAATCGTCGCTCAAGGCAATGTCGCAGATGTTACGCAAAGTTCTAGATGACACTAAAACGTTTCAGCATCATTAATTTATACCGTTGTAGATCTGTGAAGCTTCGCAAGAGGAAGAACATGTTGGTGGCCTTCCTGGCGCTGACGGATCTGTCTGTGGGCTGCGTGGTGCTCCCGCTCAACATCATCCCGCTCTTCTACCCTCTCAATGACATCTGTATTGCCGCCGTCCTGACCGACATCATGCTCTGCAATACGTCCGTGCTTCACATCCTGGCGATCTCCATCGAGCGGTTTATCGCAGTGTCCCGGCCTTTCCGCTACAGACAGATAGTAACCCCGCGCCGACTGGCTGTTTTTGTGTTCCTGTTATGGGCCTGTGGCCTATGCGGTCCTGTGTTATACTATCTGATGGCCCAAATCAGTATCAACGACTGCGTTCTCGGCTTTGATGATGTGACCAGTCTCGTCAATACCGCGGCGTTTTTTATAATTCCCTATGCAACCTCATGCGCTATATACGTCGCGATCTATATGCGTGTTCTAGGCTCGGTGGCCTTTCAAAATAACAACCGTAAATATCGAGAAAACCGCGAGATTAAATCGGAATTGGGGCACTCGAGATTAAGCGTCAGTATTACCGGCATGTCCTTAAGTCAAGGTAACTCCGCTGCCGTAGATGCTGTACCACCTGCGCCCCAGACATATAATCGACATGTGAAGAAGAGGAAAGGCCTGAAAGCATTAAAGATGAGCGTTATTATTCTGGGAGCCTTTGGTGTGACTTGCGCGCCATATTATATCGTCGGCACCCTTCTGGCCGCCCCGTCATTCAGGATTGAAGAGCACCCGAGTCTCCAGTTCATGTTTCCTTATCTCATCCTGGGTCTGTACTGTAATTCAGCCGTCAATCCCTTTATCTATGCTTGGTGCACGCCTACTTATAGAAAGGCATTCCGCCAAATACTCACTTGCAAATGCTGAAAGCAACTCGTTTGCCTCAATTAGGGACAAGTGCTAGAGTATGAGGTCTATCGGCTTCATGATTGTGATTGATGCAAACACATAGCTGTAAACTACGACGCTGTGTAACCAACAGTCAGTTCGATTTTAAGGCAATCATGTATCGCCGAGTATCGCCATGTATCGCCATGTATCGCCGAGTATCGCCATGTATCGCCATGTATCGCCATGTATCGCCGTGTATCGCCATGTATCGCCATGTATCGCCATGTATCGCCATGTATCGCCATGTATCGCAATATGTCGCCGTGTATCGCCATGTATCGCCATGTATCGCCATGTATCGCCAGGTATCGCCAGGTATCGCAATATGTCGCAGTGTATCGCCATGTATCGCCACGTATCGCCATGTTTCGCCACGTATTGCCATGTATCGCCACGTATCGCCATGTATCGCCACGCATCGCCACGTATCGCCATGTATCGCCATGTATCGCCATGTATCGCCATTTATCGCCATGTATCGCCATGTATCGCCACTTATCGCCATGTATCGCAATATGTCGCCATGTATCGCCAGGTATCGCAATATGTCGCAGTGTATCGCCATGTATCGCCACGTATCGCCATGTATCGCCATGTATCGCCATGTATTGCCATGTATCGCCACGTATCGCCATGTATCGCCATGTATCCCCATGTTTTGCCATGTATCGCCATGTATCGCCATGTATAGCCATGTATCGCAATATGTCGCCGTGTATCGCCATGTATCGCCATGTATCGCCAGGTATCGCCAGGTATCGCCAGGTATCGCAATATGTCGCAGTGTATCGCCATGTATCGCCACGTATCGCCATGTATCGCTACGTATCGCCATGTATCGCCACGTATCGCCACGTATCGCCATGTATCGCCATGTATCGCCATGTATCGCCATGTGTCGCCATGTATCGCCATGTATCGCCATGTATCACCATGTATCGCCACTTATCGCCATGTATCGCCATGTATCGCCATGTATCGCAATATGTCGCCTTGTATCGCCAGGTATCGCAATATCTCGCAGTGTATCGCCATGTATCGCCACGTATCGCTATGTATCGCCATGTATCGCCATGTATCGCCATGTATCGCCACGTATCGCCATGTATCGCCATGTATCGCCATGTATCGCCATGTATCGCCATGTATCGCCATGTATTGCCATGTATCGCCACTTATCGCCATGTATCGCCATGTATCGCCGTGTATCGCCATGTATCGCCATGTATCGCCATGTATCGCAATATGTCGCCATGTATCGGCAGGTATCGCAATATGTCGCAGTGTATCGCCATGTATTGCCATGTATCGCCATGTATCGCCATGTATTGCCATGTATCGCCACGTATCGCCATGTATCGCCATGTTTCGCCATGTATCGCCACGTATCGCCATGTATCGCCATGTATCGCCATGTATCGCCATGTATCGCCATGTATCGCCATGTATCGCCATGTATCGCCATGTATCGCCATGTATCGCCATATGTGGCCATGTATCGCCATCTATCGCCATGTATCGCCATGTATCGCCATGTTTCGCCATGTATCGCCACGTATCGCCATGTATCGCCATGTATCGCCATGTATCGCCACGTATCGCCATGTATCGCCATGTATCGCCATGTATTGCCATGTATCGCCACGTATCGCCATGTATCGCCATGTATCCCCATGTTTTGCCATGTATCGCCATGTATCGCCATGTATAGCCATGTATCGCAATATGTCGCCGTGTATCGCCATGTATCGCCATGTATCGCCAGGTATCGCCAGGTATCGCCAGGTATCGCAATATGTCGCAGTGTATCGCCATGTATCGCCACGTATCGCCATGTATCGCTACGTATCGCCATGTATCGCCACGTATCGCCACGTATCGCCATGTATCGCCATGTATCGCCATGTATCGCCATGTGTCGCCATGTATCGCCATGTATCGCCATGTATCACCATGTATCGCCACTTATCGCCATGTATCGCCATGTATCGCCATGTATCGCAATATGTCGCCTTGTATCGCCAGGTATCGCAATATCTCGCAGTGTATCGCCATGTATCGCCACGTATCGCTATGTATCGCCATGTATCGCCATGTATCGCCATGTATCGCCACGTATCGCCATGTATCGCCATGTATCGCCATGTATCGCCATGTATCGCCATGTATCGCCATGTATTGCCATGTATCGCCACTTATCGCCATGTATCGCCATGTATCGCCGTGTATCGCCATGTATCGCCATGTATCGCCATGTATCGCAATATGTCGCCATGTATCGGCAGGTATCGCAATATGTCGCAGTGTATCGCCATGTATTGCCATGTATCGCCATGTATCGCCATGTATTGCCATGTATCGCCACGTATCGCCATGTATCGCCATGTTTCGCCATGTATCGCCACGTATCGCCATGTATCGCCATGTATCGCCATGTATCGCCATGTATCGCCATGTATCGCCATGTATCGCCATGTATCGCCATGTATCGCCATGTATCGCCATATGTGGCCATGTATCGCCATCTATCGCCATGTATCGCCATGTATCGCCATGTTTCGCCATGTATCGCCACGTATCGCCATGTATCGCCATGTATCGCCATGTATCGCCATGTATCGCAATGCGCAATCCCTCCTTCCTCCTTATTCACCACGTTGTTATATCATGATCCGCCCTTGTCCCTCGCCCCCCCCCCGCCCTTCCCCCCCATATCCACGACTTTCCTAATCCTGGACCGCCCGGCACGGTCTATGAAAGAGTCCATTGACAACTTTGGCATGGCTTATATAATTATATAGTCATTTTACAGGATTTTATCATTTTCACATTGCAAATCATTACATGTATGTCCTTTTACGTAGTTCCAATTCATGTTGTACGTTTTCAAAGCATCAAATACATATATATATTAAACTTGTATCTTAGCGTTATTTTTTCTTCTGAAATGATATTCCTTTCGATAAGCAATTTAGCGTCTCGATAAATTGCTTTCGTGACCTGATCTGAAATGATCAAAATAATAAGACTTGAGGTATTCGGAGAGGACGCCCTTCCTGCATCGTGAGTTCAGTCCCCTCCCTTCTACTCATCAACCCTTATGGTCACCATGACAACACACCGAACATTACAAAAGTAGTGTACCAAAGAACACCACAAATAATATATGTGTAACTGTGATCATTACGCAGTGTCAATATAAACATTTTGGTTGTACATTACGCACACGAGTTACAAATTGGCCTCCAACTAAAGGGCTCTAGCATTACTGTTGTCGCAACCAGACGTTCAGAAAATCAATAAATGTCAGCATATCACGTTCGAAGCAAATACCTCGACAATGAAACAAAGATCATATGACAATAGACTATCCACTATCAATGGCCATTGTGATATATATATATATTCCATCGCGGTTGCCTGGTACCTAATGCATGGAACGTGACACCATGCGCAATGAATGTGTTTACGTCACTTACAATTAAGCAATGCAGGACTTGTGTATTCACCACATATTGGTTGCAACGTGCCGGTACCCATGCCCGCTGTGACATTCAGTGGAACACAGACAGACATGTCCAGTAATGGGCTTTGATATACTCCAAGCAGCTGTACAGCCGATACAAGATCTCTTCGGGGACATGAAGTTGAAGACTTTTTTCTGCTTATGGCTAGAAGACACCACACGGGAGATATGTAACCCAATATGTGTATAATCTAATATAATATTATAACGAGGAAGATGTCATCGTACTCACATTCGACGACCAGCGATAACGATACTGTTCCCTTGGCCATCACGGCCAGCATACAATGGATGAAGCCCCGATGGCTGGCCCTTACCGTCTACGTTGTCGCCATGGTAACGATTTCAGGCGGAAACCTCGTGGTCATGCTTGCAATATTAAGGTACGTGTACCACGATAAATCAAGTGAATTAAAAAAACTAAGTTAAGATATGTAGGTGTTGTTATATTAGTCGTCAACACTTACATAAGTTTATTTTCAACTTCTAATGTTGCAATGTTTTGATATAACGTAAGATTGGAGCGTAGTCTATCTATATCGGTTCATATCTGGTCATAGGGGCATTTAATTTAGGGAACATTATTATCCAATGTATCCAACATTAAAACACGACTCTCCCGTTGCAAAGCATCGGAAATAAATTTTATGAACGCCACGTACGACAACTTGCCCCTGTTAATTAAAGTTGCCCAGGCAACCAGTTTCCACTGCTATGTCTTTGGATTCTTGCAAAAATAGAAATGATATGTTTATTATATACATGTAACGTGTTTTGGTATGGAAGGCTTATGGATATGTCCATATATGTTCCATCAATTCGGCCAGTGATTGCACAGGTAGCGATGAAAGCCTGCACCCTAATATAATATAAAAAAATGAAAGTGCGCAATGACTGGTACCTGCGCAATGATTGGTACCTGCGCAATGACTGGTACCTGCGCAATTAATTGGTACCTGTGCGATGACTGGTACCTGCACAATGACTGGTACCTGCGCAATGACTGGTACCTGCGCAATGATTGGTACCTGCACAATGACTGGTACCTGCGCAATGATTGGTACCTGCACAATGACTGGTACCTGCGCAATGACTGGTACCTGCGCAATGATTGGTACCTGCACAATGACTGGTACCTGTGCAATGACTGGTACCTGCGCAATGATTGGTACCTGTGCAATGACTGGTACCTGTGCAATGATTGGTACCTGCGCAATGACTGGTACCTGCGCAATTAATTGGTACCTGTGCGATGACTGGTACCTGCACAATGACTGGTACCTGCGCAATGACTGGTACCTGCGCAATGATTGGTACCTGCACAATGACTGGTACCTGCGCAATGACTGGTACCTGCGCAATGATTGGTACCTGCACAATGACTGGTACCTGTGCAATGACTGGTACCTGCACAATGACTGGTACCTGTGCAATGACTGGTACCTGCGCAATGACTGGTACCTGCGCAATGATTGGTACCTGTGCAATGACTGGTACCTGCGCAATGACTGGTACCTGTGCAATGATTGGTACCTGTGAAATGATTGGTACCTGTGCGATGACTGGTACCTGCACAATGACTGGTACCTGTGCGATGGCTAGTACCTGCGCAATGGTTGGTACCTGCGCAATGACTGGTACCTGCACGATGACTAGTACCTATGCAATGATGGATACCTGCGCAATGACTGGTACCTGCGCAATGACTGGTACCTGCGCAATGACTGGTACCTGCGCGATGACTGACCCATCTTCTGCATAATTCCATTTCATGACCTGCTCAGGTTCCCAAGGCTTCGCAAGAGGAAGAACATGCTGGTAGCCTCCCTGGCGCGGACGGATCTGGCTGTAGGCTGCGTGATGCTCCCGCTCAACATCATTCCCCTCTTCTACCCTGACAATGACATCTGTATGGTCGCCATACTGGTAGATTTCGCGCTCTGCAATGTGTCTGTCTTGCACATCTTAGCGATATCTGTCGAACGGTTAATCGCTGTCAGTCGCCCATTGACCTATAAGCTGATAGTAACCACCCGACGATTGGCTGTCGTTATTTTAATGCTATGGATCTGTGGTCTGGGTGCGCCAATTATTTGTTATGTAACTGGCCAAATGACCATCAAGAGCTGTCAGTATCATCTTGCTCCTCCCGGCGGCTTCGCGAATGTGGTTATATTCTTTCTGGTGCCCTACGTAGCATCGTGTGGTATTTACCTCTCAATTTATAAAATGATACAAAAATCCGTGACATTTCAAATGGTCAATTGTGCTTCAAATGTCGGCAGCGTACAGAAGTCATCAACAGCGAAAACTCTAGTCGTACAGAAGTCATCAGCAGCGAAAACCGCTGTCGTTATTATAGACAGAAACATGACAGAAACTGACACATCAAGACAACGTATGACTGCTGACACATCAAGACAACGTATGACTGCTGACACATCAGGACAGCGTATGACTGCTGACACATCAGGACAACGTATGACAGCTGACACATCAGGACAGCGTATGACTGCTGACACATCAGGACAGCGTATGACTGCTGACACATCAGGAAGACGTATGACTGCTGACATATCAGGAAGACGTATGATTGCTGACACATCAGGACAACGTATGGCCAGTGACACATCAGGACAACGTATGACTGCTGACACATCAGGACAGCGTATGACAGCTGACATATCAGGACAACGTATGGCTTCTGACACATCAGGACAACGTATGACTGCTGATACACCAGGGCAACGTATGACTGCTGACACATCAGGAAGACGTATGACTGCTGACATATCAGGAAGACGTATGATTGCTGACACATCAGGACAACGTATGGCCACTGACACATCAGGACAACGTATGACTGCTGACACATCAGGACAGCGTATGACAGCTGACATATCAGGACAGCGTATGGCCACTGACACATCAGGACAACGTATGACAGCTGACACATCAGGACAACGTATGGCCACTGACACATCAGGACAACGTATGGCTTCTGACACATCAGGACAGCGTATGACTGCTGACACATCAGGACAGCGTATGACTGCTGACACATCAGGAAGACGTATGACTGCTGACATATCAGGAAGACGTATGATTGCTGACACATCAGGACAACGTATGGCCACTGACACATCAGGACAACGTATGACTGCTGACACATCAGGACAGCGTATGACAGCTGACATATCAGGACAACGTATGGCTTCTGACACATCAGGACAACGTATGACTGCTGATACACCAGGGCAACGTATGACTGCTGACACACCAGGACAGCGTAAGATTGCTGACACATCAGGACAACGTATGGCTTCTTACACATCAGTACAACGTGTAACTGCTGATGCATCCGGGCGACGTATGACTGCTGGCACATCAGGACAACGTATGACTGCTGACACATCAGGACAACGTATGACTGCTGACACATCAGGACAGCGTATAACTGCTGACACATCAGGACAACGTATGTCTGCTGACACATCAGGACAAGGTATGAATGCTGACACATCAGGACAACGTATGACAGCTGACACATCAGGACAACTTATGACAGCTGACACATCAGGACAACGTATCACTGCTGACACATCAAGACAACGTATGACTGCTGACACATCAGGAAAACGTATGACTGCGGACACATCAGGACAACGTATGGCTGCTGACACATCAGGACAACGTATGGCTGCTGACACATTAGGACAACGTATGGCTGCTGACCCGATAGCAGTGATACACTCAGCGCTTGATGGTCGCCGCAGCAAGATGAAAGGTTCCAAGACGCTGCGGATGAGTGTAGTCATCATGGGGGCATTCGGCGTCACCTGTGCGCCGTTCTACGTAATGACGGTCCTTGCCTATCTCAATATCACCTCTGACATCAATTTCAATTCGCTGTCTGCTTATTTTCTTGTCATATTGTACATGAATTCGGCGGTTAATCCGGTCATATACGCCTGGTGTACGCCCACCTACAGGGACGCATTTTATCGGATACTAACCTGCAAAGGTCGTAACTGTGAGAAGTGACAGAATAATATAGACTATCGAGCTCCAAGCTGTTTTTTGTAATAATTTGTAATTCTGGCACTGTTAGAAGTTTGTAATATATGGGTGGCTGGATCGCGATCGAATTTTTTAATTTTAATCCACGCGTTTGCAAACTGATTTATTGTATGCCTCTGTATGTATCATTGTTCTTATGTTCTCGAGGTGGCCATTAAGGCGTGTACGCGCTGTTGACAATCTCGTTAACTTAATAAAGCTTACGACCAAAAATAATATTTCGTGGCATAATCCGATCTGTAAAGATGTGTAATTCCGTGGCTCGTACCCAGTCAATGACCCAAAAGACATTGTTGTGTCATGATGGATTGCTATGACAGCAGGCTGCTGCATACATATTTAACCGAAGTATTAAGCCCTATCTCCGCCATCTTAACAATTAAGTACTATGCCGTCTCCTTCACTATAGCTTGGGCATGAGTTTCACCATGAAAGTGGTTTGGGATTATCCTTAAATGGTCACCATCCTCAGTTTCACCATAACCGGGGTATCGGACTATCTTTAATTGGTCATCCTCCCCAGTTTCAAAATAGCCGGGGTATCGGAGTATCCTTCATTGCTCACCCTCCCTAGTCTTCGGTTGTTGTTGGTTAGATAAGATATTTGATTTCCTGCAAAATCGATCAAAAGCGTCAGCCTTGGTGCAAAAATGTCCTTCATGGCATTAATTATCGACCCCTCACACCGATATAAGGACTCACATCCCAATTTGACGGATGATTAAGTAACTTAAGTGTTCGCATCGTGCACTAACTATTAAGAACTAAATGCACATATTGTTTCTTTACAATGTAATATGTTTATAGCTATAGCAACTAGTCTCAAATTTTATTTCACGTAATTCCGCCCCTTCATCATCCTCCGCGAATCCCCAGGTGGGGCACGTACCGATGTACGCACCCTCTGGAGTATTATGCACCCCCCCCCCCCTCCCCACCACCCGCACACACACACTAAAAGCCTGGTTATACATTCAACAGGTGCTGCCCGCGCGGTCGATCGCAGCGCTGGTGAGGCGAGCTTCGGGTAAATAGCCCCAATACACCCTGTCAATTGTAAACAAAGATAAATGTTACGCTCAAAAGACGGTGGAATAATTCGTATCCGAATGCTCTTGGTTCAAACTATTTTGACATTTGCATCGATTTGAGCGCATCGGTATCCGACCTATTATTTAGCAAGATCTTCGGGAGATATTAGGATATTACCGCCGACAGTGACGGGTAATCCGGTCCAGACATCGCTCGTTTATAACTAGGGCTTCCCTTTGCCTACTTCCTGGAACTATGCGATTATCGCGTTGGCAAACTGAGGAAATACCTGATCTCATTGTGCGGGGTTAAAATATACCTCCACATCTTTAAGTGTTCATATCAGCCAGACATTAATACACCCGCGACAGAAATTACAAAGGAATCATGAAATTGAAGGACCGGATATTGTGTCTCACTGTTTTTCCGTTCATGGTGTTACCTCTGTATATATTGCTACAAGACTCGCAGGTCGCGGATTGTAATTTACATCATGGACAAAACGCCGAATTAACGCGACAGCTCCTACGTCTGACGTCTTCGGGATCCGGTTCCGGGTCAGCCAATGACAGTGGAGGATACATGCTCAGCAAGCCGCAGCTCCAGAACTGGAACTGGAGTGCGCTGGCCACGACCAATAACACTGATTTAAGCAGTAAAAGCAGGCTTTTGAGGTGTAATGCGAGTGATTGCTCCATTGTAGACACCTCTCCTTACACAGATAAACCGGAAGAAGACGATAGCTTAGTTCAGGAAATAGCAGTCGGTGTAAAAAAAATTACCAATGAGACCATGCATATCGATACTAAACAAAGGCGGTTGTTAGATGATTTGCTGGTGAACCTGCCGCTGTTAACACAGCTCCCAGATGTCGTGAACTTTTCGGATGTCATTCATGTGTATAACATGGCAAAGGAACAAGAGAAGTTGGTCGCCGCTCGAACACCAAAGTTCGAACTGGAGGCCAGGGTCCTGAGGACTTTACGGAGTCTGGTGCGCACGATGGGCAGGCACAGGACGCCGAACAGGAGGCAGACAGGTGCCCGTATGGACATCTTCAGCCCAAATGACACATCGGCTGCCAAGTAAGAGGTTTTGTTTCTTCGATATTTCGTTGATTTGATATTTTAAACTACCATAAGCGTCGTTTCTCTGCTTGAGGACGGATAAGTGGTTATTAGTCACAGGATCAATTGTTTAAAACGTCTAAATGGTTGTCCAGATATTCACTGTATGCAAACGGGGCCGGTAACTGCAGATGCGGCCAAGTAAAAACGGCGGAAGGTAGTGTCAGTTGAATAGTTTATTCGTCATTTTTTTTAAACTGTGCAGAGGCCGTGACAAATGTTATGAGGCTGCTATTATGAAAACAAGATAACAACCATTGCTATAATTATATCGTAGTTATGTCATGTAAAAATCTATGATGTTGCCCGTAACTGAAATTGTGGGGTTGGCCATAACTCGGGTAGGCTGACAAGATTCAGATACGGTCAACACATGCAAAAACGGTCAAATGCTCTAAAAATGCAACAAATAGTATTGAAAATTGAAGTAGAACAAAGTTGAAGGAAAGGTATATGGAAAAGACATCGCAGATGACTACCCAATGACATATTTCTTTTACCGCGGACTGACAGTTCACCTGCCTTCCGCCATCTATAGTTTACCGTATCTGCAGTTACAGGCCGCTGTTTGCGTAGAGTGGATATTGATTCAACCGGAACGTTTTGCTCAATGAATGTACTTTAAATAAAGTCTGAATAAGCCTAACAGTAGTACCACGTTAGAATTGATAGTTAAATGTGTTGTCCAGAAATAAGGGTGACCCATCAGTATTTTTTTGTATTTTTTTTTCACACTTGGCTTTGCTACATTTATAAGACAATGTTTGTTGAAGAGTTCATGACATGTTCTTCGATATTATTCCATCAATATTATTTGAGTCGTATACATAAGACCAGAGTCAATATGCGAGCCAATGACACTTACTTAACTGTACGTGAAGGTAGAATATCGGCCATATTGATCGTAAATAATCTTCCCTCTCACCTTGTTCCACGTGTCAGTCATCATTTGCGGTAAAGTAATATTCTATTGTCTTTGTGGTTGGTTTTGGTGCATATTGTCAATGGAAAACGAGACGAGTAAATGTTAAAAGCTTGACTGTTTAAATATCACTACGTCTGACAGGTAAGCCTATTACACCACAGCATGCACTTTTACTAAACAACAGACAAGATCACGCACGGCGCTTGCCGGTGCTAAAAATAGCCTTCTGTCACTCGGATGCTAACAGTCTTCTCTTGTGGCAGAAGCAGTAGTGATTGGTTGCTTGGTTGTATATTCAGGACGCTTTAACCAATTCTGGTCATATCGCGCCAATAGAGAAGGAAGGGAGCCTGGAGCCATGTCCCCGGGGGGTAACTCCCTACTCTTTGCGAACGAAGAACGAAATGGGATCTTTATCCTGCGACCACAGAGACATGGCCACAGCGGGGATCGAACCACCGACCCACGTGGCGTTAGGCTCTCAGGTGACCAGAGCACTGAATGCACGGGCTCTAGCCCACTGAGCTATCGCGGCGGGCCTAAGTGGTATTATATTATATTGCGTAATACCTTATGGCTCCTCGGTGTGAGTCTCAAAAAGATCTCAGTTAATCACTTAATTAATATACGATTTTTTTTTTCGCCTTTAGTACAAGTTCACCAGATGGTGGCCTGCCGCTGTGGAAGCGATTCCAGAATGAAATCGGTCGGTACGAGTTGTATCCGGAAGACAGCGATGTGGTCGACCGCTACGTGGAATCCTTGGCGACACAACCCTTCGTTGGCCTGGAGACTATTCCAAATCAGGGGACACAGCTCAAGCTCGTTTTCCGGATGGAAGATGGCGGTCGGGTCATGTTCAAACCCAAGAGGTGAGGACGGCGGTCGGGTCATGTTCAAACCCAAGAGGTGAGGACGGCGGTCGGGTCATGTTCAAACCCAAGAGGTGAGGACGGCGGTCGGGTCATGTTCAAACCCAAGAGGTGAGGACGGCGGTCGGGTCATGTTCAAACCCAAGAGGTGAGGACGGCGGTCGGGTCATGTTCAAACCCAAGAGGTGAGGACGGCGGTCGGGTCATGTTCAAACCCAAGAGGTGAGGACGGCGGACGGGTCATGTTCAAACCCAAGAGGTGAGAACGGCGGTCGGGTCATGTTCAAACCCAAGAGGTGAGGACGGCGGACGGGTCATGTTCAAACCCAAGAGGTGAGGACGGCGGTCGGGTCATGTTCAAACCCAAGAGGTGAGGACGGCGGTCGGGTCATGTTCAAACCCAAGAGGTGAGAACGGCGGTCGGGTCATGTTCAAACCCAAGAGGTGAGGACGGCGGTCGGGTCATGTTCAAACCCAAGAGGTGAGGACGGCGGTCGGGTCATGTTCAAACCCAAGAGGTGAGAACGGCGGTCGGGTCATGTTCAAACCCAAGAGGTGAGGACGGCGGTCGGGTCATGTTCAAACCCAAGAGGTGAGGACGGCGGTCGGGTCATGTTCAAACCCAAGAGGTGAGGACGGCGGACGGGTCATGTTCAAACCCAAGAGGTGAGGACGGGTCATGTTCAAACCCAAGAGGTGAGGAAGGCGGTCGGGTCATATTAAATCCAAGAGGTGATAGTTCAAACTGAAATTGAAATGTTATATGACAGTAATAACTTTAATCGGCTAATTAAAGGGAATCTTAAAAAAAGTTTCATACGGAAAGAAAACACCCCTACCGATAAACCGAATCTTCCGAAAAAGCGGGTTTTGTATCGTTTAACAGATATAAATAGCAAGGGGCCGTAAGTAAGTAAATAATTTGTTTATTATAGTCACTAATGGGGAATACAATTGATGCATAGGAAGTGGCTTATTTTTGGGAGATTTCTTTTGATGAACCGGATTTCGATCGTAACATTAAATTAGTCCAAACCGGAATCCTGACATCACTGGATTTGCCTAGGGCTTGGGTCACTGATGCCAGCTTATGCCTCCGAACTGAACTCGAAGCCCGTGGCCACGGTATCACCCTGTGTTGTCATACGCACTGCTCTGGTTTCTATAGGGTGTGTGTGTTGCAGGTTCCCCATCGAGCAGGAGAACCCTCCGGATCGCGCCTACTACGACGAGTTCGACAGGTTCCAGGCGGAGGTCGCCGCCTTCCACCTCGACAGGTCATTATTGCCGCCATGTTACATATAATATCTGGACGGGTGCTCGTTAAGGGAAAGGGAGTCCAATGGGTGGGATGGCCACAAAAAGGGTACAATTTGGGTGGGATGGCCAAAAAGAGGGTCCAATTTGGGACGAGATGGCCACAACAAAGGGGGTTTAATTGGGTAGGATGAGCTTTCCAGAAATGCCCAATTTGGTCGGAGTACAACAGCAGGCGGTGGCTGAGCCGAGATCCCCCTTGGCTGATATATATATAGCTATGTACTATGTATACTGGTATAACAGCTACTCATACATCATTCTTTCCACAACAAAAATATTTAATTTCTATTAAAATCAAGTTTATGGGATAAACACAAAGTTCGCAATAAATAAAATGCGAATTGTGAAATTTTTGGCAAAATTGTTGCATCTTAAGTGTGGCTTTCTTGTTCATTACGTCATCAACATAGTGACATTAGACATTACTTCACCAGCCAAATCAGACAATGTGTCTGAATATTTCTGACGGTGAAAGTTTCTGAAAGTCATTATTCAGGTAGACAATAGCTATATTTGTAATTTTAGCATCAGTAAATTAGCCAAATGGTGTCCGGGTATATACAGCTGTGGAAGAATAAGTTCGCTCAGATTAATGAAGCCCCGCGCCAACGGGTCAACGAAATGCTGAATGTTTATAATTTTTATTGTGAATACCAAGGATACCTTTCCTTAGTTTGGTTTACTGCAAAATGCATTAATGCGATAACCCACCGATCAACCGTTCGTCGTCATGGTTACTTGACCGTTTCCACCCTGACCCAGGATCCTAGGTTTCGGAATGGTGAACCTAACGCACGACATCAAGAGACTGGCTCCCAATGAACTACGGAACACCTTCTATCGCTCTGTTGGTATGTACCCTATAAGCTGTTAAGCACGGTAAGCTTAAGGCTGGAGTACGTGGCGTTTCACTGATGTTATTATGCCACGCGTGGAATAAGTATAGGTTCATCTTCCAATGTATTGTATTGAAATGTATTGGTTGTAGCAAATGCTTCTACGAAAATTGCATTTGTGCTCGCATCACAGGAAACCATATCGTTATGTTGCATCTGTTATCAGGGCCCCGTAAGTTCGAAGCGGAGCGGCACATTTCGCCCAGCGCCTGGCAGATATCCAAATATTCGAAGGCTAAATATTCCCTTCAGGTCGCTTCGAACTTATGATCCAAGATAGTTAACACTATGTTTCCACAGGGTGTGTCAGCAATAACAATGAAGTGATACTTCTTTCCATCCAGCCCACAACATATGCTTCCACGGCCAGTGCGATCAGTTCTGTTACACGCCGTTCGGGGCCAGCGGGTCCCCAGACCTCGTGGAGGGGTCGTTTGCTAGTTACCTGCCTTCCCGCTTGGTGGCGGACCGTACCAGCTGGGTGAGCCCCTGGAAGCAGTCTTACATCATCGGGCGGGACGCGGCGTGGATGAGCGATAATACCCAGTGCGACCAGGTGCGCGCCGAGCATCCTTACAACGAGACCCAGCGTCTTCTCGACGTCATGGACATGGCGGCCTTTGACTTCCTCACGGGTGAGCGCTGCTGCAGTGCACCCCTATTATCGCCACGGTAACGGCTTTGCATGGTCATGTTTGTTGCACATATGTACATAAATATGATTGCAACACATATGGAAATGGAGGACTACCGGATAATAAAGCTTCTGGACTGTCCTAAGTTTATGAATATCCTGTTCGTACCAGATGATGACCTCTAAACGTATATGTAATATTCAGATATGCGTCAGAACAAATATGAGATTGGCTCATGTAATGGGCATTGTGGTAATTAGGAAAGGTTTGGTTGGTTGGCTATTCAGGACGCTTTTTACCATTTTTGTGTCAATGGGAGAAGGGAGGGAGAGTGGAAGCATGTCCCGGGGGTAACCCCCTACTCTTTGCAAAGAAAGACATGGGATCGTTATCCTGCGACCACACTGACATGGCCACAGCAGGGCTGAAACTACCGATCAACGTGCCGTTAGGCTTTCCGGTGGCCAGAACACTCAATGCGAGTCCTCTAGCCCACTGAGCTCTCGCTCCGGCTCCCAATTAGAAAATGAAATCTGCTTTTTTACCATGAAAGCATCGCAAGTTACGCGCGACCAGTCAGTTAAAATGTGCTTAAGATACACACATATAGCATTCAATGCGTCGTTTTTCATGTTTTGCAGAAAACGTTGACAGACATAACTTTAATACCTTCGAGAGATGGGACAACGATACGAGTTTATTCTTTTACGACAATGGCAGAGGGTAAGTAGGCGGCAGTTTGCACTGAAACTATCACGCTTAGCGTTATCTAAGCTGCATCTTCTGTTTTCCTGCCTTCCCGGAAAGAGTCGGTCTGGATCGCCCTTTTCGAGCGGTGGGGAGTGCATGAGAGAAGGGGAAGGGGAGGGGGGGGCGGTGTAAACAAATTACTTTTTTTTTGTATGCTTCTTGTTAGATAGATCTCCCCCACACACCTCGATCAAACATACAGCCACACACCCGCACCCTCATCCCCCTCATTTCATCTTGCTGGATCCGTGCTCGTTAGTAATCTAATAATTACATTGTGTAAAGTAGGCTCCAGCTAGATTGCCGTAAAGTAGGTCTGTTCAAATATATATGTACTATTATACGATCGCGGCTAAATCTGACCCAAAGCTAGTTTGATGGGAAAAATGAAGCAAACTCGGGTGCACATCAAGATAGAATCGCTAATTGATCAAAATTGAACCAGATTAAAAAATATGACACACTATACCATAAGTCTCCGGTGTGAGGGATGAGAATTACACCGTGTCGCATAAAATACGTTTTCATGTTTTAAAAACTACCGTTTAAAGGCATGAAATTAAAACAAATATTGATATTTGACAATAGAATTCCTCTAGCTTTAAAAATGTCTACGTCAGTATTTGCAGGACGCGACAACTCCTTCCAATCGTTTCTGTGGCAGGTCAGTAACATGTTTACAGGGACTGACGAAACGCAAAGGTGTCGACTAATAATAAATTGTGTTTACATTGGATAAGAACATTGTCTATTGGTTGTGGACTCTTCATAAGGTCGCAAGAGTGGGGTCGGAAATATTGAAATGGGTGGGTTGAGGAATTCACATTTTGGATGGATTTTCCGAAGATTAGCTGGGGGCGGGGGGTGGGCATCTACTTATTGGTTGGTTGGTTGTATATTGAGAACGAGGACACAATCAAGCACACAGCCAGGCTTTAACAATTCCGTTCATATCGCGTCAATGGGGGAAGGGAGGGAAGATTGGAGCCATGTCCACGGGGTAACCCCCTACTCTTTGCGAGAAGAGCATGATATTCTTATCCTGGAGCCACACAGAGACGAACACATCGGGGCTCGAACCACCGATCCACGTGCCGTTAGGTTATCAGGGGCCAGAGCAATCCATGCGATCGCTCCAACCTGCTGAGCTGGCGGGCAGCCCCTGGGTCCACTAGAGTTGTGCGGAGAAAATCCGCTTCTTGGTAAGGCACATCATAACGAACTCCTGCATGAAAACAACTTCACTGTTATGACTTCAGCATGGCGCCGAACCATTTTTCAACTCCAAGCAGTTCGACTATCACCACCACAAGCTATATGCAAGTTTTACTGTTACGAGCCGTTACGTAATAAATATCTGCATTGGCCCGTATTCAAAACCGTGCTATAAATCTACTTACCGCTGTCGAGCGATTAAGTGACTACTCCGAGGCTCATGAGTTATCCATAATCCCAGTGTGAGAGTTATATAATTGTGGCATATTCCTAAATACAAGACGGTCCACATTCCATATTGATGTATTGATTGATTGGATGCCAGATAAACGGCCGGCATATCTTCTACTTAGCGTTAAGAAGATTTGCGCAGCGCTAAGTAAGGGTAATGAAGACCTCTCCACATAGCGATACGCAAATCTTCTTAGCGCTAATTAGATACTTTGCGGAAAACAGAAAATGGTCCGTAATTTACGGGTAAAAAACAACCGTCAGAACCCCGAAGCGCTTGTTCATTTAAAAGTTGGTACATTTTCATTATTCCTGTAACCATGAAAATGCCTTTTCGTCGTAGCTCTCAAGCCCGTGGTGGTAGAATAAATAACCCAAAGCCATCTCTAGTTTATATCTTAGCGTATTTCTAATTCTGCAAATGTATTTCCTGACCGTCATTTTTCTTCTGTCCCTCCTGATTCAGTGTTTTTAGTTTCTCGATGTTTAAAGCGTGTGTCCAACCTAATCTAATCACGAGCTGCACTGAAAGTTTACATCTTAAAATCAATTTGGTGAGTGTTAACGCTTCGTTTCGACCGAGTAATTAGGAGAAAACAATCAAGCCAACCCGCCCCCATCAATGTCGAGCAGCGCGCCATTTTACCGGAGCAAGTGACGAATATTGTGACCCTTCATGTGGCGCCGCCTTACGTCAGAACTGGAAGTTATTTCGCGGAGGAAACTCTTCACAGTGGAGGTACCCTTCAGGGGAAACGCGTGAAACGAGAGATCAGGGCCGCGATTTACAGATGAATTGTGGAAGTTCCATGATTTGAGTTAGAATCGCAGCTAATTATATTTGCGATGAATACGCGCTCTTGTGTTGCTCACACAGTAGGCGTCATTTCCGGTTTGAATATAATTAGAGTATCGCCTCCTGATTGGTCAACCAAGGGCTGCCGCCTGGTTAAGCGGCGAAATCATGTCACTTCTAAATTTGATTCTGAGCTAGAGACAGGACGGTAAATTCTGTAATTTGGAGGACAGACACTTGGGTATTATATGAATCGGTAAAGCAGCGTTCGAGGCCAGGCTGGTCGACGCTTTACGTTAATTATTAATGGCACTTTCCTTGTTCCTAAAATTGAATTTGACCCGTAACCTGTTGTTTTTATGTTGGTTCATCATCGAAACTGTTTCCAAATTTCTGTTTAACAGTAATATTAAGAAGGTATGCATGGGAAAACGGGACCAATGTGGTACTCTTCAACATGTCATATTTGATGCATGACCAAATTGTCTCGTGAAGTGAAATATGTCATCAAACATGACGTTGTCATCACGAAACCAGCAACACGAGCTTGAGGATATATCACGAGCTTCTATTTAAAATAATGAAATGCGAACATCATTTTCATATTGTTTTAGCAAAACAATTTTTACTTAGCTCTAAGTATGACTTTTATGAATCTTTCTATGTTTGACGACGCTGCCATATATAGTATAAGTTTATGTAGTATTATGTAGTGTTGAAGATAGGCCAGATTGGGTTAGAGTTTAATGCTATTTTATAAGCTTAAGCTGAAGAAAAGGAAATCGTATCTGCACAATCTTATATAGAGTTTATACTTATACAATACTTTCATATTTTGTCAAATTTCGTCATAAATAATTTTCAATTAATCTCATGATAGCAGCTGATACAGACTTCCTATTTCTTCGACATCGTTAAATAAACACATTGATCGAAACCTCAGTTTGCGTCAACGTTGTTATGTTTGCCACCAAGTCATTATCTGTTCTTATTTGGAGCCAAACGTTTGCTAAAAGGTGGCTATGCCATGCGCACAGTATAGTCATTTCTCTTGCATTGTTTGCTTTTATATGATACGTCTGGTTCAGATGTTGTTTTGATATATCACGAACTGCCAAAATATTGATTTAAGTGTCAGTAATGACCGGCAGCTATCAGTGGCCAGTTATATAAATGCATTGAATTTACATTTTTTTTGCGTTTGTTAGTATTGAATTGCATGACATAATTCATTTCGATAAGCAGCGAAACCTTGCATTTTTTTTGTTGACAGAATCTTGCATTCTAGAAACCATCATCTATCAAAACCTTTCCCCAGGGCTTGCCGAACACACATTGATGTACAGTATCCAATATCATTTTCACTCGTCTGTCTAAGGCCTGAAGATGTGGCTCAGTCAATAGAGGGCGGATCCTGTCTATGGCGAAAGATTCTCGCATGCGCTGGCTCAACTTTCGCCTGCCAGTTTCGAGGTCGAGTAGCCGCTCCAACGTTGAGAAGCGAAAAATGCAGCACTGATTGATGGGAGCCAGAAAAATTCGCTCGTCGATGTTCGACTTTCCGAACCTAAAGCCAAAAATATATTGTAACAGCGACGAATCACCGAATCACAAGACTGAAATGAAACTAATTTACACAATATAATTATTACATTACTAACGAGCACGGATCCAGCAAGATGAAATGAAGGGGATGAGGGTGCGGGCGGGGTCCACTTTGGGAATGACACAATGTTACGATCGAGGGGTGTGTGGGTGTGTCGCTGTATGTTTGATCGGGGTGAGTGGGGGAGATCTCTCTAACAAAAAGCATACAAACAAACAAAATAGTAACATTTTTACACCCCCCCCCCCCCCCACTTCCCTCATCTCATGCACTCGAAAAGGGCGATCCACACCGACTCCTACTGGGAAGACAGGCAAAATATAGAAGATCCTAGTAGCTTAGAAAACGCTGAGCGTGACAGTTTCAGTGCAAACTGCCGCTTACTTACCCTCTGCCATTGTCGTATAAGAATAAGCTCGTATCGTTGTCCCATCTCTCGAAGATATTAAAGTTATGTCTGTCAAGGTTTCCTGCAAAACATGAAAAACGACGCATGCTATGGTATATGTGCGTATCTTAAACGCATTATAACTGACTTGTCGCGCGTAACTTGCTATGCGTCTGTGGCAAAGAAGCAGATTTCCTTTTCTATTTACCACCAAGCCCATTACATGTTACAATCTCATATTTGCTATGACGCCTATCTATATGTTACATTTACGTTTAGAGGTCATCATTTAGTACAATGATGGTAAAGGTAAAAATCGAGGCCATTCTTAAGGTGAATGCGGATTCATCCGCCAGTGTGAGAGTTGTTTTGTTCTGGTGCACAAAACGCAGAATTAACTTCAGTATTAAATACTAATTACGAAAACAATGGCGCAGTAACGCGCAGGCCCACAAACAGCAACCCATCGTGAACATATTATACTTTTCTTAGGACCGTCCAGAAGCTTTACTATCCGATAATCCTCCATTTCCATATGTGTTGCAATCATATATATGTACATATGTGCAACAAACATGACCCAAGCCGTTATCATGGCGATAATAGGGGTGCACTGCAGCAGCGCTCACCCGTGAGGAAGTCAAAGGCCGCCATGTCCATGACGTCGAGAAGACGCTGGGTCTCGTTGTAAGGATGCTCGGCGCGCACCTGGTCGCAGTGGGTATTATCGCTCATCCACGCCGCGTCCAGCCCGATGATGTAAGACTGCTTCCAGGGGCTCACCCAGCTGGTACGGTCCGCCACCAAGCGGGAAGGCAGGTAACTAGCGAACGACCCCTCCACGAGGTCTGGGGACCCGCAGACCCCGAACGGCGTGTAACAGAACTGATCGCACTGGCCGTGGAAGCAAATGTTGTGGGCTGGATGGAAAGAAGTATCACTTCATTGTTATTGCTGACACACCCCGTGGAAACATAGTGGTAACCATCTTGGATCGTAAGTTCGACGCAACCTGGAGGGAATATTTCGCCTTAATATTTGGATATCTGCCCGGCGCTGGGCGAAATGTTCCGATCCGCTTCGAACTTACGGGGCCCTGATAACATATGCAATATAACGATATGGTTTCCTGTGATGCGAGCACAGATGCGATTTTCGTACAAGCATATGCTACAATCAATACATTTAGGTGGGTTTTTTTAACATGGAATATAAACCTTTACTTATACCACGCGCGACATAAGAACATCAGCGAAACGCCACGTACTCCAGCATAAGAGCTTATCGTGCTTATCAGCTTATAGGGTACATACCAACAGAGCGATAGAAAGTTTTCCGTAGTTCCTTGGAAGCCAGTCTTTTGATGTCGTGCGTTAGGTTCACCATTCGGCCGGCGACAGGCGGCACGCGACGGAAACCTAGGATCCTGGGTCAGGGTGGAAACGGTCAAGTAACCATGACGACGAACTGTTGATCGGCGGGTTATCGCATTAATGCATTTGGTAAATTTACTGATACTAAAATTACAAATATAGCTATTGTCTACCTGAATAATAACTTTCAGAAATATTCAGACACATTGTGTAATTTGGTAGGTGAAGTAATGTGTAATGTCACTATGTTGATGACGTAATGAACGAGAAAGCCATACTTAAGATGCAACAATTTTGCCAAAAATTTCACAATTCGCCTTTTATTTATTGCGAACTTCGTGTTTATCCCATTAACTTGATTTGAATGGAAATTAAATATTTTTGTAATGGAAAGAATGCTGTATGAGGACCTGTTGTACCAGTACACATAGTACATAGCTATATATATATCAGCCAAGGGGGATATCGGCTCAGCCACCGCCTGCCGTTGTACTCCGACCAAATTGGGCATTTCTGGAAAGCTCATCCTACCCAATTAAACCCCCTATGTTGTGGCCATCTCGTCCCAAATTGGACCCTCTTTTTGGCCATCCAGGCCCAAATTGTACCCTCTTTTGGGCCACCCCGACCCAAATTGTGCCCTCCTTTTGGCCATCCCACCCAAATTGTACCCTCTATTTGGCCATGCCTCCCCAAATTGGACCCCCTTTCCCTTAACGAGCACCGGTCCAGATATTATATGTAACATGGCGACAATAATGACCTGTCGAGGTGGAAGGCGGCGACCTCCGCCTGGAACCTCTCGAACTCGTCGTAGTAGGCGCGATCCGGAGGGTTCTCCTGCTCGATGGGGAACCTGCAACACACACACCCTAAAGAAACCAGAGCAGTGCGTATGACAACACAGGGTGATACCGTGGCCACGGGCCGCGAGTTCAGTTCGGAGGCATAAGCTGGCATCAGTCAACCAAGCCCTAGGCAAATCCAGTGATGTCAAGATTCCGGTTTCGACTAATATATTGTTACGATCGAAATCCGGTTAATCGAAAGAAATCTCCCCATAATAATCCACTTCCTATGCGTCAATTGTATTCGACATCAGTGACTATAATAAACATATTATTTACTTACTTACGGCCCCTTGCTACTTATATCCGCTGAACGATACAAAACCCGCTTTCTCGGAAGATTCGGTTTATCGGTAGGGGAGTTTTCTTTCCGTATAAAACATCTTTAAGATTCCCTTTAATCAGCCGATTAAAGTTACTACTGTCATATAACCTCCTGGGTTTGAACATGGCCCGACGGCCGTCCTCACCTCGTGGGATTGAACATGACCCGTCCGCCGTCCTCACCTCTTGGGTTTGAACATGACCCGACCGCCGTCCTCCAGCCGGAAGACGAGCTTGAGCTGTGTCCCCAGATTTGGAATAGTCTGCAGGCCAATGATGGGTTGTGTCGCCAAGGATTCCACGTAGCGGTCGACCACATCGCTGTCTTCCGGGTACAACTCGTACTGGCCGATTTCATTCTGGAATCGCTTCCACAGCGGCAGGCCACCATTTGGTGAACTTGTACTAAAGGCGAAAAAAACGCTCGTATATCAATTAATTGAGATCTTTTTGAGACTCGCACCGAGCAGTCATAAGGTATTACGCAATATAATGTAATACCACTTAGGGCCTCCACGATAGCTCAGTTTGTTAGTCCTTGCATTGAGTGCTCTGGCCACCTGAGAGCCTAACGGCACGTTGGTCGGTTCTTCGAGCCCCGCTGTGGCCATGTCTCTGTGGTCGCAGGATAAAGATCCCATGTCCTTCTTCGCCAAGAGAAGGGAGTTACCCCCCGGGGCCATGGCTCCACGCTCCCTTCCTTCTCTATTGGCGCGATATGACCAGAATCGTTTAAAGCGTCCTGAATATACAACCAACCAACCAAGCACTACTGCTTCTGCCACAAAAGAAGGCTGTTAGCATCAAAAGGCTATTTTTAGCACCGACAAGCGCCGTGTGGGATCTTGTCTGTTGTTTAGTAAAAGTGCATGCTGTGGTGTAATAGGTTTACCTGTCAGACGTAGTGATATTTAAACAGTCAAGCTCTTAACATTTACTCGTCGCGTTTTCCATTGGCAATATGCACCAAAACCAACCACAAAGACAATAGAATGTTACTTTACCGCAAATGATGACTGACACGTGGAACAAGGTGAGAGGGAAGATTATTTACGATCAATATGGCCGATATTCTACCTTCACGTACAGTTAAGTAAGTGTCATTGGCTCGCATATTGACTCTGGTCTTATATATACGACTCATATAATATTGATGGAATAATATCGCAGAACATGTCTCTTCAACAAACATTGTCTTATAACTGTAGCAAAGCCTAGTGGGAACCCGTACGACGTTTATTGCTATCTATATAAGCTTGTTTACGATTTATACCACTTTTTATGACTTGCATGTACTTGAATTATCTATTTTAAAATTGAAAAAAAAAAAAAAAACTGATGGGTCACCCTTATTTCTGGACAACACATTTAACTATCAATTCTAACGTGGTACTACTGTTAGGCTTATTCAGACTTTATTTAAAGTACATTCATTGAGCAAAAGGTTCCGGTTGAATCAATATCCACTCTACGCAAACAGCGGCCTGTAACTGCAGATACGGTAAACTATAGATGGCGGAAGGCATGTCAGGTGAACTGTCAGTCCGCGGTAAAAGAAATAAATATGTCATTGGGTAGTCATCTGTGATGGCTTTTTCATATACCTTTCCTTCAACTTTGTTCTACTTCAATTTTCAATACTATTTGTTGCATTTTTAGAGCATTTGACCGTTTTTGCATGTGTTGACCGTATCTGAATCTTATCAGCCTACCCGAGTTACGGCCAACCCCACAATTTCAGTTACGGGCAACATCATAGATTTTTACATGACATTACTACGATATAATTATAGCAATGGTTGTTATCTTGTTTTCATAATAGCAGCCTCATAACATTTGTCACGGCCTCTGCACAGTTTCAAAAAGATGACGAATAAACTATTCAACTGACACTACCTTCCGCCGTCTTTACTTGGCCGCATCTGCAGTTACCGGCCCCGTTTGCATACAGTGAATATCTGGACAACCATTTAGACGTTTTAAACAATTGATTCTGTGACTAATAACCACTTATCCGTCCTCAAGCAGAGAAACGACGCTTATGGTAGTTTAAAATATCAAATCAACGAAATATTGATGAAACAAAACCGCTTACTTGGCAGCCGATGTGTCGTTTGGGCTGACACATCAGGACAACGTATGACTGCTGACACATCAGGACAACGTATGACAGCTGACACATCAGGACAACGTATGACTGCTGACACATCAGGACAACGTATGACTGCTGACACATCAGGACAACGTATGACAGCTGACACATCAGGACAACGTATGACAGCTGACACATCAGGACAACTTATGACTGCTGACACGATATCAGTGATACACTCAGCGCTTCATGGACGCCGCAGAACGATGAAGGGTTCCAAAACGCTGCGGATGAGTGTGGTCATCATGGGGGCATTCGGCGTCACCTGTGCGCCGTTCTACGTAATGACAATCCTTGCCTATCTTAATATCACCTCTGACATCAATCTCAATTCGCTGTCTGCTTATTTTCTTGTGATATTATACATGAATTCGGCGGTTAATCCGGTCATATACGCCTGGTGTACGCCCACCTACAGGGAGGCATTTTATCGGATACTAACCTGCAAAGGTCGTAACTGTGATAAGTGACAGAATAATATAGAGTATCAAGCTTGAAGCTGCTTTTTGTAATAATTTGTAATTCTGGCACGGTTAGAAGTTTGTAATATATGGGTGGCTGGATCGCGATCGAATTTTTTAATTTTAATCCACGCGTTTGCAAACTGATTCATTGTATGCCTCTGTATGTATCATTGTTCTTATGTTCTCGAGGTGGCCATTAAGGCGTGTACGCGCTGTTGACAATCTCGTTAACTTAATAAAGCTTGCGACCAAAAATAATATTTCGTGGCATAATCCGATCTGTAAATATGTGTAATTCCGTCGCTCGTACCCAGTCAATAACCCAACAGACATTGTTGTGTCATGATGGATTGCTATGACAGCAGGCTGCTGCATACATATTTAACCGAAGTATTAAGCCCTGTCTCCGCCATCTTAACAATTAAGTACTATGCCGTCTCCTTCACCATAGCTTGGGCATGAGTTTCACCATGAAAGGGGTTTAGGATTATCCTTAAATGGTCACCATCCTCAGTTTCACCGTAATCGGAGTATTGGACTATCTTTAATTGGTCATCCTCCCCAGTTTCAAAATAGCCGGGGTATCGGAGTATCCTTCATTGGTCACCCTCCCTAGTCTTCGGTTGTTGTTGGTTAGATAAGTGCTGTGGATAATAAATGTCATAAATTAGTAGCAATGCAATGGCATAAAACAAACTTGCACTGGTTAAGGTAGGTAAGCGAAGAAAGTTGTATTAACATTATCAGAATCATTGCTTGCATAAACTTAATATATTACGCCTAGTATTAGTATAAATGGTAGAAGCAGTCGCTGTTATTCTGGTTTAGTAGCAATAGTGAAAACAACCACTATAACTATTAGGATAATGATGACGCTTGGAGCAAGGGCTCTGCTTTGTCCCCCGAACCCCTTCCCTTCTTCCCTCTCGAATCCCACCTCGCACATCTCCAGACATTAAAGCTCAAACAAATATCGCACTTCGCCGAAGGGTATAGCACCTGGTACTAAGAAAATCGATAAATTCTACAGAACTGATTTAGAACTGACAACGCATGTCCGTTTTACTCTTCACCGGAATTCGATATATCAACAGCAGCAGCAGCGCTAGTGGGCCAAAAAATGGCGGCCACTGAAGAAAAGACTGGCACGCTTGAAGGGCTGAAGTGGGGACTTCCGGTTCAAAACTTGCCGTCTCTACACAGCTGGTGGCTTGCACTTAGCACGTGCTCTCGTCTCGCGTCAACTCTCGTCTCTGACGCAAGCGGCGCCTTAAATGCTATGGCCACCTGAAAGCCTAACGGCACGTAGACCGGTGGTTTGAGCCCTGCTGTGACCATGTGTTTGTGGTAGCAGAATAAAGATCCCATGTCTTTCTTCGTAAAGAATAGGGGGTTATCCCCGATGGCATGGCTCCACTCCCCCTTCCTTCTGCCATTGACGCGATATGACCGAAAGCGTTTAAAGCGTCCTGCATAACAAACCAACCAAACCTAACAACAAGGAGCGTTTGGTATTCGTACGCTAGCTACTTGTTGAACCGTACAGCATTGGTCTGAGTTGTCAATCCAATAAATCTCCCAGTTACAAAGAAATCATCATCACGAAAAGCTAACTTTTGTAATGGATCATATTAAATTATTATTATCATATTAAGTGCAAGAAGAGAGCACAAAACACCAATTAATCCATCAATATCTGATTCGCCAAGTACGACATTTTGCCATCCATTTGAATGTTAATCTCTCGGTACGTAAACATTTCTGAAATCGGCGAGAAATGTTTGCTAAAGTAGATTTAGATACAACCAAGCCTACTTAATCCCAGAGTACCATGCGTCGTTCTGTAAGTCGCCAAATTAAAGATATGAGGACAAACTATTGATCTTTAAAAACGTGACAGAAAATGTTCAGCCGCTTATTACATTCTAGATTTGATTTCCTGCAAAATCGATCAAAAGCGTCAGCCTTTGTGCAAAACTATTTTGACATTTGCATCGACTTGAGCGCATCGGTATCCGACGTATTACTTAGCAAGATCTTCGAGAGATATTATGATATAACCGCCGACAGTGACGGTTAATCCGGTGCAGACATCGCTCGTTTATAACTAGGGCTTCCCTTTGCCTACTTCCTGGAACTATGCGATTATCGCCTCGGCAAACTGAGGAAATACTTGATCTCATTGTTCGGGGTTAACGTATACCTCCACATCTTTAAGTGTTCATATCAGCCAGTCATTAATACACCCGCGACAGAAATTACAAAGGAATCATGAAATTGAAGGACCGGATATTGTGTCTCACTGTTTTTCCGTTCATGGTGTTACCTCTGTATATATTGCTACAAGACTCGCAGGTCGCGGATTGTAATTTACATAATGGACAAAACACCGGATTAACGCGACAGCTCCTGCGTCTGACGTCTTCGGGATCCGGTTCCGGGTCAGCCAATGACAGTGGAGGATACATGCTCAGCAAACCGCAGCCCCAGAACTGGAACTGGAGTGCGCTGGCCACGACCAATAACACTGATTTAAGCAGTAACAGCAGGCTTTTGAGGTGTAATGCGAGTGATTGCTCCATTGTAGACACCTCTCCTTACACAGATAAACCGGAAGAAGACGATAGCTTAGTTCAGGAAATAGTCGTCGCTGTAAAAAAAATTACCGATGAGACCATGCATATCGATACTAAACAAAGGCGGTTGTTAGATGATTTGCTGGTGAACCTGCCGCTGTTAACACAGCTCCCAGATGTCGTGAACTTTTCGGATGTCATTCATGTGTATAACATGGCAAAGGAACAGGAGAAGTTGGTCGCCGCTCGAACACCCAAGTTCGAACTGGAGGCCAGGGTCCTGAGGACTTTACAGAGTCTGGTGCGCACGATGGACAGGCACCGGACGCCGAACAGGAGGCAGACAGGTGCCAGTATGAGTATCTTCAGCCCAAATGACACATCGGCTGCCAAGTAAGCGGTTTTGTTTCTTCGATATTTCGTTGATTTGATATTTTAAACTACCATAAGCGTCGCTTCTCTGCATGAGGACGAATAAGTGGTTATTGATCACAGGATCAATTGTTTAAAACGTCTAAATGGTTGTCCAGATAGTCACTGTATGCAAACGGGGCCGGTAACTGCAGATGCGGCCAACTAAAGACGGCGGAAGGTAGTGTCAGTTGAATAGTTTATTCGTCATTTTTTTGAAACTGTGCAGGGGCCGTGACAAATGTGTTGAGGCTGCTATGATGAAAGCAAGATAACTGCCATAGCTATAATTAGATCGTAGTAATGTCATGTAAAAATCTATGATGTTGCCTGTAGCTGAAATTGTGGCGTTGGCCGTAACTCGGGTAGGCTGACAAGATTCAGATACGGTCAACACATGCAAAAACGGTCAAATGCTCTAAAAATGCAACAAATAGTATTGAAATTTGAAGTAGAACAAAGTTGACGGAAAGGATGGAAAAGACATCACAGATGACTACCCAATGACATATTTCTTTTACCGGGGACTGACAGTTCACCTGACATACTATCAATTTCAATTTCAAAATAGATAATCCAAGTAGACGCAAGTCATAAAAAGTTGTATAAATCGTAAACAAGCTTATATAGATAGCAATAAACGTCGTACGGGTTCCCACTTGGCTTTGCTACATTTATAAGACAATGTTTGTTGAAGATATCATGACATGTTCTACGATATTATTCCATCAATATTATGTGAGTCGTATACATAAGACCAGAGTCAATATGCGAGCCAATGACACTTACTTAACTGTACGTGAAGGTAGAATATCGGCCATATTGATCATAAATAATCTTCCCTCTCACCTTGCGGTCGGCCATCAAATGTCGGAGTCCTCTAATGACCATTTGGCCTATGTAATTTTTGTTCAACGTGTCAGTCATCATTTGCGGTATACTAACATTCTATTGTCTTTGTGGTTGGTTTTGGTGCATATTGTCATTGGAAAACGTGACGAGTAAATGTTAAAAGCTTGACTGTTTAAATATCGCTACGTCTGACAGGTAAACCTATTACACCACAGCATGCACTTTTACTAAACAACAGACAAGATCACGCACGGCGCTTGTCGGTGCTAAAAATAGCCTTCTGTCACTCGGATGCTAACAGTATTCTTTTGTGGCAGAAGCAGTAGTGCTTGGTTGGTTGGTTGTATATTCAGGACGCTTTAACCGATTCTGGTCATATCGCGCCAATAGAGAAGGAGGGGAGCGTGGAGCCATGTTCCACGCCATGTTAATCTTTGCAAAGAACGATTATGAAAGAATGGGATTTTTATCCTGCGACCACACAGACATGGCCACAGCGGGGCTCGAAGAACCGACCCACTTGCCGCTAGGCTCGCAGGTGGCCAGAGCACTCAATGCACAGACTAACAAACTGAGCTATCGGGGAGGCCCTAAATGGTATTACATTATATTGCGTAATACCTTATGGCTGCTCGGTGCGAGTCTCAAAAAGATCTCAATCAAATTAATATACGAGTGTTTTTTTCGCCTTTAGTACAAGTTTACCAAATGGTGGCCTGCCGCTGTGGAAGCGATTCCAGAATGAAATCGGTCAGTACGAGTTGTATCCGGAAGACAGCGATGTGGTCGACCGCTACGTGGAATCCTTGGCGACAAAACCCATCGTTGGCCTGGAGACTATTCCAGATCAGGGGACACAGCTCAAGCTCGTCTTCCGGCTGGAGGACGGCGGTCGGGTCATGTTCAAACCCAAGAGGTGAGGACGGCAGTCGGGTCATGTTCAAACCCAAGAGGTGAGGACGGTGGACGGGTCATGTTCAAACCCAAGAGGTGAGGACGGGTCATGTTCAAACCCAGGAAGTGAGGACGGCGGTCGGGTCATGTTCAAACCCAAGAGGTGAGGACGGCGGACGAGTCATGTTCAAACCCAAGAGATGCGGACGGTGGACGGGTCATGTTCAAACCCAAGAAGTGAGGACGGCGGTCGGGTCATGTTAAAACCCAGGAGGTGAGGACGGCAATCGGGTCATGTTCAAACCCAAGAGGTGAGGACGGGTCATGTTCAAACCCAAGAAGTGAGGACGGCGGTCGGGTCATGTTCAAACCCAAGAGGTGAGGACGGCGGACGGGTCATGTTCAAACCCAAGAGGTGAGGACGGGTCATGTTCAAACCCTAGAAGTGAGGACGGCGGTCGGGACATGTTCAAACCCAAGAGGTGAGGACGGCGAACGGGTCATGTTCAAACCCAAGAGCTGAGGACGGCGGACGGGTCATGTTCAAACCCAAGAGGTGAGGACGGGTCATGTTCAAACCCTAGAAGTGAGGACGGCGGTCGGGACATGTTCAAACCCAAGAGGTGAGGACGGCGAACGGGTCATGTTCAAACCCAAGAGCTGAGGACGGCGGACGGGTCATGTTTGAACATGACATGTTCAAACATGTCCTCATTACAAGGAGGTGAGGACGGCGTCGGGTCATGTTCAAACCCAAGAGGTGAGGACGGCTGCCGGGTCATGTGCAAACCCAAGAGGTGAGGACGGCGGACGGGTCATGTGCAAACCCAAGAGGTGAGGACGGCAGTCGGGTCATGTTCAAACCCAAGAGGTGAGGACGGGTCATGTTCAAACCCAAGAGGTGAGGACGGGACATGTTCAAACCCAAGAGGTGAGGACGGCAGTCGGGTCATGTTCAAACCCAAGAGGTGAGAGTTCAAGCTGTAATGGAAATGTTATATGACCGTAATAACTTTAATCGGCTGATTAAAGGGAATCTTAAAGATGTTTCATGCGGAAAGAAAACTCTCCTACCGATAAACCGAATCTTCCGATGAAGCGGGTTTTGTATCATTTAGCGGATATAAGTAGCCAGGGGCCGTAAGTAAGTAAATCATTTGTTTATTATAGTCACTGATGTCGAATACAATTGATGCATAGGAAGTGGCTTGTTTTTGGGAGATTTCTTTCGATTAACCGGATTTCGATCGTAACATTAAATTAGTCCAAACCGGAATCCTGACATCACTGGATTTGCCTAGGGCTTGGGTGACTGATGCCAGTTTATGCCTCCGAACTGAACTCGCGGCCCGTGGCCACGGTATCACCCTGTGTTTTCATACGCAGTGCCCTGGTTTCTATAGGGTGTGTGTGTTGCAGGTTCCCCATCGAGCAGGAGAACCCTCCGGATCGCGCCTACTACGACGAGTTCGAGAGGTTCCAGGCGGAGGTCGCCGCCTTCCACCTCGACAGGTCATTATTGCCGCCATGTTATATATAATATCTGGACGAGTGCTCGTTAAGGGAAAGGGGGTCCAATTTGGGGAGGCATGGCCAAATAGAGGGTACAATTTGGGTGGGATGGCCAAAAGGAGGGCACAATTTGGGTCGGGGTGGCCAAAAAGAGGGTCCAATTTGGGACGAGATGGCCACAACATAGGGGGTTTAATTAGGTAGGATGAGCTTTCCAGAAATGCCCAATTTGGTCGGAGTTCAACGGCAGGCGGTGGCTGAGCCGAGATCCCCCTTGGCTGATATATATATAGCTATGTACTATGTGTACTGGTACAACAGGTCCTCATACAGCATTCTTTCCATTACAAAAATATTTAATTTCCATTGAAATCAAGTTAATGGGATAAACACGAAGTTCGCAATAAATAAAATGCGAATTGTGATTTTTTTTGCTAAATTGTTGCATCTTAAGTGTGGCTTTCTCGTTCATTACGTCATCAACATAGTGACATTACACATTACTTCACCAACCAAATGTGTCTGAATATTTCTGAAAGTCATTATTCAGGTAGACAATAGCTATATTTGTAATTTTAGTATCAGTAAATTTACCAAATGCATTAATGCGATAACCCGCCGATCAACCGTTCGTCGTCATGGTTACTTGACCGTTTCCACCCTGACCCAGGATCCTAGGTTTCCGTCGCGTGCCGCCTGTCGCCGGCCGAATGGTGAACCTAACGCACGACATCAAGAGACTGGCTTCCAAGGAACTACGAAAAACTTTCTACCGCTCTGTTGGTATGTACCCTATAAGCTGAAAAGCACGGTAAGCTTGAGGCTGGAGCACGCGGCGTTTCGCTGATGTTCTTATGTCGCGCGTGGAATAAGTATAGGTTCATCTTCCATGTTAAAAAAAAACACATAAATGTATTGATTGTAGCATATGCTTGTACGAAAATCGCATCTGTGCTCGCATCACAGGAAACCATATCGTTATATTGCATATGTTATCAGGGTCCCGTAAGTTCGAAGCGGAGCGGCACATTTCGCCCAGCGCCGGGCACATATCCAAATATTCAAAGGCTAAATATTCCCTCCCGGTTGCGTCGAACTTACGATGCAAGATGGCTACCACTATGTTTCCACAGGGTGTGTCAGCAATAACAATGAAGTGATACTTCTTTCCATCCAGCCCACAACATTTGCTTCCACGGCCAGTGCGATCAGTTCTGTTACACGCCGTTCGGGGTCTGCGGGTCCCCAGACCTCGTGGAGGGGTCGTTCGCTAGTTACCTGCCTTCCCGCTTGGTGGCGGACCGTACCAGCTGGGTGAGCCCCTGGAAGCAGTCTTACATCATCGGGCGGGACGCGGCGTGGATGAGCGATAATACCCACTGCGACCAGGTGCGCGCCGAGCATCCTTACAACGAGACCCAGCGTCTTCTCGACGTCATGGACATGGCGGCCTTTGACTTCCTCACGGGTGAGCGCTGCTGCAGTGCACCCCTATTATCGCCATGATAACGGCTTGGGTCATGTTTGTTGCACATATGTACATATATATGATTGCAACACATATGGAAATGGAGGATTATCGGATAGTAAAGTTTCTGGACGGTCCTAAGAAGAGTATAATATGTTCACGATGGGTTGCTGTTTGTGGGCCTGCGCGTTACTGCGCCATTGTTTTCGTAATTAGTATTTAATACTGAAGTTAATTCTGCGTTTTGTGCACCAGAACCTAACAACTCTCACACTGGCGCATGAATCCGCATTCACCTTAAGAATGGCCTCGATTTTTACCTTTACCATCATTGTACTAAATGATGACCTCTAAACGTAAATGTAACATTTAGATAGGCGTCATAGCAAATATGAGATTGTAACAAGTAATGGGTTTGATGGTAATTAGAAATGGAAATCTGCTTCTTTGCCACAGACGCATAGCAAGTTACGCGCAACCAGTCAGTTATAATGCGTTTAAGATACGCACATATACCATACCATGCGTCGTTTTTCATGTTTTGCAGGAAACCTTGACAGACATAACTTTAATACTTTCGAGAGATGGGACAACGATACGAGCTTATTCTTTTACGACAATGGCAGAGGGTAAGTAAGCGGCAGTTTGCACTGAAACTGTCACGCTCAGCGTTTTCTAAGCTACTAGGATCTTCTATTTTCCTTGCTTTGTCGGTGTGGATCGCCCTTTTCGAGTGCATGAGATGAGGGAAGTGGGGGTGGGGGGTGTATTTTTTTTTTTTTTTTTTTATGCTTTTTGTTAGAGAGATCTCCCCCACTCACCCCGATCAAACATACAGCGACACACCCACACACCCCTCGATCGTAACATTGTGTCATTCCCAAAGTGGACCCCGCCCGCACCCTCATCCCCCTCATTTCATCTTGCTGGATCCGTGCTCGTTAGTAATCTAATAATTATATTGTGTAAATTAGTTTCATTTCAGTCTTGTGATTCGGTGATTCGTCGTTGTTACAATATATTTTTGGTTTTAGGTTCGGAAAGTCGAACATCGACGAGCGAATTCTTCTGGCTCCCATCAAGCAGTGCTGCATTTTTCGCTTCTCAACGTTGGAGCGGCTACTCGACCTCGAAACTGGCAGGCGAAAGTTGAGCCAGCGCATGCGAGAATCTCTCGCCAAAGACAGGATCCGCCCTCTATTGACTGAGCCACATCTTCAGGCCTTAGACAGACGAGTGAAAATGATATTGGATACTGTACATCAATGTGTGTTCGGCAAGCCCTGGGGAAAGGTTTTGATAGATGATGGTTTCTAGAATGCAAGATTCTGTCAATAAAAAAATTGCAAGGTTTCGCTGCTTATCGAAATGAATTATGTCATGCAATTCAATACTAACAAACACAAAAAAAAGTAAATTCAATGCATTTATATAACTGGCCACTGATAGCTGCCGGTCATTACTGACACTTAAAGGAATATTTTGGCAGTTCGTGATATATCAAAACAACATCTGAACCAGACGTATCATATAAAAGCAAACAATGCAAGAGAAATGACTATACTGTGCGCATGGCATGGCCACCTTTTAGCAAACGTTTGGGTCCAGATAAGAACAGATAATGACTTGGTGGCAAACATAACAACGTTGACGCGAACTGAGGTTTTGATCAATGTGTTTATTTAACGATGTCGAAGAAATAGGAGGTCTGTATCAGCTGCTATCATGAGATCAATTAAAAATTATTTATGATGAAATTTGACAAAATATGAAAGTATTGTATAAGTATAAACTCTATATAAGATTGTGTAGATACGATTTCCTTTTCTTTAGCTGAAGCTTATAAAATAGCATTAAACTCTAACCCAATCTGGCCTATCTTCAACATAATACTACATAAACTTATACTAGATATGGCAGCGTCGTCAAACATAGATGTATTCATAAAAGTCATACTTAGAGCTAAGTAAAAATTGTTTTGCTAAAACAATATGAAAATGGTGTTCACATTTCATTATTTTAAATAGAAGCTCGTGATATATCCTCAAGCTCGTGTTGCTGGTTTCGTGATGACAACGTCATGTTTGATGACATATTTCACTTCACGAGACAATTTGGTCATGCATCAAATGTCTCATGTTTAAGAGTGCCACATTGGTCCCGTTTTCCCATGCATACCTTCTTAATATTACTGTTAAACAGAAATTTGGAAACAGTTTCGATGATGAACCAACATCAAAATAACAGGTTACGGGTCAAACTCAATTTTAGGAACAAGGAAAGTGCCATTAATAATTAACGTAAAGCGTCAGCCTGGCCTCAAACGCTTCTTTAACGATTCATATAATACCCAAGTGTCTGTCGTCCAAATTACAGAATTTAGCGTCCTGTCTGTAGCTCAGAATCAAATTTAGAAGTGACTGTCTGCCATGATTTCGCCGCTTAACCAGGCGGCAGCCCTTGGTTGACCAATCAGGAGGCGATACTCTAATTATATTCAAACCGGAAATGACGCCTACTGTGTGAGCAACACAAGAGCGCGTATTCATCGCAAATATAATTAGCTGCGATTCTAACTCAAATCATGGAACTTCCACAATTCATCTGTAAATCGCGGCCCTGATCTCTCGTTTCACGCGTTTCCCCTGAAGGGTACCTCCACTGTGAAGAGTTTCCTCCGCGAAATAATTTCCAGTTCTGACGTAAGGCGGCGCCACATGACGGGTCACAATATTCGTTACTTGCTCCGGTAAAATGGCGCGCTGCTCGACATTGATGGGGGCGGGTTGGCTTGATTGTCTTCTCCTAATTACTCGGTCGAAACGAAGCGTTAACACTCACCAAATTGATTTTAAGATGTAAACTTTCGGTGCAGCTCGTGATTAGATTAGGTTGGACACACGCTTTAAACATCGAGAAACTAAAAACACTGAATCAGGAGGGACAGAAGAAAAATGACGGTCAGGAAATACATTTGCAGAATTAGAAATACGCTAAGATATAAACTAGATATGGCTTTGGGTTATTTATACTACCACCACGGGCTTGAGAGCTACGACGAAAAGGCATTTTCATGGTTACAGAAATAATAAAAATGTACCAACTTTTAAATGAACAAGCGCTTCGGGGTTCTGACGGTTGTTTTTTACCCGTAAATTACGGGCCATTTTCTGTTTTCCGCAAAGTATCTAATTAGCGCTAAGAAGATTTGCGTATCGCTAGGTGGAGACGTCTTCATTACCCTTACTTAGCGCTGCGCAAATCTTCTTAACGCTAAGTAGAAGATATGTCGGGCGTTTATCTGGCACCTAATCAATCAATAAATCAATATGGAAGGCGGACCGTCTTGTATTTAGGAATATGCCACAATTATATAACTCTCACACTGGGATTATCGATACCTCATGAGCCTCGGAGAAGTTACTTAATCGCTTAATCGCTCGACAGCGGTAAGTAGATTTATAGCACGGTTTTGAATACGGGCCCATGTAGATACTTATTACGTAACGGCTCTTAACAGTAAAAGCTTGCAAATAGCTTGTGGTGGTGATAGTCGAACTGCTTGGAGTTGAAAAATGGTTCGGCGCCATGCTGAAGTCATAACAGTGAAGTTATTTTCATGCAGGAGTTCGTTATGATGTGCCTTACCCAGAAGCGGATTTTCTCCGCACAACTCCAGTGGACCCAGGGGCTGCCCGATAGCTCAGCAGGTCGGAGCGATCGCATGGAGTGCTCTGGCCCCTGATAACCTAACGGCACGTGGATCGGTGGTTCGAGCCCCGATGTGGTCATCTCTGTGTGGCTGCAGGATAATAACCTCATGCTTTTCTCGCAAAGATAAAGGGTTTACCCGTGAACATGGCTCCAATCTTCCCTCCCTTCCCCCATTGACGCGATATGAACAGAATTGTTAAAGCCTGGCTGTGTGCTTGATTGTGGCCTCGTCCTCAATATACAACCAACCAACCAACCAGTGGATGCTCCCCCCCCCCCCCCCCGCCCCCACTCATTTCAATATTTCCGACCCCGCTCTTGCGACTTTATGAAGAGTCCACAACCAATACACAACGTTCTTATCCAATGTAAACACAATTTATTATTAGTCGACACCTTTGCGTTTCGTCAGTCCCTGTAAACATGTCACGATCGAGGGGTGTGTGGGTGTGTGGCTGTATGTTTGATCGGGGTGAGTGGGGAAGATCTCTCTAACAAAAAGCATAAAAAAAATTTTTTTTTTAAATTACACCGCCCCCTCCCCCCCCCCCCCCCTCTTTTTCCCCTCCTCTAATGCACTCCCCACCGCCCGAAAAGGGCGATCCAGACCGACTCTTTCCGGGAAGACAGAAAAACAGAAGATCCTAGCAGCTTAGAGAACGCTAAGCGTGATAGTTTCAGTGCAAACTGCCGCCTACTTACCCTCTGCCATTGTCGTAAAAGAATAAGCTCGTATCGTTGTCCCATCGTTCGAAGGTATTAAAGTTATGTCTGTCAACATTTCCTGCAAAACATGAAACATGACGCATTGTATGCTATATGTGTGTATCTTAAGCACATTATAACTGACTGGTCGCGCGTAACTCGCGTAATTTGCGCTGCTTTTATGGTAAAGAAGCAGATTTCATTTCCTAATTGGGGGCCGGCGCGATAGCTCAGTGGGCTAGAGGACTCGTATTGAGTGTTCTGGCCACCGGACAGCCTAACGGCACGTGGATCGGTAGTTCCAGCCCTGCTGTGGCCATGTCTGTGTGGTCGCAGGATAAATATCCCGTGTCTTTCTTTGCAAAGAGTAGGTGGTTACCCCCGGGGACATGCTTCCACTCTCCCTCCCCTCTCCCATTGACACAAAAATGGTAAAAAGCGTCCTGAATAGCCAACCAACCAATCCTTTCCTAATTACCACAATGCCCATTACATGTTTAACAGCCAATCTCATATTTGTTCTGACGCATATCTAAATATTACATCTACGTTTAGAGGTCATCATCTGGTACGAACAGGATATTAATAAACACAAGCAATTCATATATAGATGCATACGAGAATACGCGTTATGCATATTGCAGTAACAATCGAGGCCAATCTTAAGGTGAATGCGGATTCATCCACCAGTGCGAGAGTTGTTTAGTTCTGGTGCACTAAACGCCGAATTAACTTCAGCATTAAATACTAACTACGAAAACAATGGCGCAGTAACTCGCAGGCCTACAAACAGCAACCCATCGTGAACATATTATACTCTTCTTAGGACAGTCCAGAAGCTTTACTATCCGGTAATCCTCCATTTCCATATGTGTTGCACTCATATATATGTACATATGTGCAACAAGCATGACACAAGCCGTTACCGTGGCGATAATAGGGGTGCACTGCAGCAGCGCTCACCCATGAGCAAGTCAAAGGCCGCCATGTCCATGACGTCGAGAAGACGCTGGGTCTCGTTGTAATGATGCTCGGCGCGCACCTGGTCGCACTGGGTATTATCGTTTATCCACGCCGCGTCCAGCCCGATGATGTAAGACTGCTTCCAGGGGCTCACCCAGCTGGTACGGTCCGCCACCAAGCGGGAAGGCAGGTAACTAGCGAACGACCCCTCCACGAGGTCTGGGGACCCGCAGACCCCGAACGGCGTGTAACAGAACTGATCGCACTGGCCGTGGAAGCATGTGTTGTGGGCTGGATGGAAAGAAGTATCACTTCATTGTTATTGCTGGCACACCCTGTGGAAACATAGTGGTAACTATCTTGGATCATAAGTTCAAAGCAACCTGAAGGGAATATTTAGCCTTCGAATATTTGGATATCTGCCCGGCGCTGGGCGAAATGTGCCGCTCCGCTTCGGACTTACGGGGCCCTGATAACAGATGCAACATAACGATATGGTTTCCTGTGATGCGAGCACAAATGCGATTTTCGTAGAAGCATTTGCTACAACCAATACATTTCAATACAATACATTGGAAGATGAACCTATACGTATTCCACGCGCGACATCAGAACATCAGCGAAACGCCACGTACTCCATCCTCAAGCTTACGTTGCTTATCAGCTTATAGGGTACATACCAACAGAGCGGTAGAAGGCGTGCCGTAGTTCCTTGTGAGCCAGTCTCTTGATGTCGTGCGTTAGGTTCACCATTCCGAAACCTAGGATCCTGGGTCAGGGTGGAAACGGTCAAGTAACCATGACGACGAACGGTTGATCGGTGGGTTATCGCATTAATGCATTTTGCAGTAAACCAGACTAAGGAAAGGTATCCTTGGTATTCACAATAGAACTTATAAACATTCAGCATTTCGTTGACCCGGTGGCGCGGGGCTTCATTAATCTGAGCGAACTTATTCTTCCACAGCTGTATATACCCGGACACCATTTGGCTAATTTACTGATGCTAAAATTACAAATATAGCTATTGTCTACCTGAATAATGACTTTCAGAAACTTTCGTCGTCAGAAATATTCAGACACATTGTCTAATTTGGTTGGTGAAGTAATGTTTAATGTCACTATGTTGATGACGTAATGAACGAGAAAGCCAAACTTAAGATGCAACAATTTTGCCAAAAATTTCACAATTCGCATTTTATTTATTGCGAACTTCGTGTTTATCCCATAAACTTGATTTTAATAGAAATTAAATATTTTTGTTGTGGAAAGAATGATGTATGAGTAGCTGTTATACCAGTATACATAGTACATAGCTATATATATATCAGCCAAGGGGGATCTCAGCTCAGCCACCGCTGTGCTGTCTTGCCGCGTGTCACGTTCCTGAGAGTCGTTATAATACCATGACGCTGACACGAGAGTATCTGACAAGAAGAACTTTTATTTGTCACGCCCCCCTATTTATAGAGTGGTCCCCTGGCGGTAAGATTTGCATAAGTATTCACACATAATCCGCCTAGCGACTGTTAAGAGTTACATAATCATAACGCGCGCGTACATTACATCCTTTCTCTTTCATGTTTAAAGTACATGACATCACTATATAAATCCGCACTAAAGATACATTTAACTATCCGTAGCATTAACATAATACATATATATACACCTTAATCATCATCACGGAATCGAACTGGTCGACGGATCTGTCTCCCACTTCTGGTGACAGCTACCACTGACGTGTCGCCAGCTTCCCCGACTGCCTCGGCTTGTGTGGAACTGCTGTTCCGACGTTCAACAGCAGGCTGGACTGCTACATCAGGCGCTGAAACGACATCTGTGGGTGTCGCTGTACTGACAGGATCTTCCTTGGTTTTTAGCAAATGCTCGCGATTCCTGCGATACTGAGCACCTGTCGGAGTTGACACAACGTAGGATCTTGCGTCGTGCTGAGAGTCCACCTTTACAGGTTCCCACGTTTTTCCTTTCCGCATCCGTACAGACTCATCCGGATCTAGATGTGACAGAGGAATAGTCCCTCTATCGTAATAAGTCTTTTGAGCAGTCTGAGCTTTTTTGAGAGCACATCGTACGTCGTCAGTGCTGACAGCAGATGGGTTAAGGAGGTTAGGATGCACTGGAAGTTTAGACTTCAACCGCCTTCCCATAAGCATCTGAGCAGGTGAATATTGTCCATTTACAACAGGAGTGTTTCTCAACTCCAACAAGGACATATATGGATCCGATCCACTATGTTCAGCTTTCCTTAAAATTTGCTTCACGATCTGCACATGACGCTCAGCTAACCCATTTGACCGCGCATACAATAGACTCGATGTAACATGCTGAATTTCCCATGATTGTATGAAATTCACAAATTCTTGGCTTGCATAACATGGACCATTATCAGACACAATTACATCAGGGATACCGTGCCTGGCGAATATGGATTTTAAATGCAAAATCACAGTGCTTGACTTGCAGTTGTCTAATTTCGCTAACTCTACAAATTTGGAATAATAGTCAACGACAAGCAGGAATGATTTACCGTTGTACTCGAACAAATCAGAAGCTACCTTCTCCCATGGACGATTAGGTACATCATGAGGCATGAGTGGCTGTTTAGCGTTCTGAGACCGAAACTTGCTACATGTAGGACACTTTGATACAACCTCCTCAATCTCTGACGTCATCCCCGGCCAAAACAAAATATCACGAGCACGTTGTTTACACTTGACGATTCCCAAATGTGCCTCGTGAATCTTGTTCAACATTGCTTTTCTCTGTTTTGACGGAATGATCAACTTATTTCCCTTGAATATCAAGTCATCCAAACATGTGATTTCATCCCTGAAATCCCAATATGGTCTCAGACAGATTGGTACTGAGGATTTCTGTTCTGGCCACCCTCGACAGGCCATGTGCTTCAACTGTTGTAAGGTATCATCACCCTCAGTGTCTGAGCGTAATTCACTGACCTTTTCAGGCGATACAGGTAAATAGTTAATCACATTGATCTGGGGCATGTCTATCTTTACAGTCTCTGGTAAGTAAGCTCTACTTAACAGATCTGCAACAAACATTTCTTTGCCTTGCTTGTACACAACACTCATGTTATATGGCAATAACTTCAGGAGCATCCTTTGCAATCTGAGTGGTGTTTGAGCAATTGGTTTTCGACAGATGGATTCCAGTGGCTTATGATCAGTTTCTACGATGAAATCACGACCATAAAGATATTGGTGAAATTTCTGACAACTGTATACAATGGCAAGGAGTTCTTTTTCGATCTGTGCATATTTCGACTGAGCTTCAGATAGAGCTTGAGACCCATATGCAACTGGTCTGCCATCCTGGATGATGACAGCACCAAGACCCTTGCTACTGGAATCAACTGACAAAGTCACAGGCTTGGTCACATCATAATACTTCAGCACAGGAGCATTAGTCACAAGCTTAACTATCTCCTGGAAGCTTCGCACTTGACTATCTCCCCACGACCATTCAATATCTTGCTTTAAAAGCTCTCTCAGTGGTGCACTAATTGTAGAAAGATTGGGAACAAATTTCGCCAGATAATTTACAAATCCCATGAATGTGCGGAGTTCATTTAAACTCTGAGGCTGAGGCATTTGCAATATAGCCTTCACCTTACTCAGATCAGGTTTCAATCCATTCTCTGACAATGTGTGTCCCACATAGTCTAGTTGAGTCATTGCAAACTCGCATTTCTTTGGGTTAAACTTTAGATTGCTTTCTCTAGCCTTCTCAAGGACCTTGCGTAACCTTTCATCATGTTCTTTCGTGTTTTCTCCCCACACTAAGATATCATCAACTATGCACTCTACTCCTTCAATGCCATCAAGCAACTGAGAAATCCTTTTCTGGAACACTTCCCCAGCAGAGGAGATTCCGAAAGGTAGACGCTTAAATGAATACCTTCCAAAGGGTGTATTGAAGGTGCATAGTTTTGTACTCTTCTCATCTAATTGGATCATCCAGTAGCCAGAACTGGCATCCAATTTGGAGAACAACTTTGCTTTGGGCATGCGTGAAACAACATCATCTATCGTAGGCATAGGATGATGTTCCCGCTTAATTGCCTCATTTAGATTTCTTGGATCTATACAGACTCTCACAGCACCGTTTGCTTTTTCAACAACTACCATGCTGCTCACCCAGTCTGTAGGCTCATTCTGTGCTACGATTATACCCTCATCTTCCATGCGTTTTAGCTCAACCTTAACTTTATCTCTAAGGGCTATAGGGACTTTCCTTGGCGCATGTATAACAGGAGTGAATGACTCATCAATCTTTATATTATGCTTACCTTCTAAGCAGCCAATTCCTCTGAAGACATCAGAATACTCATCAGACAGATTGCTCTTTTGCAAGGCATATACTCTCTTCACCAGCCCTAAAACTTCACTTGTCTCCCCTCCTAACACAGCAGGTACTGGCTTGTCCACAACCTGGAAAGGTGCCTGAAAAGATTTGCCTTTGTAGGCTATGGGAATAAACACTTCTGCATGTGGCATGGCATGTTCCCCAAAATACCCAACCAAATGAGCTTTGGATTTCTTTACATGGACAATATCAGTTTCCTCTAGCTTGTCAAAGAGGCTTTTAGAGATGACATTACACCTCGCACCTGTATCTATCTCAAAGCGTGGAGATAGATTCCCAAGGTTTAACTGTACTGACCATGGACTGGCACTTTTCTTATTATCTTCGACTTTGTCTATTGTACCTATGAATAGCTCTTCAGGACTTCCCACTTCACCATACCCTTCTTGTTTTGAGACATAGTGTACTTTCTGCCTGTATTTACCTTCTTGAGGCTTCACATTTTTCTGCTTGCTTTTACAGACAGAAGCAAAGTGACCCATCTTTTGACAATAGTTGCATTTCTTGTTAAATGCTGGGCATTTACCTCTAACATGAGAAGTACCACAATATGTACATTCAATTTTACAACGACTGTCTTTGTTTTCACGTGGAGTCCTTTTCTGCACAAAGTGGATGCCTTTAACAGTCTCTGTTAAATCCTTCATCTGTACTTTAGAAGTCTCGCTGGCTCTGCAAATGTCTATGGCTTTGCCTAGGGTTAAGTCTTTTTCCCTGAGTAGTCGTTCTCGTAGGTGGTCTTCATGAATTCCACACACTATCTGGTCTTTAATTAGAGACTCACACAGTTCACCAAATTCACAGGACTTGGATTTTGTCTTCAGGTCTGTCACAAATTGATCAATAGTCTCACAACCTTGTTGCTTGGTCATAAAGAATTTATGTCTCTCATACGTCACATTCTTCTGTGGCAGACAATAATCTTCAAACTTCTCCATAAGCTTCGCCAGAACTGTCTTATGTGCTTCCTCTTCAAATACAAAGTTATTGTACACTTCCAAGGCGTCCTCACCAATAATGTGAAGGAATAAGGCACACTTCAAGGCTTCAGGCTTACTGTTCTTCTCCGTGGCAGATAGGTAGAGTTCAAACCGTTGTTTCCATTTACGCCAATTTTCAGATATATTACCTTCCAAAGAGAGTCCAGCTGGAGGTAGTAATGTGTCCATATTGACCAACTTAGTATATACTAAGCACCGTTCTTCTGAATAGGCTGACTTGGCAACTCACGCTTGTTCACTTCTGACACCATGTGCTGTCTTGCCGCGTGTCACGTTCCTGAGAGTCGTTATAATACCATGACGCTGACACGAGAGTATCTGACAAGAAGAACTTTTATTTGTCACGCCCCCCTATTTATAGAGTGGTCCCCTGGCGGTAAGATTTGCATAAGTATTCACACATAATCCGCCTAGCGACTGTTAAGAGTTACATAATCATAATGCGCGCGTACATTACAACCGCCTGCCGTTGTACTCCGACTAAATTGGGCATTTCTAGAAAGCTCACCCTACCCAATTAAACCCCCTATGTTGTTGCCATCTCGTCCCAAATTGGACCCTCTTTTTGGCCATCGCGGACCAAATTGTACCATCTTTTGGGCCATCCCGACCCAAATTGTGCCCTCTTTTTGGCCATCCCACCCAAGTTGTACCCTCTTTTTAGCCATGCCACCTTAAATTGGACCCCCTTTCCAGTAACGAGCACCCGTCCAGATATTATATATAACATGGCGGCAATAATGACCTGTCGAGGTGGAAGGCGGCGACCTCCGCCTGGAACCTCTCGAACTCGTCGTAGTAGGCGCGATCCGGAGGGTTCTCCTGCTCGATGGGGAACCTGCAACACACACACCCTATAGAAACCAGAGCAGTGCGTATGACAACACAGGGTGATACCGTGGCCACGGGCCGCGAGTTCAGTTCGGAGGCATAAGCTGGCATAAGTCACCCAAGCCCTAGGCAAATCCAGTCATGTCAGGATTCCGGTTTCGACTAATTTAATGTTACGATCGAAATCCGGTTAATCGAAGAAATCTCCCAAAAATAAGCCATTTCCTATGCATCAATTGTAGTCGACATCAGTGATTATAATAAACAAATGATTTACTTACTTACGGCCCCTGGCTACTTATATCCGCTAAATGATACAAACCCCGCTTTATCAGAAGATTCGGTTTATCGGTAGGGGAGTTTTTTTTCCGTATGAAACATCTTTAAGATTCCCTTTAATCAGCCGATTAAAGTTATTACTGTCATATAACATTTCAATTACAGCTTGAACTCACACCTCTTGGATTTAAAATGACCCGACCGCCGTCCTCACCTCTTGGGTTTGAACATGACCCGTCCTCACCTCTTGGGTTTGAACATGTCCCGTCCTCACGTCTTGGGTTTGAACATGACCCGTCCGCCATCCTCACCTCTTGAGTTTGAACATGACCCGTCCGCCGTCCTCACCTCCTGGTAATGAGGACATGTTTGAACATGTCATGTTCAAACATGACCCGACAGCCGTCCTCACCTTGTGGGTTTGAACATGACCCGTCCGCCGTCCTCACCTCTTGGGTTTGAACATGACCCGTCCGCCGTCCTCACCCTGTTGGGTTTTAACATGACCCGACAGCCGTCCTCATTTCTTGGGTTTGAAATGACCCGTCCTCACCTCTTGGGTTTGAACATGACCCGTCCGCCGTCCTCACCTCTTGGGTTTGAGCATGACCCGTCCGCCGTCCTCACTTCTTGGGCTTGCACATGACCCGTCCTCACCTCTTGGGTTTGAACATGACCCGTCCGCCGTCCTCACCTCTTGGGTTTGAACATGACCCGACCGCCGCCCTCACTTCTTGGGTTTGAACATGACCCGTCCTCACCTCTTGGGTTTGAACATGACCCGTCCGCCGTCCTCACCTCTTGGGTTTGAACATGACCCGATTGCCGTCCTCACCTCTTGGGTTTGAACATGACCCGACCGCCGTCCTCCAGCCGGAAGACGAGCTTGAGCCCAGATTTGGAATAGTCTCCAGGTCAATGATGGGTTGTGTCGCCAAGGATTCCACGTAGCGGTCGACCACATCGCTATCTTCCGGATACAACTCGTACTGACCGATGTCATTCTGGAATCGCTTCCACAGCGGCAGGCCACCATTTGGTGAACTTGTACTAAAGGCGAAAAAAACACGCGTATATTAATTAATTGAGATCTTTTTGAGACTCGCACCGAGCAGCCATAAGGTATTACGCAATATAATGTAATACCACTTAGGGCCTCCCCGATAGCTCAGTTTGTTGGTCCGTGCATTGAGTGCTCTGGCCACCTGCGAGCCTAGCGGCAAGTGGGTCGGTTCTTCGAGCCCCGCTGTGGCCATGTCTGTGTGGTCGCAGGATCAAAATCCCATGTCGTTCTTTGCAAAGATTAGGGGGATACCCCCGGGAACATGGCTCCACGCTCCCTTCCTTCTCTATTGGCGCGATATGGCCAGAATCGGTTAAAGCGTCCTGAATATACAACCAACCAACCAAGCACTACTGCTTCTGCCACAAAAGAAGGCTGTTAGCATCAAAAGGCTACTTTTAGCACCGACAAGCGCCGTGTGGGATCTTGTCTGTTGTTTAGTAAAAGTGCATGCTGTGGTGTAATAGGCTTACCTGTCAGATGTAATGATATTTAAACAGTCAAGCTCTTAACATTAACTCGTCGCGTTTTCCATTGGCAATATGCACCAAAACCAACCACAAAAACAATAGAATGTTACTTTACCGCAAATGATGACTGACACAAGGTGAGAGGGAAGATTATTTACGATCAATATGGCCGATATTCTACCTTCACGTACAGTTAAGTAAGTGTCATTGGCTCGCATATTGACTCTGGTCTTATGTATACGACTCACATAATATTGATGGAATAATATCGCAGAACATGTCATGAACTCTTCAACAAACATTGTCTTATAAATGTAGCAAAGCCAAGTGGGAACCCGTACGACGTTTATTGCTATCTATATAAGCTTGTTTACGATTTATACCACTTTTTATGACTTGCATGTACTTGAATTATCTATTTTAAAATTGAAAAAAAAGAAAAAAAAAGATTTATACCACTTTTTATGACTTGCATGTACTTGAATTATCTATTTTAAAATTGAAATAAAAAAAAAATGATGGGTCACCCTTATTTCTGGACAACACATTTAACTATCAATTCTAACGTGGTACTACTGTTAGGCTTATTCAGACTTGATTTAAAGTACATTCATTGAGCAAAACGTTCCGGTTGAATCAATATCCACTCTACGCAAACAGCGGCCTGTAACTGCAGATACGGTAAACTATAGATGGCGGAAGGCATGTCAGGTGAACTGTCAGTCCGCGGTAAAAGAAATATGTTATTGGGTAGTCATCTGTGATGTCTTTTCCATATACCTTTCCTTCAACTTTGTTCTACTTCAATTTGCAATACTATTTGTTGCATTTTTAGAGCATTTGACCGTTTTTGCATGTGTTGACCGTATCTGAATCTTGTCAGCCTACCCGAGTTACGGCCAACCCCACAATTTCAGTTACGGGCAACATCATAGATTTTTACATGACATTACTACGATATAATTATAGCAATGGTTGTTATCTTGTTTTCATAATAGCAGCCTCATAACATTTGTCACGGCCTCTGCACAGTTTCAAAAAGATGACGAATAAACTATTCAACTGACACTACCTTCCGCCGTCTTTACTTGGCCGCATCTGCAGTTACCGGCCCCGTTTGCATACAGTGAATATCTGGACAACCATTTAGACGTTTTAAACAATTGATCCTGTGACTAATAACCACTTATCCGTCCTCAAGCAGAGAAACGACGCTTATGGTAGTTTAAAATATCAAATCAACGAAATACTGATGAAACAAAACCGCTTACTTGGCAGCCGATGTGTCGTTTGGGCTGACACATCAGGACAACGTATGACTGCTGACACATCAGGACAACGTATGACAGCTGACACATCAGGACAACGTATGACTGCTGACACATCAGGACAACGTATGACTGCTGACACATCATGACAACGTATGGCAGCTGACACATCAGGACAACGTATGACAGCTGACACATCAGGACAACTTATGACTGCTGACACGATAGCAGTGATACACTCAGCGCTTCATGGACGCCGCAGAACGATGAAGGGCTCCAAAACGCTGCGGATGAGTGTGGTCATCATGGGGGCATTCGGCGTCACCTGTGCGCCGTTCTACGTAATGACAATCCTTGCCTATCTTAATATCACCTCTGACATCAATCTCAATTCGCTGTCTGCTTATTTTCTTGCGATATTGTACATGAATTCGGCGGTTAATCTGGTCATATACGCCTGGTGTACGCCCACCTACAGGGAGGCATTTTATCGGATACTAACCTGCAAAGGTCGTAACTGTGATAAGTGACAGAATAATATAGAGTATCAAGCTTGAAGCTGTTTTTTGTAATAATTTGTAATTCTGGCACGGTTAGAAGTTTGTAATATATGGGTGGCTGGATCGCGATCGAATTTTTTCATTTTAATCCACGCGTTTGCAAACTGATTCATTGTATGCCTCTGTATGTATCATTGTTCTTATGTTCTCGAGGTGGCCATTAAGGCGTGTACGCGCTGTTGACAATCTCGTTCAATGAATAAAGCTTGCGACCAAAAATAATATTTCGTGGCATAATCCGATCTGTAAAGATGTGTAATTCCGTCGCTCGTACCCAGTCAATAACCCAACAGACATTGTTGTGTCATGATGGATTGCTATGACAGCAGGCTGCTGCATACATATTTAACCGAAGTATTAAGCCCTGTCTCCGCCATCTTAACAATTAAGTACTATGCCGTCTCCTTCACTATAGCTTGGGCATGAGTTTCACCATGAAAGGGGTTTAGGATTATCCTTAAATGGTCACCATCCTCAGTTTCACCATAATCGGGGTATCGGACTATCTTTAATTGGTCATCCTCCCCAGTTTCAAAATAGCCGGGGTATCGGAGTATCCTTCATTGGTCACCCTCCCTAGTCTTCGATTGTTGTTGGTTAGATAAGTGCTGTGGATAATAAATGTCATAAATTAGTAGCAATGCAATGGCATAAAACAAACTTGCACTGGTTAAGGTAGGTAAGAGAAGAAAGTTGTATTAACATTATTAGAATCATTGCTTGCATAAACTTAATATATTACGCCTAGTATTAGTATAAATGGTAGAAGCAGTCGCCGTTATTCTGGTTTAGTAGCAATAGTGAAAACAACCACTATAACTATTAGGATAATGATGACGCTTGGAGCAAGGGCTCTGCTTTGTCCCCCGAACCCCTTCCCTTCTTCCCTCTCGAATCCCACCTCGCACATCTCCAGACATTAAAGCTCAAACAAATATCGCACTTCGCCGAAGGGTATAGCACCTTGTACTAAGAAAATCGATAAATTCTTCAGAACTGATTTAGAACTAACAACGCATGTCCGTTTTACTCTTCACCGGAATTCAATATATCAACAGCAGCAGCAGCGCTTTGTTTGCCAAAAAATGGCGGCCACTGAAGAAAAGACTGGCACGCTTGATTGATCGATGTCCACAGGGCTGAAGCGGGGACTTCCGGTTCATCACTTGCCGTCTCTACACAGCTGGTGGCTTGCAATTAGCACGTGCTCTCGTCTCGCGTCAACTCTCGTCTCTGACGCAAGCGGCGCCTTAAATGCTATGGCCACCTGAAAGCCTAAAGGCACGTGGACCGGTGGTTCGAGCCCTACTGTGACCATGTCTTTGTGGTAGCAGAATAAAGATCCCATGTCTTTCTTCGTAAAGAATAGGGGGTTATCCCCGGGGACATGGCTCCACTCCCCCTTCCTTCTCCCATTGACGTGATATGACCGAAAGCGTTTAAAGCGTCCTGAATAACCAACCAACCAACCAACCATTACAACAAGGAGCGTTTGGTATTCGTACGCTAGCTACTTGTTGAACCGTACAGCATTGGTCTGAGTTTTCAATCCAATAAATCTAACAGTGTTCGTGAGTTACAAAGAAAGCTCTAGCTTTGTTTATTGAATGCAACATTTAGTATGGCGTTCCTTTCATCATCACGAAAAGCTAACTTTTGTAATGGATCAAAACCATTATTATTATATTAAGTGCAAGAAGAGAGCACAAAACACCAATTAATCCATCAATAGCTGATTCGCCAAGTAAGACATATCTTTTTTTTTGCCATATATTTGAATCTTAATCTCTCGGTGCGTAAACATTTCTGTAGTCGGCGGGAAATGTCCGCTAAAGTAGATTTAGATACAACAAAGCTTACTTAATCCCTGAGTACCATGCGTCGTTCTGTAAGTCGCCAAATTAAAGATGTGAGGACAAACCATTGATCTTTAAAAACGTGACAGAAAATGTTCAGCCGCTTATTACATTCTAGATTTGATTTCCTGCAAAATCGATCAAAAGCGTCAGCCTTTGTGCAAAAATGTCCTTCGTGGCATTAATTATCGACCCCTCACACCGATATAAGGACTCGCATCCCAATTTGACGGATGATTAAGTAACTTAAGTGTTCACATCGTGCACTAACTATTAAGAACTAAATGCACATATTGTTTCTTTACAATGTAATATGTTTATAACTATAGCAACTAGTCTCAAATTTTATTTCACGTAATTCCGCCCCTTCATCATCCTCCGCGAACCCCCAAGTGGGGCAAGTACCGATGTACGCACTGTCTGGTGTAGTATGCACCCCCCCACCCCCCCACCCCCCCTCACCCGCACACACACACTAAAAGCCTGGTTATACATTCAACAGGTGCTGCCCGCGCGGTCGATCGCAGCGCTGGTGAGGCGAGCTTCTGGTAAATAGCCCCAATACACCCTGTCAATTGTAAACAAAGATAATTGTTACGCTCAGAAGACGGTGGAATAATTCGTGTCTGAATGCTCCTTGGTTCAAACTATTTTGACATTTGCATCGATTTGAGCGCATCGGTATCCGACGTATTACTTAGCAAGATCTTCGGGAGATATTAGGATATAACCGCCGACAGTGACGGTTAATCCGGTGCAGACATCGCTCGTTTATAACTAGGGCTTCCCTTTGCCTACTTCCTGGAACTATGCGATTATCGCGTCGGCAAACTGAGGAAATACCTGATCTCATTTCGCGGGGTTAAAGTATACCTCCACATCTTTAAGTGTTCATATCAGCCAGACATTAATACACCCGCGACAGAAATTACAAAGGAATCATGAAATTGAAGGAACGGATATTGTGTCTCACTGTTTTTCCGTTCATGGTGTTACCTCTGTATATATTGCTACAAGACTCGCAGGTCGCGGATTGTAATTTACATGATGGACAAAACACCGGATTAACGCGACAGCTCCTGCGTCTGGCGTCTTCGGGATCCGGTTCCGGGTCAGCCAATGACAGTGGAGGATACATGCTCAGCAAGCCGCAGCCCCAGAACTGGAACTGGAGTGCGCTAGCCACGACCAATAACACTGATTTAAGCAGTAACAGCAGGCTTTTGAGGTGTAATGCGAGTGATTGCTCCATTGTAGACACCTCTCCTCACAGAGATAAACCGGAAGAAGACGATAGCTTAGTTCAGGAAATAGTCGTCGCTGTAAAAAAAATTACCAATGAGACCATGCATATCGATACTGAACAAAGGCGGTTGTTAGATGATTTGCTGGTGAACCTGCCGCTGTTAACACAGCTCCCAGATGTCGTGAACTTTTCGGATGTCATTCATGTGTATAACATGGCAAAGGAACAGGAGAAGTTGGTCGCCGCTCGAACACCCAAGTTCGAACTGGAGGCCAGGGTCCTGAGGACTTTACGGAGTCTGGTGCGCACGATGGACAGGCACAGGACGCCGAACAGGAGGCAGACAGGTGCCCGTATGAACATCTTCAGCCCAAATGACACATCGGCTGCCAAGTAAGCGGTTTTGTTTCTTCGATATTTCGTTGATTTGATATTTTAAACTACCATAAGCGTCGTTTCTAACTAAAGACGGCAGAAAGTAGTGTCAATTGAATAGTTTATTCGTCATTTTTTTGAAACTTTGCAGCGGCCGTGACAAATGTTTTGAGGCTGCTATTATGAAAGCAAGATAACAACCATTGCTATAATTATATCGTAGTAATGTCATGTTAAAATCTATGATGTTGCCTGTAACTGAAATTGTGGCGTTGGCCGTAACTCGGGTAGGCTGACAAGATTCAGATACGGTCAACACGTGCAAAAACGGTCAAATGCTCTAAAAATGCAACAAATAGTATTGAAAATTGAAGTAAAACAAAGTTGAAGGAACGTTATATCGCAAAGACATCACAGATGACTACCCCATGACATATTTCTTTTACCGGGGACTGACAGTTCACCTGACATACTTTCAATTTCAATTTCAAAATAGATAATCCAAGTACATGCAAGTCATAACAAGTTGTATAAATCGTAAACAAGCTTATTTACATATCAATAAACGTCGTACGGGTTCACACTTGGCTTTGCTACATTTATAAGACAATGTTTGTGGAAGATTTCAAGACATGTTCTTCGATATTATTCCATCAATATTATGTGAGTCGTATACATAAGACCAGAGTCAATATGCGAGCCAATGACACTTACTTAACTGTACGTGAAGGCAGAATATCGGCCATATTGATCGTAAATAATCTTCCCTCTCACCTTGCGGTCGGCCTTCAAATGTCGGAGTCCTCTAATGACCATTTGGCCTATCCAATTTTTGTTCCACATGTCAGTCATCATTTGCGGTATACTAACATTCTATTGTCTTTGTGGTTGGTTTTGGTGCATATTGTCAATGGAAAACATGACGAGTAAATGTTAAGAGCTTGACTGTTTAAATATCACTACGTCTGACAGGTAAACCTATTACACCACAGCATGCACTTTTACTAAACAACAGACAAGATCACGCACGGCGCTTGTCGGTGCTAAAAATAGCCTTTTGATGCTAACAGCCTTCTTTTGTGGCAGAAGCAGTAGTGCTTGGTTGGTTGGTTGTATATTCAGGCCGCTTTAACCGATTCTGGTCATATCGCGCCAATAGAGAAGGAAGGGAGCGTGGAGCCATGTTCCCGAGGGTATCCCCCTAATCTTTGCAAAGAACGACATGGGATTTTTATCCTGCGGCCACACAGACATGGCCACAGCGGGGCTCGAAGAACCGACCCGATTGCCGCTAGGCTCGCAGGTGGCCAGAGCACTCAATGCACGGACCAACAAACTGAGCTATCGGGGAGGCCCTAAGTGGTATTACATTATATTGCGTAATACCTTATGGCTGCTCGGTGCGAGTCTCAAAAAAGATCTCAATTAATTAATATACGAGTGTTTTTTTCGCCTTTAGTACAAATTCACCAAACGGTGGCCTGCCGCTGTGGAAGCGATTCCAGAATGAAATCGGTCAGTACGAGTTGTATCCGGAAAATAGCGATGTGGTCGACCGCTACGTGGAATCCTTGGCGACACAACCCATCATTGGCCTGGAGACTATTCCAAATCTGGGGACACAGCTCAAGCTCGTCTTCCGGCTGGAGGACGGCGGTCGGGTCATGTTCAAACCCAAGCGGTGAGGACGGCAGTCGGGTCATGTTCAAACCCAAGAGGTGAGGACGGCGGACGGGTCATGTTCAAACCCAAGAGGTGAGGACGCCGGACGGGTCATGTTCAAACCCAAGAGGTGAGGACGCCGGACGGGTCATGTTCAAACCCAAGAGGTGAGGACGGGTCATGTTCAAACTCAAGAAGTGAGGACGGCGGTCGGGTCATGTTCAAACCCAAGAGGTGAGGACGGCGGACGGATCATGTTCAAACCCAAGAAGTGAGGACGGCGGACGGGTCATGTTCAAACCCAAGAGGTGAGGACGGGTCATGTTCAAACCCAAGAAGTGAGGACGGCGGTCGGTTCATGTTAAAACATGACATGTTCAAACATGTCCTCATTACTAGGAGGTGAGGACGGCGGACGGGTCATGTTCAAACCCAAGAGGTGAGGACGGCGGTCGGGTCATGTTCAAACCCAAGAGGTGAGGACGGCGGACGGATCATGTTCAAACCCAAGAGGTGAGGACGGCGGACGGGTCATGTTCAAACCCAAGAGGTGAGGACGGCGGACGGGTCATGTTCAAACCCAAGAGGTGAGGACGGCGGACGGGTCATGTTCAAACCCAAGAGGTGAGGACGGCGGACGGGTCATGTTCAAACCCAAGAGGTGAGGACGGGTCATGTTCAAACCCAAGAGGTGAGGACGGCGGACGGGTCATGTTCAAACTCAAGAGGTGAGGACGGCGGACGAGTCATGTTCAAACCCAAGAGGTGAGGACGGGTCATGTTCAAACCCAAGAAGTGAGGACGGCGGTCGGTTCATGTTAAAACATGACATGTTCAAACATGTCCTCATTACTAGGAGGTGAGGACGGCGGACGGGTCATGTTCAAACCCAAGAGGTGAGGATGGCAGACGGGTCATGTCAAAACCCAAGAGATGAGAGTTCAAACTGTGATTGAAATGTTATATGACAGTAATAACTTTAATCGGCTGATTAAAGGGAATCTTAAAGATGTTTCATACGGAAAGAAAACTCCCCTACCGATAAACAGAATCTTCCGATAAAGCGGGTTTTGTATCATTTAGCGGATATAAGTAGCCAGGGGCCGTAAGTAAGTAAATCATTTGTTTATTATAGTCACTGATGTCGAATACAATTGATGCATAGGAAGTGGCTTATTTTTGGGAAATTTCTTTCGATTAACCGGATATTGATCGTAACATTAAATTAGTCGAAACCGGAATCCTGACATCACTGGATTTGCCAGGGGCTTGGGTGACTGATGCCAGCTTATGCCTCCGAACTGAACTCGCGGCCCGTGGCCACGGTATCACCCTGTGTTGTCATACGCAATGCCCTGGTTTCTATAGGGTGTGTGTGTTGCAGGTTCCCCATTGAGCAGGAGAACCCTCCGGATCGCGCCTACTACGACGAGTTCGAGAGGTTCCAGGCGGAGGTCGCAGCCTTCCACCTCGACAGGTCATTATTGCTGCCATGTTATATATAATATCTGGACGGGTGCTCGTTAAGGGAAAGGGGGTCCAATTTGAGGTGGCATGGCCAAAGAGATGGCACAATTTGGGTGGGATGGCCAAAAAGAGGGCACAATTTGGGTCGGGATGGCCCAAAAGAGGGCACAATTTGGTCCGGGATGGCCAAAAAAGAGGGTCCAATTTGGGACGAGATGGCCACAACATAGAGGGTTTAATTGGGTAGGATGAGCTTTCCAGAAATGCCCAATTTGGTCCGAGTACGACGGCAGGCGGTGGCTGAGCCGAGATCTCCCTTGGTTGATATATATATAGTTATGTACTATGTATATTGGTATAACAGCTCCTCGTACATCATTCTTTCCATAACAAAAATATTTAATTTCCATTGAAATCAAGCTAATGGGATAAACACGAAGTTCGCAATAAATAAAAGGCGAATTGTGAATTTTTTGGCAAAATTGTTGCATCTTAAGTGTGGCTTTCTCGTTCATTACGTCATCAACATAGTAACATTAGACATTACTTCACCAACCAAATTAGACAATGTGTCTGAATATTTCTGACGATGAAAGTTTCTGAAAGTCATTATTCAGGTAGACAATAGCTATATTTGTAATTTTAGCATCAGTAAATAAACCAAATGGTGTCCGGATATGTGCAGTACCGTTACAAGCGTTGTCGCTTGTATCATAATTGCAGAGGATAACTTTCCTTAGTTTGGTTTACTGCAAAATGCATTAATGCGATAATCCACCGATCAACCGTTCGTCGTCATGGTTACTTGACCGTTTCCACCCTGACCCAGGATCCTAGGTTTCCGTCGCGTGCCGCCTGTCGCCGGCCGAATGGTGAACCTAACGCACGACATCAAAAGACTGGCTTCCAAGGAACTACGGAAAACTTTCTACCGCTCTGTTGGTATGTACCCTATAAGCTGAAAAGCACGGTAAGCTTGAGGCTGGAGCACGCGGCATTTCGCTGATGTTCTTATGTCGCGCGTGGAATAAGTATAGGTTCATCTTCCATGTTAAAAAAAAAACCTAAATGTATTGATTGTAGCATATGCTTGTACGAAAATCGCATCTGTGCTCGCATCACAGGAAACCATATCGTTATGTTGCATATGTTATCAGGGCCCCGTAAGTTCGAAGCGGAGCGGAACATTTCGCCCAGCACCCAGCGCCCAAATTTTAAGACGAAATATTCCCTCCCGGTTGCGTCGAACTTACGATCCAAGATGGCTACCACTATGTTTCCACAGGGTGTGTCAGCAATAACAATGAAGTGATACTTCTTTCCATCCAGCCCACAATGTTTGCTTCCACGGCCAGTGCGATCAGTTCTGTTACACGCCGTTCGGGGTCTGCGGGTCCCCAGACCTCGTGGAGGGGTCGTTCGCTAGTTACCTGCCTTCCCGCTTGGTGGCGGACCGTACCAGCTGGGTGAGCCCCTGGAAGCAGTCTTACATCATCGGGTGGGACGCGGCGTGGATGAGCGATAATACCCACTGCGACCAGGTGCGCGCCGAGCATCCTTACAACGAGACCCAGCGTCTTCTCGACGTCATGGACATGGCGGCCTTTGACTTCCTCACGGGTGAGCGCTGCTGCAGTGCACCCGTATTATCGCCATGATAACGGCTTGGGTCATGTTTGTTGCACATAAATACATATATATGATTGCAACACATATGGAAATGGAGGATTACCGGATAGTAAAGCTTCTGGACGGTCCTAAGAAGAGTATAATATGTTCACGATGGGTTGCTGTTTGTAGGCCTGCGCGTTACTGCGCCATTGTTTTCGTAATTAGTATTTAATACTAAAGTTAATTCTGCGTTTTGTGCACCAGAACAAAACAACCCTCACACTTGCGGATGAATCCGCATTCACCTTAAGACCGGCCTCGATTTTTACCTTTACCATCATTGTACTAAATGATGACCTCTAAACGTAAATGTAATATTTAGATAGGCGTCATAGCAAATATGAGATTGTAACATGTAATCGGCTTGGTGGTAAATAGAAAGGGAAATCTGCTTCTTTGCCGCAGACGCATCGCAAGTTACGCGCGACCAGTCAGTTATAATGCGTTTAAGATACGCACATATATCATACCATGCGTCGTTTTTCATGTTTTGCAGGAAACCTTGACAGACATAATTTTAATACCTTCGAGAGATGGGACAACGATACGAGCTTATTCTTTTACGACAATGGCAGAGGGTAAGTAAGCGGCAGTTTGCACTGAAACTGGCACGCTCAGCGTTTTCTAAGCTACTAGGATCTTCTATTTTCCTGTCTTCCCAGTAGGAGTCGGTGTGGATCGCCCTTTTCGAGTGCATGAGGGGAGGGAAGTGGGGGGGTGGGGTGTAAAAATTGTGTTTTTTTTTTTTTTTTTTTGCTTTTTGTTAGAGAGATCTGCCCCACTCACCCCGATCAAACATTCAGCGACACACCCACACACCCCTCGATCGTAACATTGTGTCATTCCCAAAGTGGACCCCGCCCGCACCCTCATCCCCCTCATTTCATCTTGCTGGATCCTTGCTCGTTAGTAATCTAATAATTATATTGTGTAAATTAGTTTCATTTCAGTCTTGTGATTCGGTGATTCGTCGCTGTTACAATATATTTTTGGCTTTAGGTTCGGAAAATCGAACATCGACGAGCGAATTCTTCTGGCTCCCATCCAGCAGTGCTGCATTTTTCGCTTCTCAACGTTGGAGCGGCTACTCGACCTCGAAACTGGCAGGCGAAAGTTGAGCCAGCGCATGCGCGAATCTCTCGCCAAAGACAGGATCCGCCCTCTATTGACTGAGCCACATCTTCAGGCCTTAGACAGACGAGTGAAAATGATATTGGATACTGTACATCAATGTGTCTTCGGCAAGCCCTGGGGAAAGGTTTTGATAGATGATGGTTTCTAGAATGCAAGATTCTGTCAATAAAAAAATTGCAAGGTTTCGCTGCTTATCGAAATGAATTATGTCATGCAATTCAATACTAACAAACGCAAAAAAAAAGTAAATTCAATGCATTTATATAACTGGCCACTGATAGCTGCCGGTCATTACTGACACTTAAAGGAATATTTTGGCAGTTCGTGATATATCAAAACAACATCTGAACCAGACGTATCATATAAAAGCAAACAATGCAAGAGAAATGACTATACTGCGCGCATGGCATAGCCACCTTTTAGCAAACCTTTGGCTCCAGATAAGAACAGATAATGACTTGGTGGCAAACTGAACAACGTTGACGCGAACTGAGGTTTTGATCAATGTGTTTATTTAACGATGTCGAAGAAATAGGAGGTCTGTATCAGCTGCTATCATGAGATCAATTGAAAATTATTTATGACGAAATTTGACAAAATATGAAAGTATTGTATAAGTATAAACTCTATATAAGATTGTGTATATACGATTTCCTTTTCTTTAGCTTAAGCTTATGAAATAGCATTAAACTCTAACCCAATCTGGCCTATCTTCAACATAATACTACATAAACTTATACTAGATATGGCAGCGTCGTCAAACATAGATGTATTCATAAAAGTCATACTTAGACAAAAAGGCATTTTCATGGTTACAGGAATAATAAAAAATATACCAACATTTAATGAACAAGCGCTTCGGAGTTCTGACGGTTGTTTTTTACCCGTAAATTACGGACCATTTTCTGTTTTCCGCAAAGTATCTAATTAGCGCTAATAAGATTTGCGTATCGCTATGTGGAGAGGTCTTCATTACCCTTACTTAGCGCTGCGCAAATCTTCTTAACGCTAAGTAGAAGATATGCCGGCCGTTTATCTGGCACCCAATCAATCAATAAATCAATATGGAATGTGGACCGTCTTGTATTTAGGAATATGCCACAATTATATAACTCTCACACTGGGATTATGGATACCTCATGAGCCTCGGAGAAGTTACTTAATCGCTTAATCGCTCGACAGCGGTAAGTAGATTTATAGCACGGTTTTGAATACGGGCCCATTCAGATACTTATTACGTAACGGCTCTTAACACTAATAGCTTGCAAATAGGTTGTGGTGGTGATAGTCGAACTGCTTGGAGTTGAAAAATGGTTCGGCGCCATGCTGAAGTCATAACAGTGAAGTTGTTTTCATGCAGGAGTTCGTTATGATGTGCCTTACCCAGAAGCTGATTTTCTCCGCACAACTCTAGTGGACCCAGGGGCTGCCCGATAGCTCAGCAGGTCGGAGCGATCGCATGGAGTGCTCTGGCCCCTGATAACCTAACGGCACGTGGATCGGTGGTTCGAGCCCCGATGTGGTCATCTCTGTGTGGCTCCAGGATAAGAATCTCATGCTCTCCTCGCAAAGATAAGGGGGTTAGCCGTGGACATGGCTCCAATCTTCCCTCCCTTCCCCCATTGACGCGATATGAACGGAATTGTTAAAGCCTGGCTGTGTGCTTGATTGTGTCCTCGTTCTCAATATACAACCAACCAACCAACCAGTGGATCCCCCCCCCGCCCCCAGCTAATCTTCGGAAAATCCATCCAAAATGTGAATTCCTCAACCCACCCATTTCAATATTTCCGACCCTACTCTTGCGACCTTATGAAGAGTTCACAACCAGTACACAACGTTCTTATCCAATGTAAACACAATTTATTATTAGTCGACACTTTTGCATTTCGTCAGTCCCTGTAACATGTTACTGACCTGCCGAAGAAACGATTGGAAGGAGTTGTCGCGTCCTGCAAATACTGACGTAGACATATTTAAAGCTAGAAAAATGCTATTGTCAAATAACAATATTTGTTTTAATTTCATGCCTTTAAACGGTAGATTTTAGAGGAATGTTGGTGTTTTAGGCCACTTTTGTGCACATACAGGCTAAATTGGGCCAAGGAACCTCCCGAGACGATGAAGGATGAAGGAATGAAACATGCCCCAGATTAGGTGCCCGAGCCCGGACGGTAGATTTTAGAACATGAAAACCTATTTTATGCGACACGGTGTAATTCTCATCCCTCACACTGGAGGCCTGTATACATAGGCTTACGGTATAGTGTGTCATTTTTTTTAATCTGGTTTAATTTTGATCATTTAGCGATTATATCTTGATGTGCACCCGGGTTTGCTTCATTTTCCCCATCAAACTAGCTTTGGGTCAGATTTAGCCGCGATCGTATAATAGTAAACATATATTTGAACAGACCTACTTTACGGCAATCTAGCTGGAGCCTAAGGTCTTCTCGGTCGTTCTTTTATGTTTGGCCAAGCCATTGTTTTAGAATGGCTTAGGTATGATTCACGCCTGCCACTTAAACTACACTAATCTATTTCGTGGGCGCTACCCACGTGGAAGTTGGAACATCTTGTCAATTTGCCACATGTTCAATGGGCGATCAAATACGGCGCAGAGAAAGAAAACTGGCTGGCCACATTAAATAGTTGTATATTATGGTAGATTAATTGTTGCAATTAAGCACCATGGAAATAATGTTAGCATTTGACATAATTGATGTTACACTGCTTATACAAGTTGATGTTACATTGCTTATACAAGTTGATGTTACATTGCGTATACAAGTTGATGTTACATTGCTTATACGAGTCACAACCACAGAGGTCAAAACCACAGAGATCACAACCACAGAAGTCATAACCAATGAGGTCACAGCCACAGGTCATAACCACAGAGGTTATAACCAATGAGGTCACAACCACAGGTCATAACCACAGAGGTCATAACAACATAGGTCATAACAACATAGGTCATAACAACATAGGTCATAACCGCAGAGGTCACAGCCACAGAGATCATAACCACAGAGGTTATAACCAATGAGGTCACAACCACAGGTCATAACCACAGAGGTCATAACAACATAGGTCATAACCGCAGAGGTCATAACCACAGATATCATAACCACAGACGTCATAACCAATGAGGTCACAGCCACAGAGGTCATAACCACAAAGGTTATAGCCAATGAGGTCACAACCACAGAGATCATAATCGCAGAGGTCACAGCCACAAAGATCATAACCACAGAGGTCATAACCAATGATGTCACAACCACAGAGGTCAAAACCGCAGAGGTCATAACCACTTATGTCATAGCCGCAGAGTTCATAACCGCATATATTATTACCAAACAACTCATAACCATTACGAAAACAACATTCTGTTTCTGTATTGGCAACAGACTTAAGCAAAAATACTGTGCATGTTATACACATATAATACAACACAGAAACGTCCATACAATAGACAACGCTAAACAATTACGTTGCTGAAACATATTCGGTATATCCTTCTTGAAAGGCACAGTCTCCTTCTGCCACCTTGCAATAAGCTGACGTAGCATAGTAACTTATAATACATGGCCTAACTCGTGCAGAACATAGGCATCTGATAACAGTCTCGACTGAAGGCAACAGGGACAAAACAGCTGCTTCACTAAAATAAATACTATCATTCAACACGTGTGTTTACGTGTGTCATGTTGACCTTTCACACAAGCATCGCAGAATATCCTTTGTAAAAACTAGATTCATAACGCGATTTATATTGACCAATCAGAAGCCATCATTGACGATAACCTTTGCATAATCCCCTCCATTTTGTACAACACATTTGTGGACGGATTGTAAGATTATTTTTACACGTCTGTCCAAAGCCTGGAAGTGAGATTCGGTCAATAGAGGCTGCACCGCATCTCGTGATAAATACTGCTTCAGCTTGGCCCCCAGCTTGGTCTCTCCGGTGTGGAGATCCAAGAGTTTATCCAATGTGGATAGTCTAAAGAGACAACACTGTGTGATCGGTGTCAGCAGGTTCATGATATCATACCGCGACCGACCAAACCTGGAATCAGTACATTGTAATAATAAGTAATGATAGTTTGTAAGTATTTGTGGTGAAAAGTAAATACCAATCTAAGATTACTCATAAGATACAGCAAATGATAAAAGTATACCAACCTAACGTAAAAGTCGGGAAATTGTAATGATTATAGAAAGCCTACAATCAATTGTAGGTTGATATATTATACAGATACGACAGTGAATGGAGTGAATGATATTCCTCGCACGATTGTACAACATGGATGTCGGGAAACGGTTATAAAATAGTTATAATAAGTTATAAGTTGATATTTAAATAGCTGTTTTATATCACAAATAAATATGCGGTATAAAATATATATCTGTATAATATGCTTGGCATGATTAATTAAACCTGGAACTCAGTAAGGTGCAATAAGAAGTTTCGATAAAGGACAAATCAATATGAAGGAAACTGATTTACATGATATTCCTGAAAGTGTATTTAGCGTCACATATAGTGTCCTCTTCATATCGCCTACATTAGCCAGGAAACTTATATTATATTATATCTATATCTTATTTTATTATACATAATCTTTTTTATGAGGGTAAATCTGTGAAATGTCGAAAGGTTGGTGAGTAATAACTTACCCCCTTCCATTATCATATAGAATGATGTTAGAATCACTGGCCCATTTCTTGAATGTGTGGTAGGAATGTCTGTCTAGGTTGCCTGGAACACAGTTAATATAATAACTACTTAAAAATCTTGGACATATCGATGGAATCTAATGGTTTGAGGTGTGAACATTTAAAGAGAGTGAACTGTTGGATTCCGATAAGTAATATTCAAGGCAAGATGTCATTGCGCTTTGGCTCAATACGTGCTTCGTTTTCTTTACTATTGCAGCTAGGAGGAAACCTCCAATAAGACGGACGCAAATATCACTCGACGTTAACTTTAGGTAATCTTTACCTTGAAATTTATAATTTATCCAGAATTACTGGTTACGAACCTATCAAAAAGTCAAAGGCAGCCAAGTCCATGAGATCTAACAGCCGGCGCCCCCTGTTGTAAGGCGCTCTCCGCTGAACACTCTGACAGTAGGTGGCGTTGTTCATCCAAACGGCGCGTTTCCGCCTGGAGTAGGACTGCGCCCAGGGGTTGTTATAGGACTGGCGACCCGCGTGCGTCCGGGAGGGCAGGTACGACGCGAAGGACCCCTCCAACAGGTCGCCTTGACCACAGCTGGCGAATGGCTTCTCACAAAACTGGTCACAGCGGCCGTAGAAACACCAGTTGCCAACTGTAAGAGATATATAAACAGGGGTCTTATAACCGTAAGACGAACATGAGTTAGCAAAAACTGTTATCCATATCAAGCGATGCCAATATGAACCCTACAGTAAGATCACCACCTGTGCAAACTGCCTACGCCAGCACGGATGACCCGCCAGAAAGAGGACATCAGTCCCTGAATGATAACGAATGTATTTGTATCATGTATATTATATCATGTACATAGAACTACAGAGCAGAGCGTTCTATCCCCCAGAAAGGTCGCATTTGGTTACCTTCTCATTGGCCCACGTGACTTAACCTGGCCTCAGATTAACATACAACCCGTATTGTCACATGGTGATCACCGCATGACTGACACCAGATTTATTCCCCACACCTCACATCCGAGTAATATCTCACATGCCCCAATCTTATACGATCAGCTCTGACTGACATAACAGTCTTAATAATGAAGCGCCCTCTAGTTGCCTTGTGTGAAGCGCCCGCTAGTGGCCTAGTGGGAAGCGCCCTCTAGTGACCTGGGAAGAAGCGCCCTCTAGTGGCCTTGTGTGAAGCGCCCTTCAGTGACCAGGTAGGAAGCGCCCTCTAGTGGCCATGGTAGGAAGCGCCCTCTAGTGACCTGGTGTGAAGCGCCCTCTAGTGACCTGGTGTGAAGCGTTCTCTAGTGACCTGGTGTGAAGCGCCCTCTAGTGACCTGGTGTGAAGCGCCCTCTAGTGACCTGGTGTGAAGCGCCCTCTAGTGACCTGGGAAGAAGCGCCCTCTAGTGGCCTTGTGTGAAGCGCCCTCTAGTGACCTGGTGTGAAGCGCCCTCTAGTGACCTGGTGTGAAGCGCCCTCTAGTGACCTGGTGTGAAGCGCCCTCTAGTGACCTGGGAAGAAGCGCCCTCTAGTGACCTGGGAAGAAGCGCCCTCTAGTGGCCTTGTGTGAAGCGCCCTTCAGTGACCAGGTAGGAAGCGCCCTCTAGTGGCCATGGTAGGAAGCGCCCTCTAGTGACCTGGTGTGAAGCGCCCTCTAGTGACCTGGTGTGAAGCGTTCTCTAGTGACCTGGTGTGAAGCGCCCTCTAGTGACCTGGTGTGAAGCGCCCTCTAGTGACCTGGTGTGAAGCGCCCTCTAGTGACCTGGTGTGAAGCGTTCTCTAGTGACCTGGGAAGAAGCGCCCTGTAGTGGCTTATTGTGAAGCGCCCTGTAGTAACCAGGTGAGACCCGCCACTAGTGACCTGGTAGGAAGCGCCCTCTAGTGAGCAAGCGCGAAGCGTCCTCTAGTGGCTTAGTGTGAAGCGTCATCTAGTGATTAGCCCGGTTCCGCGGCCCCAACTTCGCTCGCTCTTACTTGTATGAGTTTGAGCGGCGGTACCAGGTCATGTAGTGACATGAGTGACCTGGTGTGAAGCGCTCTCTACGGCAGGATGGGCATTTGCATGTGCTTCATAAGGTCTCGTCTCGTTTAACGTTGGCGTAGATAAACACTATGGCGTCGTTGAAATCAACGCAGCGGCACAAAATGTAATACCCACAAAGACTAGGCCTACGGGCCCCCTCCAGGTCAACACGTGACAGTCAGGCCGCCAAGATGTAAAGTAAATAACGCCACCTGGCGAAAGGGTTGTCGATTATAATTAGCAGGACAGTACCACACAATTGAGCCTTGATAGAAATCGATTATTTGCCGACTTAAGCAATACCAATCTCCAAAGGCATCGCTTGCATGCAGCTGTTCCTCTTGTGTGTGGTGCTAGGAATATTTTAATGGCTTACCAATTTACATATGAATCAGCAATATCAACAATACCTGTCTCCCCTTTATAAAACCTTAAAGAAAACTTCTGCATTGTCGACATATCGACGTAAAGGATCTAACAAGCCTAGCCCCGTCATCGGCAATAATATGGAACACCATCCCATGGTAAATATAATGTACGTTACCGTTTCTCTTTCAGTCCATACGATATTTACTCACAGTTAAAGAAGAAAACAAATACTGTCATAAGTATAGGTCGTCTATTTCAAAGGAAAGTTGATTGCATACTGTTCTGCACTCTAGGCTGCCTTCAAAATATATGCATGGTAAGCTAACAGCTAAGAGCATATGGGTTATTAATTGCAGGAACCCATTTGGTTTTTTCACACTGTTCCAACATAAAATACTCAAGGGTCCGACAGTGAGACCCACCTGTAATTTGGACTGTATCTGTCAATACGTACTTTATTACATGTATGTGATAACGGCAATTTGCTGCAACCAGCTATTAGCAAAATGAGAGAAACTTCGACCGAAATTGCGACCGAACTAATTTTGTCTTTGTTTTTGTGCTCAAATAAGCGGCCGTTTGAACAAGAAGCCGGCGCATTTGTTGCACGAAAACAGTTAGCGACCGGGCGTTTTATCTTGAAAATACGGTACCGTGTACACGCATTTGGACGTTCCACCCGATAAAGTAAAAACGCTTTGATTACTGTCATATTCGTGTTAATCCAGAACCTGTGCCCACAATTACCAACAAAGAAGTTATAAAGACCGTATGTGTCAGCTTGGTAGGTTGGTGTAGCATCAATATATAAGAAGTTTTTCTAACGTTAAAACGTTTTTATTGGGGGTAGTCGATTATCAGTCAGCATTGTACGATCGAACAATATGTCTCACGGTTTTTAGTCCTACATTGTATATGAACCAATCGGGGACTAATTCTTCCCGTTTCTGGTCAGAACAAGGTGGACGTTTTTATTTCCTGTTTCATTTCAACCTGTGATAATCGGTGTTTTTCTTTTTCCCACCCATCATCACCATCGCGATTTCATATTTACTATTTGTCCATGAAATCTCCTTGTCGACGTGTATCTTGTGTGTTGCCTTTGGCTTGCCACTATGCTGTGCGTGGCCTTTTGAACCCCATGCACCTTTGATGGGGTCAATTTCATTCGTAACCGTCAATAAACACTGTATTGGCCTTTCCCACCACGCATGCTTGTAATTCTTTCCCCCGTCAAACTAGCTTCGGTCCTGTGGTATTTCACCACACGACACGCCTGCGTATATTATATTATATTACAATTACTTCACGGTGGAGCACTCGTTACCTCGTGATCTGTAGAACGTCTTTCTGAAGTCCAATGGCGCCTTCAATCTAATGTCTCTCGTCATATTGACGTAACGACCAACGACTGGTGGGACACGGTAAAACTGGAGAATCCTGCGGAATTAAACACAGAGAAAGACATCAATTGGGCAACTTAATTCATAGGCCTACTATTTAAAGTACATAGGTTAGCCTTATATAGGCATACACAAGTATGAGTGCGAGGATATCGGTTTCCTCACATCCCGTCGTCCACAACGTACACGTGGCACGTTTATACGACTAACTTACACTGTAATCGGAGGAGTATATCGGCTGAACGGCTGAAATTTATTTTCGATAGTTAACCGCACCGTAATTGTTGCAATTGTTATCTACAAGAGTTATTTTGCAATGTAGATGTCTAATTCTTGACTTATCTTATGTAATTATACATTATTAACCGATCTCCCGAAAATATGAATTTCTCGCGCAGGTTTATACAACTACATGGTAGGACAGCCACACCGCCAAGCTGTGCATGGGAAAGCAGTTTCAGTACATGTTGTCCATTGACGGACGTCCAGCCGGTGTCAACGATTAAACATACCTGTCAAGGTGGAAAGCGGCGATTTCTGCTTGAAAACGTTCGAATTCGTCAAACGTATACTGGTCGATGGATGCTTCTGCCTCGATGGGTAACCTGAGAGAGTGAGATTGAGCCGACTGATAGGGTCTTTATCCCCTTTGCTTTGAGTTTTTCCTTCAACAGTACATGTGGATCATATATACATGTGCATATGCTCATTGGTCGGTCTCTGTAATCTAAAAATACATTTTTTGAATATGAATAAAAAACTAAAATTCGTCTCATGTCACAATGACATTTGCTTATGACGTTGATCGATAGATTCTGAGAACGAACTACAAACAATAAATCGTATCTTCATACGACTAACATGAATTAGTTATATCCTTCATACATAACTTCGCAAATATCCGCCATCTTGGAAAAACCGTGAATGGCGCAAAAGAGTTCAGGGAAATATTTTCATGCTATTTTTAATTGTTCTATTGAGATATATACAGTATCTCTAGGGTAAATTTATAGAATGTATAAATTGAACGAGGTTATCGAAATAGCATTCAGAACATATCTTTGTTTCTTTATTTACATGACAATATAGAATTGTTTAATTGTCTACACAATCTGTTACAGTACTCATGGCATGACGCTACCTTGACGTTGCGTTAGGAGCAAAATACCACCAACAACGCAACTTACACATGCAGTGGCGCCTCACGGTGGAATAATACATGAACTATTATTTACGAAGTCGTCTATAAAAATACAACTTACTTTTTTGGTTTGAACATCGCCCTGCCGCCATCTTTAAACTCGTAAACCAGCTTGAGTTGCGTGCCCGACTCTGGCATAGTCTCAACGCGAACGAGGTCAAGGTCACGTAGGTCACGGAGGTACGACTCCAGAACGGGTCCCTCTTGGTAGAGCTTGTAGCGAGTAATGCCATTCTGGAACTGCTGCCAGATAGGAAGGTCCGCTTCTGTCCTGAAGGGCATAACCGTGTAGTCAAGTGTAAAATAAGGTTTTATAGACGTTACGTTGTGTCAGTTTTTTTTTCAAACATTCTTCTTCAATAAGAAAAGCAACAACCTTCGTGGAACACAAAGAAATATAAAAATTTATTAATGCCTACATTCTATAATAAGGCATAATAAAAATATAACCCAGGTACGCTGAGTCACGGTGTGACGCTCCGTTAATAGTTTGGTATTTCATCAAGAGAAATCGAAGAAAATATATGTTATAGTACATGTCTGATCATTGCCACGGTCCATATGTATGTAGGTTGCTTTTAGCATGTTATTTACATGTAATAGCGACTTGTTATGCCAGAAGAAATTCAGTTTTGTTGGTAGTAAGAGGAACGTATATAAATGTCAGTTACTACGCTATGCCATTACAAGTGAAATAAAGAGCTGCAGTTTTGATAGTTGTGAACATAATTCAACAAGGATCTGCCGTCAATTCCAACCAATAGATGGGTTCATGCGCTTTTTTTACGAACAAATGCGGCTTTTGAACTTTGGTTACGTGCTGATTACATATAAAATTAACCCCGATTTCTATGCTATGAGAAATAGTGATTATTGTTGTCCGGAAATAAAATGGTCAATTAACAAACTTATGAAACACAGGCCCTCGGCCATCATTTTAGATTTGTATATTGGACTATACATGGGATAAACTATGGTAGAATGTAATATCCTGGGGGGTAACCATGACCTTTTGTCAGTGGCCCCTTATTTCCTCTCAGTTATTAAATCAGACTACATGTAATTCATTGTACAATATCTGTATATACACTGGGTATGCAGACCATACATGGTGTCCGTTATCACGGCGTCATGGCTGAAAACATTCTGCAGCCGGGGTACCCAAGGTATGACAGACGGGAAACTAGTTTTAAAGACCAAATTATTATTTACGAATTATAATAATTCGTAGTCATGTATACTTACTCATAAACTTGATCTGGGCCATATTTATGGATGTTGAGTCTGTCTTCGCTGGATCGTGCCAAGGTGTGATCCATCTGAGATGATATTCCCCGAAGTGTCTCTACCACATTCTCTGGTAGAGTGTAGTCCAACGGGTCCGCCGCAGACTTTCCACAGTCACACGGGTGAGTGCTGTCCACTACCAGCTGTCTCCTCGGGAGCTCCTCTCCTACAATGCTAACTTTCGGTCCCCATCCTCCTTCCTGTGTGGCAACATTTCTGCTGAGAACTTGGTGGCCAACGGGTCGTATTATAGCAAAGATGGACAATACCACTGCTGCGGCCAGCAGACCTCCTATTCTGTATTTAAGTTTCATGGCTGCTTCTCCGTAATTGATTGAAGCTTGTGTAGCTCCTTTAACTACATTGCGTCGCTGGCATTCGCACGTGGCCCCCACACGCACCGATTGTTGTGGCCAACGTGTCCATCTTTGGTTGTTATAGTCAGATATATTAACCGGGGCCAGCCACCTGCAACCCTGCACCGATTGGTCGAGACTTAGTGCCGCTTCACCCAGTGGCTTAGTGCCGCTTCGCCCAGCGGCTTAGCCCCGCTTCAGTCTATGTCGCTGGCAGGTGGGTTCCCACACCACACCAGAGGAACGGCTGCCGATCTGGCGATATGCGGGCTGAGCAAGAAGGCGTGCTACGTCATACTCACATATAATTAATTTCCTCTTGGTTGGAGAAGACTGTCCGGGTGACGTCGACAGATAGGCCGGGCGGAGGCGGAAGCGGAGGCGGAAGCGGAGGCGGAAGCGGAGGCGAACGTTCCCATCCGCTTCATGGAAGTGTTTCTTCGAATTAATCGAGATTAGATCTAATCCATATACTTGTCCTGCGTAAAGTAAAAATATCCTTCATCTATTATGTCATGACATTTCAATTCCAGCGCCACAGCTCGTATCTGTAAAGCAGATATAAGATCAGACTAATCTTCTTATCATGGCGGGAGTTTGATCAATAAAGGTCACTGAAAGGCCAGGACTCGCACGTGGTGAGGCGTCGTGCGTACCTCAAGACTCATGACGTCACGTCACCTGACGTCGGCATGATATTCATAGAAAGATAGGACGTTGTAATTATTCTTTTACAAAACATTTGCAGCAGTTGTCATCCGGTGTTACAGTATTGGTAATATATTATGACGGATATTTCACTTGAAAGTTCTCAAGAAATCAGAAATCAATTGCAGTGACAAGAAAAACTTGCCATTATACAAATCGCCATCGATGAGCCTACAATGATCATTATAACGTTGAAATGACCTATGTACCATCAGGGATTGATCAGCAATGGTCTGCTGCGGGGGAGGGGGGCGCCGTGCGGGGGGGGGGGGGATCCAATTGGCATGGTATATATGAGAGTTCTGTAAGCTTTTTATGCAACTGTTTATGCTAAACCCCTTTTTTCAGAAACTTTCAGAAACTGCTTTAGCCCATGGTGTCCTTTTTCCTGAAAGATGTCTATTTCAGCGTGTGTAAAATGTTATTTTGTTTGCAAAGAATATTATTGTATTATCCCGGATAAAAATCTCAATTACCGGGTAGATTACCCTCGCCTGAAAGACATAAGGACAACAATGCTTGTTAACCGCTCCTGACAAAGCCATCAAATGCAGTCATCACACAGCAGTCCTCACGCACGAGGCCCGTAAATTGTACATTAAAAGCCTTAATTAGATCAGTGAATACACAAGGCTGATATCGAGTCTGTCCAGACATAGATGGAGTAAGCATATCGGGCATGCTTATTCCTTAGTTGTAATATACAGACCGACCTAGGTAGGTAGCGCCAACACCTGACGCTGCCAAAGATTAGGAGTTTAATATGGCGTGTTACCAGCTTAAATATGGCCGGCGAAGGCCATGATGACGACCTGTGTGGTGTTATAAAGGTAAAAATAGATATTAGGTTATTATAAGCGTTGTACATGGCAAGAAAGTCGATGAAATTAGCGGAACGTGGGGATGCTGCACTATACACCTTCCGTTATACCACACACATGCCCACAGGTTGTGTGGGGCACTTGTATGACGTCATAGTGAACACCACTACCGGCCATACCGGGGCGTCGACCCCCACCAAGTACTGCTTTACTACCTAGCTACTAAAGAGCGCACTACCCAGGTAGCATGCCAACGTGAGTCTATCGCGATATATTCTGGTTGGAACGATTGTTTTGTGGTTACTGGTTGAATGAACACGTTACTGTAACGTTCGCATATAACGTGACTAAATTAACGGGGTTTTTTGGGTTTTTTTTATAAACTTTATTTATCTAACGAGGTTACCGATAGCGAATACACATATCAACGGCCACCTCAGATTAAATTAACGTTGGCATGCCGCAGAAAACATCAAGACGATCACATGTGACATGAATACTAAATATGCGATAAATTGTATCTGTCTGCCATTGAAAGCAAAACCTAAAGATCAAAGTCTTGCGATTTAAATATATTAATTTTTATCGCTTGACGATGCCAGCTGAATTCGCTGCGAGCCTGACGTTTTGTAGCGTGATGAGTCACGGTGCCTGTTGTGTGTGCACAATGACCAAGTATCATTGTGGGAGTATTTCCAAAATATAAGAGAAAACATACTTCCTGATCACGATTCATGCTTCTTTTCGGTCTACAATAATACGTACGTGCATGTAATAAAAGGGTGTTTGGCCGTTGACGTATATTAAAACATTGTTACTGGTACCGTGTTCCCACTGCATGTAGTAAGGTATACATACATATATATACATATGGGGTGGGGGGGGGGGGCAAGGGGTATTTGCGTTCCTCGGGATTGGGCTTTTCATTTCACCGTGAACTGGGAATGAGGAAAATAATTCCTCGTGAACTGGGAATGGAGTATTAGCCGACCGCCGTGATCAAAGATTTTCATTAATCGTGAACTGGGAATTTTTATATTAAATAACCGTGAATCGGGAAATCGTCAATTTAGTGTCGTGCATCCGCCCTTCCATTGCATGCAGAGAGTTCGACTTTTAATTCAAGACCTGGAGAATAAAGAAATGTATTCTTCGTGATCTGGAAACACGACCCCCCCTTGCCCCCCCCCCCCCCCCCCACATATATATGCCGCACAAATTACCCTTTTCTCGATATGTCCATCTGAAATTGCAGATGTTGATCTAATATTCAAAGTGTTCAAACAATTAACCTCTATATGCTTTATCATAATTGTCAGCGTCTATTTTGGATGCCTTTTTTAACCTAAAATATCTGTCAATGACCACAAAATCGCCCACTTGGCTTACGTTCTCGACATGCCCTTTATGGCTTGGGGTGCACACCACTACCACCGCAGTAATATAGTGCCCCCCCCCGCACTGCACAGTAGCTGACCTTTATTTCGAAGGTTGCCGAGGCCGGAATATCACACTAAAGCAAGCCATATTAGTGCCTTGTACTAATATTTTTGGCGACATGGACATGGAGTGGACAAGGATCAAGTTTTATCGAAATGGTGAATAAATTATTGAACGACATTGCAGCATCAAAGGTGATTTGTTATACTCTGGTTACACTATGGTTAGCATATAATGTAAACTGGAGGTGATTTGTTATACTCTGGTTACACTATGGTTAGCATATAATGTAAACTGGGGTGATTTGTTATACTCTGGTGACACTATGGTTAGCATATAATGTAAACTGGAGGTGATTTGTTATACTCTGGTGACACTATGGTTAGCATATAATGTAAACGATGAGCAATATTTACAGCCAATGCCAGCCATGATATATCGGTCGAGGACAAGAGGGGGGGCGGTCCACTCAGGGGGGGGGGGGCGGGGTGAGCTCTGAGAAGCACTGACGACGGACTGCGGGGTAGGGGGAGGGGGGAGGGGGCTACGCAATAATCTTTCGACCATTGCGGTATACAATATTTACCGGCCCATTGATTGACATGGCATTATACCGAACAAATCCTCCCGAGGTACTCTTAGTATGAAGATAGATAAAAATAAAAATATGAGCAGACGACACCGAATTTAACTTCCACCGCTGCGGGGTAGGGGGAGGGGGGAGGGGGTAACGCAATAATCTTTCGACCATTGCGGTATACAATAATTACCGGCCCATTGATTGACATGGCATTATACCGAACAAATCCTCCCGAGGTACTCTTAGTATGAAGATAGATAAAAATAAAAATATGAGCAGACGACACCGAATTTAACTTCCACCGCGCCCCCCCCCCCCCCCCCCTCCTCTTTCTCTGTCTCTCGCTCCCCTTCTCCATCAATTTTGTATAGGAGAGGACGGCAGTGTGGGGGCAGCTAGATTGTTGCGATGCAAAACTTCACCTGCGATGGGACCTACGGTGGGAGAATCGTGCTCTGTGATGGATGGTTCCGTAAATACCCCCCTCGCCCCCCCCCCCCGTCACCCACCCACTATTCTGTGTGAAATATTTCATGTAGATACGTTGCGACCAGAACGCGACACGTACGCCACCGCACTCACCGTCACAGGGACAATGCCAGCGTACGCCAGGAGGATACAATACTGAATGACTGACCTGACCAAGTGTCGGGACATGTAGTCCCCCCCCCCCCCTCCATCCGACTCAGGCCGACAGCCACCCCCTCCCACCCCCACCCAGAGGGCATCGAGGTCACCATGAGCTGAGCGACACGGCGCGGTGCCCATTAAAAGCAGACTGCAGATCTACAAACAGCGACTGGTCCCATTACAAGCCTTATATAGAGACAAATAACGGGTTCGTTTGTGAAGCGAGGGATGAGGGGTGTCGCTAAGCAATGTAAAACGCTGGGGTGTATGATCGTCTCTAGCCCTCTCACTCGTTGTTTCGGAATAACTTCAACAATATAGCTGTAGGATATGACTCCCCCGCCCCCTCCTCTCCCTAGCTCCCCCACCCCGGGTCATATGTTAGGATAACCTGCTAGCATGGCTCTGCATCAAAACAACACAAGATGACCACATTAAAATCGTTTTCCACCAATGTAGCAACGGCACAGTACTTACGACGGAAACGACTTACAAAAATTACTTACGGAACTGGCGATCTGTTGAATTAGATGAACGTACGTCGTTCGAGAGTTCTCCGTGTAGGTACTCCGCCACTGGTATGTAGTCTCGTACCGTGGGACTGAGATACTATAACTTGACTATAAATGCATGTTATAATATGCACCGGGCTGGGTGTATCCCTACAAGGCACACTGAGCACTCTGTACATATTGCGCAAAACACGCTCCACGCAAGCTCACAATCCATGAACACATATATTATTATAGCAATAGAGCGTCACGCCGTCACGCCGCACTGTAGGCCCCGTGGAGTTACCCTCGTTATCACGTCCACCTTCGACTTTGCCCGCTGCTCTCTACCTTATACTTGGCACTCCTGTGAGCGCAATGGGTGATCAGTAACTGTGTCTGGCCGTCCAGCTATAGGTGCCTAAAGGTCCATGTATCTGGAAAGCCAACCATCAGCGCCTATTTAGCATACCGCTTGTTTCGGCGTATGCAGGAGAACCGTACATCCGCCAGCAGGTCCCATGATTAGGGGACAGGGACTACATTTCATAATAACTGCATTTCACTGACCCCAAGCTGGTGACGTATTCAAGAGGCCTGGGCCGGTAACCCGCTTTGAGTCAAGGGTCCTCAGGCCACGGCATCTCCAGCGTGTTTGCTCCGCGCTTCGCCAAGACATTTATACATTCACTCCGCTGTCCAAAGCTTTCTCTGTCAATATGTCAAGGGGGGGCCCGTACCGCCATGAAGAGACTTTGTATTGTGCACCCCACCCCAGCCATCCCCTCCTCCTTAATTCCAGAAAACAGACCCCGCCCCGCCTCCAGTCCCAGGCCCCCCCCCCCTCTCCCCCTACCCTATCCCCCACTTGTCACGCACTCAAGCCGCATGCGGGTCGCCTAGATGTCACTGAATTTAGGACCGGGGAGATTATTCTATACACACCCACCAACACCCACCAACACCCACACCCTCCCAGTGTTCAGGCGCCTTATTTAGTTAATTCACTCCTGATCAATCTGCGGTATGGGTGGGTGTGGGGGCGGAGGAGGGGGACATTGCTCCGTCAATACGGACCCCCGCACGTGGGAGGTACGTGGGGTGCGGTATATACCACGTAGTTTTAGGCTCAAGTGGTTCTCATGGACAACCAGTCACGCTCTACCCCCAAACACGCACAGATCAAGGTCGGTGACTTCTTGCCACTCTAAAACAACTTTAGCTCATATTAATCTTGTGTGTGTCCGCGATTATATTATCGAACTCTAACGCCCCAAAGAAGTAGAAGGGCATACTTTTTCCACTTGTTTTCGCACTTACCAATTTAACTTCTGCGAGCGAGGAAAGTGACATCAAAGGGGAATACAAACGCACGTGCTTTTATATTGAGACTCATATTATCTCTGCTCATTGGTTTGTTGAACTCAACGAAACGCACTCAACCATAAAAGCAATACACGCCCTCGACCACAGATGTCTACGCACTGCATCAAAGCTCACCTATCAATCTTGTGACATCATTGGGGAATTTTTAAATAACGCTCAGATGCAATGCTCTAAGAAATAAACCCGGGGGACCTCACTTTTTCTACTTTAACGAACCCGTTTATAGTGATATCGTGTAATAAAAACTGTAAACTCCCATTAAAACAAATTGTTATTTGTTTATCTTCCCTAAACCAAGTTAATTCTGAGCAAGACAAAATCGCACAAAAGTGGCACGAGCACTTTAATCCCTATTAGATATTGGTCTTTATCCCATATGACTCGTTAAAACAGCTCAAACGCTTTTTCAGATATGATCAATTCAACACATCGAACACCTGGTTACCTCCTTTCTCAAAATTACCGATTCATCTACATATTTACATAAACCTTTCACCTGCCTATATTTAGCAATGAAACCTGAACCTACATCTACGTTACTTAGCGCGAAAATTACGGCTTTGGTCGCTCAGAGGTGATGCCCGAATTTGTGCAGATTTCCGGACTAAAACGTGCCACACGGACCATAAAATAGGTATCAAAGGTACTGGGTAACCCTGCCTACCTGCCCAAAGGGGGGTGGAGGGGTGGCGGCCCCCCGGGGACAACCAGTCGCGTGGTGTCGGAACGTTGTCGACCAGCCTACCGAGCGGCTTTTGGAGCACCTCACTGGGCGCATTTCTTTGGTACCCCGGGTGTATCCCTACGGTGGACCGAATACGCACATTACGCATCGGTTCACCGCCCGACACTTCTTTCACCCTGGTATGGGTGCGCGCGCATCTATTCGGTATGCCGATGTGCCCCGTTCAAAACAGCATGGGGCATTCGGGAGAAGATGGCGGTTGATTAAAAGGTAAAAGGTGAAATGCGCCCACAGTGGGCGCATTTCTTTGGGCCAGGTTCGGTATCCCGCCCCGGGCCCGCAACACGTGACAGGGAACTTCCGAGTATGCCGATAGGGATATGCCTATTCCAATGAAATGCACACACCGTTCACATCCGGTGCACATTAAGGCACTGGAACCAACCTACTCTTCATCACCTTTCAATCAGCCGCCATCTTCTCCCGAATGCCCCGTGCTGTTTAGAACGGGGCACATCGGCATACCGAATGCATGCGCGCGCATCCATACTCGGGTGAAAGAAGTGTCGGGCGGTCAACCGATGCGTAATGTGCGTATTCGGTCCACCGTAGGGATACACCCGGGTTACCAAAGAAATGCGCCCAGTGCGGCGTGTCGCCGGGCCTCAGGCACACGTAAGGCACGACCAGGCTTTGTAGATAATAGATGACGTCACTTCTGGATGATCGGTCTGCGGAACGGTGACTAGCTGCCACAGCCCACATGTCATCGAACCCCATTTAACTAATTCTCCCGGAAGGTTTATCCTTCATGGGCGCAAACGGGACCTACAAAACCTTTGGCGAGGGCCTTCAGCCGGTATCGCATGATCCGGTTACAAACCCACTGTTACCAGAGGTAGGTATCGGGTAAAGGGGGACCTCTATGACCCGTGGCGGTGACCTCGGGGCCTGGTAGTTATCTGACCTTCAGAGAGGTGGGTGTACCAATGGAATCGATCCGGATTATCTCACGAGTGCATACTCCGTACCCGGATGGGGGTGGGGGGGGGGGCACTGTTATACATATGTGGTGGGGGGTTCGGCGGGCGCCTTGACTATATGATGCCTGAGAGAGCGGACATTTTTGATGAAAAAGATACCCTATGAGGCGGACATGTTATGAGGAAAAAAATTAAATGATGATACCCCGGATATTTTAAAACTTGCGAACGGGGGGTGGGGGGAGGGGCTCTGAAAATGTGCGTTCATAGAGCGGGTCGCCGCGAAAAAATACCCTTTCCGAGCAGATTTTGGCGGTAAAACGCCCCGACCGGGCGGATTTTGGAGGTAAAACGCCCCGACCGAGCGGATTTTGGCGGTGAAAAAGGAGGAGCTTTACCGCGGACCCCCCCTCCCCCTTAAACCATCTGTATTTTGTCCGCACCTTGCGATGTTATATGAAGACATGAATGGTACGCCAAAAATCCAATGCTCATTTCATAAAATAACAAAATACTGTGGTAAATGATACCCTAATAATGTAGAATATACGTGTCCGACTGGTATTGTATGTAAGCTTACAGGACAGGGCAAATCTGAGACCTGTCCATAATACGGTACTTAACCCATACTAATACAATCATGGTGGCAAACAACAGAACTAAATCAGGCTGACGCGTATTACAGTGTTATATATGTCACTATAACTTTAACATTGCCAAGGTTAGAGTGACATTTATTTCGTTATTAAATTGGTATTTGGGCATTCTGCAGATGGGGAAATATTTCTTACGCCCGCTACCAGATTCTTCAGAAACTGCCAATAATAAAGTTTGGATGTTTTAATAAGCGTATTTTTGTTTTGTTTTTGTCGCTCCCTAAATATTATCATTCTCGCAAGAAAGTGTTTTCATTTTTTTTTAATCTGTCAAGCTATTGACGGCGTTTTCAATGGCCTCCAAGAATAGAATGAACGGGACGACCCCTAGCGAATGAATCTGGAAACAGCAGAAAGAACGATTGATGCATTTGCGCACAGGACACTCTTCAACTAGCACCGGTTTCTCCTTTTCGTAGCGCACACGCGCGATTTGAGTGCATTATGACGACATATATCGACATACGAGTGCATGTGTGAAGCTATGTGCAAAATGTGTTCCATTACACCAATAACGTTCACATTGCCACAGTTTCAATGCAAATAACACTCGTGCGCATTGTTTCAAGACACTCCAGGATTATACGAAACGTAACGAAACATGGACACCAGACACACATACGCTAAATGGGCAATTATATTCTGGGGGCGAAATAGGCGGGTAAAAGTAACATCATTGGGGGGGGGGGGCAATCCCTTTCACAATCCACCAAAAAGTACGCATAAACTGACATATACCAGTACGACTTGTGTGGAAATAAAATTAAAGATATGTGTTAAACATCGAATTGTAGGCGTATCACGCAAAGAAAATCACTAACTTTACTGTTTGAGTTTTTCTTTATTATTAGCAAATGCTCGGGTCGCATACATAATCTGCATTTGTACAATGAAATTCTAGAACTCAAATATTAGTTGCACCCGTTCTGTTGGCGAGTCGCTCGTTTTAGTACAGATATGAACACCGGTATGCTCAAACTTATGGAAGATAAAAAGCAATTGTCAAAAGAGTACTTTTATGATAACAATAAAGGAACTTAAAATGAATCTTCAATCTTCCACCAATCACTAAACCAAAGGTTTGGCAGGGGTCACATGGTACCGGTACACATACCGTAATTTCTATCATATAAGCCGCGGAAGAGTAAAACAATCTTAATGAGACATATCCGGCTAACACTCGTGATAAAGAAACCCCGATTTTCACAAAAGATTCTAAACTTTACATACAGTCAACTTAACTGAAAGAAATGAATATATTGAAGCTACAATTGAAGATGGGAACTGACGGACTAGGGCAAAAAAGAAACGTGTTGTTGGGTCACATAGAAAAGAAAGAACAGTGAGGGTAGTTATCGGACAAGCGAAAGAGCTACAAACACTGCATACCTCATTGTAGCCTTGGATATGAACAGAATCGATACACAAGAGGCGCCATCCCAGTTGACTGAGTGTTTGTCTGGTGAATGCCCTGCTTGAACTCCCGAGGACCGGCCTGTATAAACGTCTCGCACGAGTAACGACATTGAAGAATGCACCGTGGATTGCATTCGAACCATTACTGCTGCGATACGTTCTCAGTCATATGATGTTCTGTATGAAAACTGTTTCTTCATGTAGGTTTCCCTTTATGGTTTGACTTTGCTTTATGAGGCGCCAACGGGAAAATGAAGTTTGTCCATGACATCATCAATTCTGTTTTGTAGAGTTTCCAGTATATCTGATGACAGGAAAAGATGAGTCTCGTCAAGATCTTGGATCACAAACTTCCTTCCAAGGGCATTCGTATCATCCATGTGAAGAAGAAGTTGTTTCATGGCTGGGTCACTAAAATAATTGAAAACAAAGATTGTGATAATAGAAGCTACCATATTCTCACACCATAGCGGAAGTATATCTGTGTTTCAGCACTGAGCAACATTATACCTATAACATGTAATAGTGGTAACATTTAATATTTGATAATTACTGGTAGATAAATTATACACATATATAAGTAATACATGTATGCAATTATTACTTTTTTAACACTTATTCAGCATGACTCTTTACACCATAATTATTAAGCACAACCGGTCAGTCTCAAATTGGCTTATTTCAATACAATATATTTTGGGCTACAAATATTTCCAGTTCAACCTAAGGCCCCTGGTCCTGTCATATGGAGCATAGGGGATAACATAACACAGACTTCATAGAACTTTCTAACATTAGAATCCTAAGCAGCCTGAATGCCAACTTCAAATGAGGGTTTATCCGCATTTAACCTGTTTTTTCACAAAATCCTGTCTTTTCAGACTGTCCAGAGATTGCTATCTATACAAGGTCTGGGAAAGTGAAGGTGTTGATCTAAGGTACTACAGTGGTCGCCGCGTTATATGACTATAATGGAGGGAGGCGTATAATAGAGGGATGCCCCAAGATGGGCAGTTTTCGCTCAAGTATTACTACGCACTCATAAGGCACTATAATACAGCTTCAGATGGCAGCTCTAGCTCTTTTTCCCCACTTATCCGTGATTGCATCAGCATTCAGACAAACAGTGCCGGACCAGATAACGGAGGGAGTCATAATAATGGAGGGACTGTATAATGCAGGGACCACTGTAATAGTTTTATAGATGTAATATCATACGCTCTGATAGGAGTCAAGTCACTGAACCTTAAATTAAAAATATCAGCCAATACACAGCCTATGCTAGGGTTCTAGGCTTTTGTGGCTTTATAAGGCCTCAATACAAAAAAAAGTTGTTACAGAGAAGTCAGTCATTACATCCATAAGCGCTTAAGTCTATTAATCACTATCTGCCACATAATATAATAACAGGCTCTTTAGATAACACATATGTAAACAAATCATAAAATCTAAATTTGAATTCCATATAGTTATAAGCTGGTGAAATTCACTGGAAGTGAACTTCCAGTGAGGAAAGCAGAAGAGATTGCATGTTATATATATATATATGGGATTTTTTCACATTTTAGGTAAAGTCTAGCAACTATCAATATTATATTATTTATTATTATATTTATAGTCGGAAGCAACCTCTAAATAGTTGCTTCATGACATTATCATGGAGGATATCCGATAACACAGGTGCAGCAGATTAACTGACACAGGCCGGGGGGAGAGGGGGTCTGCACCGCCTACACTAGGCTACAGGACTTTTAACTGATTAGTAGCCTGAACTTCCAGACATTACAAGCAACGAGATATTCTGATGGGGCTAGTGTAAACACGGGCACCGTAAATCAGTGAGGGGTGGGGGGGGGGCCCCTATAAACAAGAGTACTCTGTAAGGGTACCCCCCCCCCCCCCCCCGGCTGCTTTACGGCGCCTGTGAACTGACTGGATGATTTCAATTTGCAGATTTGTCATCAGGGCTAGTGTAAACACAGGCACTGTAAATCAGTGAGGGTTGGGGGGGGGGACCCCTATAAACAAGAGTACTCTGTAAGGATACCCCCCCCTCCCCCCCCCCCCCCCCCGCTGATTTACCCCGCCTGTGAACTGACTGGATGATTTCATTTTGCAGATTCGTCATCCAGGCACCAATCATATTTATCAAAGCCAATGCATATCGTTACCATTCTACAAGAATTCCTTTCATAACATTCACCATCTTGAGTTCTTGAACAAAAACTACCACTAGGTGACCTAGGCACAATACAAATTACAAAGAAAAGCGATTTTACAGCGTTTTACACTGTTTACTTCCCAAGGAGCTGGATAATACTGCAGCCGTAGTCCACGACGGTCTGCGGCCAGACGGCCCCCTAAACGTCGCACACGACCAACAGTGACTTGTCACAGGAAACAAATTTACACCTTATTTGCTTTAATATAAGTCGGGGAAGGGGGTCCGGCCGGTACGGGCACTGGCCTGAAAGATAGGGCTCCAACCTTTAAAATATACAATTCCACAATGCATTGCTATGTTAAAATGTCGTGTTGCTTGTATTTCAGACTGCATCTATATTTAGTTTATTTAAATGCGCACAGGGGCGGATCCAGAAAATCTGGATTGAGGGGGCGGGCGGGGGGCGGTTTCAGGGTCGGATCCAGATATGCTGGAATAGGGGGGCCGGTTTCGGTTTTCATATACCTTCAAACCTAACAGACGTCTAGCTTTCAATCTCTACCTTTCAATGTAGCGAAAGTAGTGCCAGTGCATGCTTAAGACTGGCGACAGCTCTCTGTTTAATAAAAGGTTTTTTGCCGCTTAGCGTAGGCTCTGTATTGCACTCCCTGTCGTATTGACCAAGGCCTTGAAATAATTAGTAACTATAATCCTTGAGGAGCTCATTTTTGGAGGCGATGTGAGGTTCTGTCTCAGTAACCACCGCGTTAACTCGACGCAGCAGTCCTAGGCTCTACTTCCTAATATGGAGAGTTTCTCAACTGGGTTATAGAATATATATAAGTGGGGAGGGGGGGGGGCAAAGGGTATTGCGTTTCTCGGTAATGGGCTTTTCATTTCAACGTGAACTGGGAATGAGGAAAATAATCCTTTGTGAACTGGGAATGGAATATTAGCCGACCGCCGTGATCAAGAATTTTCATTAATCGTGAACTGGGAATTTTAATATTAAATAGCCGTGAATCGGAAAATCGTCAATTTTGTATCGTGTATCCGCCCTAGTTTTGCATGCGGAAAGTTCTGCTTTTAATTCATCGTGACCTGGGAATAAAGAAAGTTATTCTTTGTGATCTGGGAACACGACCCCCCTTGCCCCCGCAAGTTTTGTTTTTCCCGCCTCCCCGGCACACAATGGCAAAGTGGTTTCTGCCTTGACAGTTATGGCATAGTTTGCCATATGCTGGGCAAATGCACGGCTCGTGCCTAGGTCCGCGGTAAAGTATTTGCAGGACGAATGAAATGGCGTTTTCCTTGTGTGAAAGCGATGACCTTGCTGTAGACGGTATCTATAGAGACGTGTGACGTATTTTGTGACGTACTGTTTGCGGCTGACGTCGTGGTGTAACTGAATTTTACAAGCCTCAGCCGCTCTGGCAATAGTTCATTATGACAATAGCGCGAGTTAGCGGGGCGTTAGGCAATTTTACAATTTTATTGCCCCGACATCAAGCTGTAGCAGCCCGCCAAATTTTATTATTACGAGTTGGTGGGCATGTTAACTAGTACAATAGCGTTACATCTGAAGGCCGCTAAAATGCCGTATTCTGACCCAAACCGCCCTGCTGCCCATGCAATCGACAATCGTTGCCATGCGTGACGTCATGTTTCATTGTTCTACGCAGCGTCGCTATGGCAACGATTGTCGCTTGCATGGGCAGCAGGGCAGTTTGGGTCAGAATACGGCATTTTAGCGGCCTTCAGATCTGATGCTATGGTACTAGGTAACATGCCCACCAACTCGTAATAATATGACAATAGCGCGAGTTAGCGGGGCGTTAGGCAATTTTATTGGCCCGACATCAAGCTGTAGCAGCCCGCTAATTTTGATTATCGGCCCGAGGCCGCAAGGCCGAGGGCGGATAATGAAAATGAAGGGCTGCTACAGCTTGATGAAGGGCCACTAAAATGCCTAACGCCATGCAAAACTCGCGCTATTACTATTTTTACGAGTTGAATTTAAATTTAAGGAGTTGACTTGTCTCTGCTTCTTTGGTTTAATTTCCGCATGCAACGACCAAAGTAAATCATTTTGGGACTGACTGTCCGCAAATCGCAAGCCTTTCCACATATAGTTGGCCAGTCGCTTTTTTATACCATGTTTATCGTTGCCAAGAAACATGGCACGTGCAACTAGGCAACTAGTCATGGAAGCGGGCCATTTAAAGCTATAACTACAATTCTTTTATGCGTGACGTCATGTTTCATTGTTCTATGCAGTGTCGCTATGGCAACGATTGTCGATTGCATGGGCAGCAGGGCGGTTCCGGTCAGAATACGGCATTTTGGCCGCCTTCACATTTAATGCTATTGGACTAGTTAATATGACCACCAACTCGTAATAATAATGCTTTCCCTAGCGTCAGATCAGATTCTCTCAAAAAATTTCCGGTTCCTTTACGCGCTCATTTCGTATTCCGAACACTAATTTGTCTCTGATTATCAAATCAGTCTACTCACCGAACTCGCACGTTGACGCTCAGGGGCCGTATTCATAATCCCCTCGTAAGTTACGCACGAAAAGCGTATTTTCATCTTAGCCTTACCATCTCGTTGTGGCGGTGTTCGTGACTAAGATATCTTCTTCAATGTAATTTTAGCACTTTCCTAATTCAGAAAATGCCCTTCTTGTGTGACTACTTACATATTTTGAACCCGATAATCGCTCAACAAATATTCCACTTAGTGCTAAGTCTAGTGACGTAGCCTAAGTGGCGATTGTGAACACCGCTCCAGGTCTTTAACTCGGTCGCCCACTGGTCGATTGTTGTTCAACTCTGCCACGAAATACACATTGAACAATTTTTCCCATTTACGCCAGCCTTCTACAAGATTGACAGCATCAAATGGCATATATCCAGGGGTCCATATTCCCTAAACTCCTGACACCATGACACCATCTGACACTCCCGCTGTCTTGTCTTGAAGTATGCTCGTCTCGATATACATACTTCGAAAAGCAGTTTAATACAAGGAGGTAGTCACCCAACAAACATGACGGAATCGGACCAGTACTGGCCCGAAACAGGATGTCCCATACTGCTGGTGCCGGCCCGATGCTGGCACCCGGTACCAGGCCAGTAACACCGTGCACAGCGGCGCAGTAATGGATCGATGCTGGCACCCGGTACCGGGCCAGTAACACCGTGCACAGCGGCGCAGTAATGGACCGATGCTGGCACGCCGGTACCGGGCCAGTAACATCGTGCACAGCGGCGCAGTAATGTGCCGATGCTGGCACGCCGGTACCGGGCCAGTAACACCGTGCACAGCGGCGCAGTAATGGATCGATGCTGGCACCCGGTACCGGGCCAGTAACACCGTGCACAGCGGCGCAGTAATGTGCCGATACTGGCACGCCGGTACCGGGCCAGTAACACCGTGCACAGCGGTGCAGTAATGGACCGATGCTGGCACGGCGGTACCGGGCCAGTAACACCGTGCACAGCGGTGCAGTAATGTGCCGATGGTGGCACGGCGGTACCGGGCCAGTAACACCGTGCACAGCGGCGCAGTAATGTGCCGATGGTGGCACGGCGGTACCGGGCCAGTAACACCGTGCACAGCGGTGCAGTAATGGACCGATGCTGGCACGGCGGTACCGGGCCAGTAACACCGTGCACAGCGGTGCAGTAATGTGCCGATGGTGGCACGGCGGTACCGGGCCAGTAACACCGTGCACAGCGGCGCAGTAATGGACCGATGCTGGCACGCCGGTACCGGGCCAGTAACACCGTGCACAGCGGTGCAGTAATGTGCCGATGCTGGCACGCCGGTATCGGTCGATAACGGGCCGATAACGGGCCAGTACTGAGCAGGATCGCCGATTATTTAGCTACTTTCCAGATAGATCTCTAATTAATTAGAATATAGAGCGCTAAACCAAATAAACTCAAGAGGCTAGTCAGAGAAAAACCGCCGCCGTTCAAACAGTCGTGCATCCCATGTCTTATTCGCTAGGTGGCGCTGAGACATACAGCCTCAGACGGAATGAAGGTGCTGCCCTCTACTGTGTCTTTTCTGCCTCTACTGCGCCGATATCGGGCATGCACTGTCATTTGCCAATTGGGCCAATTGGCAAATGACAACTGGCTCAGAAATGGGTCGTTACTGGCCTGTAATGATGCCAGCATCTCCGTAATAAGCTGCAACGCCGCCAGTACTGGCCTGTTACCGCCATGTTTGTTGGGCACGACCTTTGAAAGTCATCAGATGACAGCGTGTGAACCAAACTTTAAGTTGTGCAAGACCGACCGGTCTTGTAAGGTAGTAAGCCCACTCGACCGGCTGTGATATCACTAAACCGGATAACGTCATGCAGAGTGAAGATCACCCCCCCCCCCCCACCACCCTCCCTCTCACATACACACAACAAATAACTGAAGCGATTGCCTGCATTATGAAGGCAAACGGTTGTGAATTGACAAACAACATTATCTGTTGATTTTCTTCTCCACAATCAATATTCGGTTTGGGCGCCGTTGGAGTCTAGCCACATTACACGAAGTCCCTAATTTCTTCCCTTTGTGTGAGAGGATAATCGAGATATGGCAAATGATGCCAACAGGATGTCCGCGTGGAGTGTAGTTTCAATGATTGTGCACTGCCAATTCCAAACCGTCTAACCTAATTAATGTGTACTTGCGCGCGTGTGCGTCTGTTGCGGGATTCTACTCAGCAGGCCAAGTGATTGTGCACCGGATTCTATATATATATATATATACATTGCTACATACAGGGCTGACAAATACTCATCAGTATTCATATTCATGAAGGCGGAAAAGTCGGGCTCGTTGTCAGGGATGCAATACCATAGCTCGTTCACGCACCCGATTTATTAATAAAAAAAAAATTATTAATAAAAAATAATAGTGTACCCTATAGACCTTTCAGGGCGACGAAATAGTTACAGGAGCGCCCGTTCCAGTGTCTCGGTATTAACACTCGACCGACCAGTCAAATACTCGACTCGGTCCGCCGGTCGAGCGTTAGTGTCGCACACTGTCATCATGTCCGTTGTGAGTTTCTGGCAAAAATGCAACTCCCATAAAATAATATTCTTTTGGCTGAGCTGAAACTGTTAATTTATATGTGACGTCACGTAATTGGTCGTGGACTTTCTCGTGGCGCCTGGAGTAAAGTGACATGTCAAATAGGGTGAATTCACGGCTGTGAATTTCGGACGTTAACTTAGAACACTCTATTTTTTAAAATGGGAATTATTACCAAGTGGGAATCACGTATGCTGGAGGTAGTCTTGTTTCCTGGGACCCGAGCCAGGCCCGCCTGTGGATGACTCAGCCGTTTAAATGCCCGAGCTGTGGCCCGGGCCGTATTAATACGCCCCGGGTCCACGGCGAGGCGGGAGGACTGATCCACTTGTAGGTCTGGACCCCGGGGCGTATTAATACGGCCCGGGCCACAGGCGAGTCAGGGAGACAGATCCACTGGATGCCCTGGACCTCGGGGCGTATTAATACGGCCCGTGGTCCCGGGCCACCACGAGCTGGGTTGGGTTGGATCTATTTCTGAACCCCGGGCCACGTCCGCGCGTTGGAAAGACAAGTGTCGCCAGATACGTAACGTGGGGCCCGGGGTGGTGCTTTTACGGTACATGTTTTCATTAAAACTTCAAATACAGTTATTAAAAATGCAGTCGTATTGCGGAATTCTAACACCTCACTTTTCCCAAATTTTAACCAGATAGGTGGCATTGTTATTGCCTATATTGTGTATGGTGTTACATTGATGAGCTCCGGCAAGGTTCGAAGGTATCGCGATGCGGCTGTATCATCCATCATTATATTACGGTACGTTGGGTTATACATACGCTATAACTCCTCACACCAACAGTGTGTGCCCATACAGTGATGGAGTTAATTCATTGATATTAAAACTAATCCATTTTAGCAGCGCCTGTAACTTAACATTTAATTTCCAAAATAAACTCAAAATTCATTCAATCTGTACACAAATAGTGCAAGTGTAACTACCAGCACGTATTCATGGAAATTTGCTCTCTGTTGTAGCAGAGTGTACCCCTAGAAGACCAGTTTCTGGCCGTGTTATACACTTCGCCTATGGAGCCTAACACAGGGAGAATAACACAGACGTTTTGTGATTATCGTCAAAACATCATTTGTCAGCTCCGGCGTGCCAGGGAGGTGGGGTGATATGGTAACCAGATGGTAACCAGAGGCTTGAATGTTAAATTTAATTTAATTTTAACAAGATAACGGACAAATCGAAAGTTGTAGGTACTAGCGATAGAGAGAGGGAGGAAATTGTCTGCTTGTTAAGACGAAAATTTTCAATTTTCGTCTTATGTCGGTGTGTTCCGTTTTTCTGTCTGTGTGTTTGCCTGTGCGCGCTCTGTAGGTCGCAAAACGCAACATTTCGTTCTGTAACTTTACCCATCGATAGGTGTTCGACATATCTCGGTCAAGTTCGTTAGCGGGGTATGTACGTCAAAGGTCAAGGTCACAGGATTATTTTGTTTGTTCCTTAACCATTGTTAGAGATTGGTAGGACCAAAAAAACGGGAAAATCGCTATAACGTTCGCAGTTTCCATTTAATCACGCTGCAATTAATTTCACGTATTGAGCCCATTAGTGCCTTCTATATCGTCTTTTATTTGTGCAAATCACCTAAATAGTTTAACGTTTAACGTTTAACATGGGACCCTACGGGAGCATTTTGGCGGGAACAGGGCCTCCTCAATTTCTCCATGAAGGGTATATGTCAGACACACGACACATTGCGTGAGACATGATATTAGTATTTGAGCGCAAAGTACTTTATTGAGCAAGGTCACGCTTCCAAGGTCAAGGTCACATCAAGGTCAAGGTTACGAAACATGTTTTCCCGCGCAACTTCGCTAATATTTGAGGTTTCTTTCAGAGTGTTCGTCAGAGAGATGCGCAAAGCAATGTGCCCTCAGATTTCATCTCACATTTATAGTTTCCGAGTTATTAGATGATCAATTTTGACATTGCCGAAAGTGCAAAAAAATCGCTGTGACTACATAAATGCCGTTAGATGACTCATATGTGACGGAATATGTACCCATATTACTGACATCATTTATGCCCAATGCCATCGAAATCGAACCAGTAGTTTCGACGCTGGCAAATAATCACACTTTAACATGGCCAAGCCCATGATAAAGCCTCGATACGCCAAATGACTGAGGGCGTGCCATGCCAACGTCATGAAATGGGTCTTAACATAATCGAATTGGCAATTTTTTTCCTTCCTTCTCATATGTATATCTGTCTGTGTGTCGGTCTGTGTGGCTGTCCGGCTGTCGCTCTCTGTGTGACTTTGTCCGGCTGTCGCTGTCTGTGTGGTTGTCCGGCTGTCGCTGTCTGTGTGGCTGTCCGGCTGTCGCTGTCTGTGTGTCGGTCTGTGTGTGGGTGTACCTGTCTGTGTGTGTTGTCTGTCTGCCTGTATGTCTGTCTCTCTGTCTGTCGCTGTCTGTGTGGCTGTCTGGCTGTCGCTGTCTGTGTGGCTGTCCGGCTGTCGCTGTCTATGTGGCTGTCTCTCTGTCTGTGAGGCTGTCCGGCTGTCACTGTCTGTGTGGCTGTCCGGCTGTCGCTGTCTGTGTGGCTGTTCGGTTGTCGCTGTCTGTGTGGCTGTCCGGCTGACGCTGTCTGTGTGTCGGTCTGTGTGTGGGTGTACCTGTCTGTGTGTGATGTCTGTCTGCCTGTTTGGCTGTCTCTCTGTCTGCCTCTGTCTGTGTGGCTGTCCGGCGCTAGCTGTCTGCGTGACGGTCTGTGTGTGGGTGTATCTGTCTGTGTCTGTCTGTGTGTCTCTTGGCAATCGCCAGGCTAAGTTCGTAGATGGGTCATGTAGGTCAAAGGTCAAGGTCACAGGAATTTTCCAAATTCGCTTAACCATTGAAAGATAGGACCAAAAACGGGGAAATCGCTATAACGTTCGCAGTTTCCATTTAATCACGCTGCAAATTATTTCACGTATTGGGCCCATTAGTACCTTCTATATCGTGTTTAATTTGGAAAAATCGCCCAGATAGTTTTCCCGCTAAAAATTCCCAAAGTTAAACATGGGACCCTACGAGAGCATTTTGGCGGGAAAATGGCCTCTTCAATTGCTCCATGAATCGGACATGTCAGACAAACGACACCTTGCGTGAAACATGACATTAGTATTTGGAAGCAAAGTACTATATTGACGCGGTTTGTTTCAGAGTATTCTTCAGAGACAGGCACAAAAGTAATGCGCCCTCAGATTTAGCCTCACATTCATAGTTTTCGAGTTATTGGATGATCAATTTTGACATTGACGAAAATGCCAAAAAATCGCTGTGACTACATAAATGCAGGTAGGTGACTCATATGTGGTGGAATACGTACCCATATTACTGACATCATGTATGCCCAATGCCATCGAAAAAGTTTCGACACTAGCAAATAATCACACTTTAACATGGCCAAGCCCATGATAAAGCCTCGATACGTCAAATGACTGACGGCGTGCCATGCCAACGTCATGAAATGGGCCTTAACATAGTCGAATTGGTCCCATAACCCCAATATTCGTCTTCCTTCTCAAGCTTTGATTGTTGAAGTATTATCCAGGCGCGGCTCCAGTGAGCGACCGGGAGTGGGGGGTGTGCTGGTGAGGTACAAAGAATTTGTGACTGTGCCCCTTGTGTCCACTTCTTCAGAAAGGGAGGGGGGGGCACGTACCCTCTGTGTCCCCCCCGTCCAGATCCAGATCTACTTTTAATTAAAGAAACGTGAAGAAACAGTACCTTATGCTTATTTACTTTGAAGTAAGGTGTGATTCCATGTTTAAGCTGCAATGGTTGCCATTGGATGCAATGAAAACAATACAGACGGGGCGTCACAACAAGTGCGCGCTCCTTGCTTTAGTTTGCGTGATAACTGACGTTTTACAATGAATGGAACTACATCATGTGTCATATTTCTTAGGATACTACAGAAAGAAATGAATGCCAAAGAATAGAGAGTACATTGACTTAATTGGGTCGTTGTTGTTTTTCGCTGTGGGTGAAATTCGGAGCAATCTCTGATTGCTAGACGTTGTAAACACGAAATAAACATTGCTCCCTTGCGTAGGTAGCATGACAGAGGAGCACCAGTGGGACCGCTAGCCCAGTGGCGCCACCACGTCTATGAAAACTTATATCTAACGTTCGCCAAAACAGGAAGCATGGTATATTTTAGGAAGCTATAAAACGAACATTCCCATACATGAGAGTAATTGGGGTATAATCAAAAAAAATCAAAAAAAAATCTACATGTCCGCCACCCCCTCAACCCTCAGCAGGCCCTGAGGGACATCCTTCCCTCTCTCCAAGTGGGTCGCCTGGTCCCTCATGTCCGCCACCCCCTCAACCCTCAGCAGGTCGTGAGGGACATCCTTCCCTCTCTCCAAGTGGGTCGCCTGGTCCCTCATGTCCGCCACCCCCTCAACCCTCAGCAGGCCGTGAGGGACATCCTTCCCTCTCTCCAAGTGGGTCGCCTGGTCCCTCATGTCCGCCACCCCCTCAACCCTCAGCAAGCCGTGAGGGACATCCTTCCCTCTCTCCAAGTGGGTCGCCTATGCCCCGACCGTCGCCTGCCTCCCTTCCCCCAACCCCCTCCTGCCTCCTTTCGCCCGACCCCCACCAGCCTCGCTTCCCCCGACCCCCGCCTGCCTCCTTTCCCCGACCCCCACCAGGCTCCCTTCCCCCGACCCCCGCCTGCCTCCCTTTTCCCGCCTACCTCTCTTTCCCCGACCCCCGCCTGCCTCCCTTGTCCCGACCCCCGCCTGTCTCTCTTCCCCCGAACCCCGCCTGCCTCCCTTCCCCCGACCCCCTCCTGCCTCCCTTCCCCCGACCCCCACCTGCCTCCCATCCCCCTACCCCCGCCTGCCTCCCTTCCCCCGACCCCCGCTTGCCTCCCTTCCCCCAACCCCCTCCTGCCTCCCTTCCCCCGACCCCCGCCTGCCTCCCTTTCCCCCACCCCCGCCTGCTTCCCTTCCCCCGACCCTCGCCTGCCTCCCTTCCGCCGACCCCCGCCAGCCTCCCTCACCCCAACCCCCGCCTGCCTCCCTTCCCCCGACCCCCGCCTGCCTCCTTTCCCCCTTCCCCCGACATCCTTCCCTCTCTCCAAGTGGGTCGCCTGGTCCCTCATGTCCGCCACCCCCTCAACCCTCAGGAGGATTGTTGCATTTTCCTAAAATGGACGCCCGGGACCCGATTCGCAACTACGCGGTTTAAGATTCCTCGTGCAATAAACTGATCATCCGGGATGATAACTTTGCGATATTCCCTAGACAAAGCGTCTTATTTTCGGATATTTCACAAAGCAACTCAAACTTTCTCGCCATTTGCCTGTGCCACCAATGGTTACGTCACCTACCGATGGAATTAGCCGATGCGAATTGTGCCCCCTCCCCCCCCCCCCCTCCTTACAAGAATTCCTGCAGATGGCCTAGCGGCATCAATTTCATGGACTCCTCGCCCCCCCCCCCCCCCCACCCCCACAAACCAGGGGTTAATGGACTCCTTTCTGCCCATCCCCTCTCTTTTTCAACTCTATACCCCGCCCGGAATTAGGGGCATTTCACCCTGAAAATCCGCTCGAAAAGGGCCTTTTACCGCCGAAATCCGCACAGAATGGGTGTTTTAGCGTCAAAATGTCAATTGGCACCCGGTGTGCAAGGGGCGGGGCGGCTGGCTGCTCATTTTCTTCGGGCAGGCAACCCTAATCTGAGACGGCTTGAGGGCGTCGGCCCGCCGAGCATGTGATAAACATGATACGAGACACGAGATACGTCATACAGACACGTGATGCACGATAGGATCATTATGGCGAGACTTGTGACGGGGATGGGGACAGCCATGACAGAAAAACCTTATGTCCAAATAAGTTGGGGTAGCATGCCTGAAGACTATTTACACCATAGCGGCCCTGTAAAAGGGTAGTATATATTGTGGTGAGTCCAGCTAGGGCTGGCTGGGGTAGGTGGGACACACCCCCACTCCCTCCCTCATACCCGCCTGGCCTGGCCAGGACGGACCTCTACTTTGAGGTCCGGACCTCTAGTTTGAGGTCCGGCTCCCAGTGGCTGGGGTGGGACACATTCCACCCCCTCACTCATACCCGCCGGGCTTGGGCAGGACGGACCCACAGTTGTGGGTCCCGCACGCTGTAGTCTGCGCGACGACCTCCCCCTCCTCCCTCACCCGCCTGGCTGGGCCAGGACGGACCCACAGTTGTGGGTCCCGCACGCTGTAGTCTGCGCGACTACCTCCCCCCTCCCCCCGCCCTCTCTCATGACCGCCTGGCTTGGCCAGGACGGGCCCACACCACACGCTGTAGACTGCGCGACTACCTCCACCCTCTCCCCCTACCCTGACCTCTAGTTAAAGACGAGGGCCGGACCTACAACTGTAGGTCCGGACCTTCAACTGTAGGTCCACCCCTCTGGTTTTGGGTGGGGCTATCCCGTATTTAAGGGACCGGAATCTGGTAGAAAGGGAGGAGAAGAAGGAAAGGACTGACCGGGACTTATCGGAATTGACTTATACTTGATGTATACGAAATGTGCATGCGGAATAAATACAAGAAAAGAGACAAATGCTGTCGTTTCAATTGAATCAAGTAAACGGATGAAGATAACCGTGAACCCTCGACAGGGTTCTCCACAAATGGTGTCAGAAGTGGGATCTAGACTTTAACACGCGCTTTCATCGGGAGTGAATGGATATGATCGACCATATGGATATTAGGATGACAGTGCGTTTCGGCTAGGCTACGCAGGATAAACATGGGGATTTGTGTGGTGTTAAACGTTCATAAGTGTCGTGGCGACTGCCACGCTTTATGGCTTTTCCCATGTCACCCAGATGGGTGTCCAGGTCATCGAAAGTGAATGAATTGATAAATCGGAGTGAACATGCCGCCCAAGAAGGATATCAGGGAGGCAAGTGGGGATGCGACCGGCACACAAGCAGAGGCACGGCTGAGAGCCGAGATGGAGGCTCTCCGGTTGGAACTCATTGAGGCGAGGGAAGCCGTCATCGCCGCTGAGGCAGAGACAGCAGACCAACACCGACAGAAGGAGAGGGCCGTCAACGAGGCCAAGAAGACAGTGGCGGAAGCGGAGGAAGAGCGTCGGGAGGCGGTGGAGGCGGCAATTTACCGTGTTGGCGAAGCGGAAAAGAGTCTGGTGCAGGAGAAGAATATATATGCGGCAGCGAGAGACGACAGCCGACAGGAAGCTGATACGCTTATGCGGAGGGCGCAGGCGGCGGAATCCCGAGTCCGAGAGTTGGTGGCACAACGGCCGACGACCGTCCCTCCAACCGCCAGTCTCGGCCAGCTCGGAGGCGGTGGGGGTCCGGTCGGAGGTCGAAGCCCTTATTCGCCGCGCTCCAGCTCGGCCGACGGACTGTCAGCACGTTGGACGGGGAGCGGCGGGTATAGCGTGCCCTTGCCGAAGCAGATGACGTTCGACGGGACCCAGTCGTGGGAGACCTTCATGCAGCCGTTTCAGGCTACGGCGACGGCTTGTGGCTGGGACGACGCCGAGAAGCTGTTCAGGCTGAGGAGCAGCGTGAGGGGCGAGGCCGCTGAGTATGTGTTTGAGCAGCTACCTGATGACGCCACGAACTGTTTCGAGCAGTTGGTCACGGCATTAATGGCCCGTTTCAAGGAGAGGCGAACCGCATCTTCCTTTTTGGCGGAGCTGGAGGCCAAACTGATGGGCCACGACGAGAAGCTGGTGGATTATGTTGCGGATATCAAGCGGCTGGTCCGGAAGGGCTACCCTACGGCTGACCTCAGGACTAATGACACAATAGCCCTGAGGCACTTCATGAAGGGGCTCCCCGATCAGCAGATGGCCGTGGCTATTGGCATGAAGGAGCCACAGACGATCGAGCAGGCGCAGCAGGGGTATGAGGCGTACCGGAGTCTGGAGGACGTGGCGGGACGCGGTCATAAGCTGCGCGCTGTGAAGGCCAGAAGTGACGAGAGTTACGTCACCGAGAGTAGGCTCTCGGACTTCGGTAATCGTCTCATGGATAACATTGATGCCAAGCTGGACCGCCTGAGCGCGCTGCTGCAGGAGAGGGTTAGTCAACAGGATCGACCTAGCCGTCAGACATGGGCTGATCGACCGCGGGGTAGAGCCAGGCTGACGGAAGTGCGCTGCTTTGCCTGCCGGGAGCTCGGCCACTACGCGCGTTCCTGCCCGAGCTATGGCAATGGCGATGTGGCGCAGCCGGGGACCCAAGCGTCTCAGCGCGACGTAGAGAGCACAGCGGATCAGGGAAACTAGAAGGGGCCGGCACTACCGGCCAGTCGTCGGCCCTTGTTGCGGAGGCGTGTGTAGAGAGGCACGAGTTGTGGTCGTCCTTCAGGGAAGTAGACGAGGTTACACCACTAAGGGCACGGAGGGTCGGCGTGTCACAAATATCGGAAACGCGGGCGTACGGCGCAGACGAGGCGCGTCCCGTCGGGAGAAGTGTCTTTGTTGTGTTGTTGATGTGGTGGTGTGGCGTCATGTCGTGGTTGAGATGTGGCGGCGATGAGGGTGTGAGGAGTGGCGCCGAGGGAGGTGGCTGGGTGTGGCGGCTCTGTCGTTGGAGTCAGGTCAAGTGGCGGGGTATGAGGCGCAGGGAGCGCGATGTGACACCCCGAGGACCCACTCCGGCCTTAGGTGGGAGATCCACCGCGGAAGAGCGCCACAAGCCGCGGAGTGAAGCGGCGCTGCTGAGCGACCGGGTTAAATGTCGGAGAGTGACGCGTGGGGAAAAGGGCGAAATGTCCGAGTACTCGCAGCGATCTTTTAGTGGAAGATCATCACTCGCGGCAGAGAAGGCACCGGTCAGCAATATGCCGAGAGGTCGAGTGACGCATGGGGATAAGGTACTGGCTGAGTTGCCCTGCGGTGGGTGCGATATTTGTGTGCGGAAACACAAACTGTGGTCGTCATTCAATGGAGTGGATGACGTGAAACCGCGGGGAGCTCGAAGGGTCAGTGTGTCCCAGACATCGATGTCACAGGTCGGCAACGGCAAGGGGAAGCGCGCTGTGTAGGCTCACGTCATGTCTATGGTGCGGATGTGGCTGTGTTGCCTAGGTCGGTGGGTAGGACCCAGCGGCCGGAAGGCGAGAGATGGCCAACAGGAGGATTGGATCAGTCAAGCCCGAAGGTGTTATGGATCCATTCGGCGGGGTTTGAGACGCATGAAGCGTGATGTGACACCCCGAGGATCGGCAGCAGCCTTTGGTGGGAGATCGGCCGAGGACGAGAGCCATCTACGGAAGCGGGATGACGCGGACCAGCGGTTAGAAGGCCCGGGTCTGCCCTTAGGTCGGAGATCACAGCCCAAGTCAGAGCGACTCGTACCGGTACAGGGTGCCAGGGAGGTGACGAGGGGGCTCGGCGGTCTCGCCTTCAAGCCGCTTCAACCGTGTCAAGGTCGGCGAGTGGCAGGGGGCAGACCCGCAAGGGGCAGTACTGCCGGGGGGCGAGGCCCCTGGGCGCCCAGGAATGTAGATGCCATGCGGCGGGGGACGCGAGAACGAGTTCCACCCGACAGGCTACCGCGGGGAGGTCAAGGGTGCCAGAAGAGCTGCGAGGCTGCCACCGAGATTCGTGACTGACGTTATTCTCAAGCTGGAGAGCGGACAAAGGACCCTGCGATGGAGTACATGCGTCTAAAGACATTAGTTAACTGAAATTTACTTTGAGTTGTGTTATTTTTAACATGTATGAGTTGTCAAATGTATAACCATGTCCGCAGGAGCGAACATCCTGGTGGGAGATAGTGTGGTGAGTCCAGCTAGGGCTGGCTGGGGTAGGTGGGACACACCCCCACTCCCTCCCTCATACCCGCCTGGCCTGGCCAGGACGGACCTCTACTTTGAGGTCCGGACCTCTAGTTTGAGGTCCGGCTCCCAGTGGCTGGGGTGGGACACATTCCACCCCCTCACTCATACCCGCCGGGCTTGGCCAGGACGGACCCACAGTTGTGGGTCCCCCACGCTGTAGTCTGCGCGACTACCTCCCCCCTCCCCCCGCCCTCTCTCATGACCGCCTGGCTTGGCCAGGACGGGCCCATACCACACGCTGTAGACTGCGCGACTGTTACGTTGCAAAATGTCCGCCCGTTGCAAAATGTCCGCCAGGCAAATATCGTTGCATTATGTCAGCCCAAAAAGCAATTCGTCGTTGCAAAATGTCCGCCCGGAAAATATCGTTGCATTATGTCCGCCCAAAACTCAATTCGTCATTGCAAAATGTCCGCCCGGAAAATATCGTTGCATTATGTCCGCCCAAAACTCAATTCGTCGTTGCAAAATGTCCGCCCGGCAAATATCGTTGCATTATGTCCGCCCAAAACTCAATTCATCGTTGCATTATGTCCGCCCACTGCAGGATGTCTTTGTCGCATGATCAGCTCTATATACCTATAATTTCTTACTATATCATGAGCCGCCCATTTAGCTCAGTATCTTAAGTAGCGCGCTTGACATGAGCGCTCTGGAACTGAGAGCCTAACGGTACGCGAGTCGCAAGCCCTTGGTAAGGGGGGGGGGGGGTAAGCCCTACCCGGGCGACTCTCAGCATAATGGCGGCATTGCGGCGACACCCCCCTCCAATTTCTCTTTCTCTCTCTCCATCCCCGTGTCCCCACGTACCCCGCTCCCCACCTCCTTGTTCTAAAAATGTCAACATTTGATGACTTTTGCAGTTTTCATCATTAAGTTATAATAGAGACTTCTGTTGGTTTGCTTTTATTAAATTGTAATTTAATAATAGCAATAGTGAAGGAGGGAGATATGTGAACTTCAGCATAAAATATGCCGAGACCCGGTGGCGGGGGGGGGGGTACATATAAGTGTAATATAACCTTATTTAAGTTGCCCCATACTTGTTCCATTATGATGATGCGATGATTTTTGTTTCACTGTTTTTTTTTTTGTTTTTTGTGGCTCCTATGCTAGCGACCTTCGTGGTCTTAATAGGAGTCTCCAGAGTAAGAATTGGTTAATTTATCACGTTTTTTTGTATTTGACGATTGCATGCATTCGATCTTGCTCAAATAAATGATATTGAATTGAATTGAATTGAATGGGTTGGGGGAAGGGGGTCTGCGGTAAAGCACCCCCTCCCCCCTTTTCACCTCCTAACTCCGCTCGGTCGGGGCGTTTTACCACCAAAATCCGCTCTGTCGGGGCGTTTTACTACAAAATCCGCTCAGTCGGGGCGTTTTACCACCAAAATCCGCTCGATCGGGGCGTTTTACCACCAACATCCGCTCTGTCGGGGCGCTTTACCGCTAAAGTCAGCTCGTACGGGGTATTTTTTCCCGGCAACCCGCTCCATGAACGTACATTTTCAGAACCTGCCCCCCGGTCGCAAGTTCCAATGGATCCTCCCCCCACCCTTTTTTTCAAATTCCTGGATCCGCCCCTGCAGCATGTTACTTTCTTGTCAGTATCTGAAGTAAATACTTTCCAATTGTGCCTACCGTTAGCAAAGATTTCATGCTCACGAATATCACCACGCTTTATGCTTGGAATATGGGCCTAGTTCATTGCTCGATTACCCCTTAGTCGAAAGCATGCGGCGACCCGCATAGATGTTGCCTATGCACCCCTGCATCCACTCCTCCCAATTGTCTACATTCCAAGTAAATGGAGGACGGGTGGGGGAAGGGCGACTCGGAGACAAACGGGGCACCCGTTTTATCATCTAATTACATTACCCTGAACCGCCATTGGGTCCCACCCGGGGATACCACGTGTTCCCTCATCCAATCTACGTATCTTCCTACACACACGAAATGTAATAGAATGTGCTTTCTGAGATTATATATTTGGGTTGCGTTGAAAATTCCTGTTCACGTTGACGTTGATACGAAAGCTTGTTAGGGCCCTTCAGACTGATTTTTTATTAATCAACATTTTTTCTGCTTGTCAACCAGCAGTTAAATATACAAACCCGGAGTAGATGCATTTAACTGTAATAAATGATTTAAACCTGAATAAGTTATTAAAACTGGGAATTAATTATTCAAACCGGGAATAAGTTATTCAAATCAGGAGTAAATGTCAATGTGATCTTACGAGTGCTAGACAGGGGGTTTTCTCATTCCATTTCGGCATGTCAAATGGAGACAACGCTTAGCAAGGCTCGTAATAAACGTAAGAAATTCTTATTCTTGACAAATATCTCCTTGAAAATGTGCAATGCGCACGTTGTAGATTAGGATAATCCACAAGGAAGGCAACATATGCCGTGGAATTAAACCTATAATCATGTTACAAGCCTTTTGATAGTGACAGGGCAATACAATTGGAAAGGTAATTCATGTATTGTGACACCTTGATTGGATGAAGGGCCATATTTATCACGGTCCATGCATCGGGAAGAACAAATGGACGCATGTCACAACGTGGAATCGCTTTTCGGCGAGCGGCTTACCATAACTACCATGATGACGTAACGGGAAGCATATAGGAGTCAACCACGCCGTATTGACCTGTAAGATCCTGATTTAATCCATCGTATCAGTATTTGACTATGATCATCTCCAATAGACCTTTGGATCCCAATTGGATCCCCAGGATCCGAACTGATTCATAGAAACCCGATTTACACCTTAGATCCAGAGCGGATTCTTCACAATTCGATTAGGATTGACCCTTCTGATCCATATTTGTGCCCTCAGACCCGGATTTGACCTCTTAGATCCATATTTTACCCCTTAGATCCAAATTGACCCTTCTGATCTAGATTTGACCTCTTAAATCCAGATTGAACCATCAGATCTAGATTGACCCCTCAGATCCAGATTTGACCCTCAGATCCAGATTTGACCTCTCAGATCCAGATGTGAACCTTCAGATCCAGATTGAACCCGCAGATCCAGATTTGACATCTCAGATCCAGAGTTGACCCTTCAGATATAGATGTGACCTCTTAAGTCCAGATTTTGACCCTTCAGATCCAGATGTGACCCTTCAGATCCGGATTGACCCATCAGATCTAAATTGACCCCTCAGATCGAGATTGACCCCTCAGATCGAGATTGACCCCTAAGGTCCAGATTTGACGCCCCAGATCCAGATGTGACCTCTGAAATCCAGATTTGACCCCTCAAATCCAGGTTTGACCCCACATATCCGGATTTGACCTATGAGATCTAGATTGACCCGTTAGATCCAGATTTGACCTCTTAGGTCCATATTATACCCGTCAGAGCAAAATTGACCCTTCAAATCCAGCTTTGACCTCTTAGGTCCATTTTATACCCCCTCAGATCCAAATTGACCCTTCGGATCCAGATTTGACCTCTTAAGTCTAGATTGAACCATCAAATCCCGATTGACCCCTCAGATCCGGATTGACCTTTCAGATCCAGCTTTGACCTCTTAAATCCAGATTGAACCATCAAATCCCGATTGACCCCTCAGATCCAGATTGACCTTTCAGATCCAGATTGACTCTTTATATCGAGATTTGACCCTCAGACCCAGATGTGACCCCTCAGATCCAGATTTGACCCCTTGTATCCAGATTGACCGTTCTTATCCCGGAGACACATGCCCAGATCGACACAACCCACCGTCACACCCCTCTCTTTCCTCGCCGTCAATGCTCACTCACACAAGTAGGTTTGAGCAGTCCCCACAGTAACCTTTTCTCAGAATTATTGGCCCCATCTGCCAATGATTAAGGACAGAATAAAAATATTGTGACCTTGAGCTTTGACCTACATACCCCGCTAATGAACTTGACCGAGCCATGTCGGTGACACGCAGACGCACACACACACACACACACCTGTAGACAAACAGACAAATTGAGATATGTCGGAAACATCCGTCATAACAACTCAGACCGACATATGAAATTTAGATAATAACAGAACACACCGAGATTAGACTTTAAAATCTTACATTTTCGTTTTGAAAAAACGGAACCAACCGACATGCGGGCGGACATTTTGCAACGACGAATTGAGTTTTGGGCGGACAAAATGCAACGATATTTTCCGGGCGGACATTTTGCAACGACGAATTGAGTTTTGGGCGGACATAATGCAACGATATTTTCCGGGCGGACATTTTGCAACGACGAATTGCTTTTTGGGCGGACATAATGCAACGATATTTGCCTGGCGGACATTTTGCAACGGGCGGACATTTTGCAACGTAACAGCGACTACCTCCACGCAGAGCTACGCAGGCTTTATTACGTGTATCGCTGCAGTGACCTATTTCACTGACGAAAGAACGATAAGTTACCTCTTAACCGTCGCCCGCCGTTTGCGGTCCGCGCCCTATAATTTATGGCCCCAGCACAAAGGAGTGAAAATGAATGTTTTTTCGGGGGACGGCAGACCATGAGAGCTTGGGGGCGTCGGCCCGCAGCGCTACGCAGGCTTTATTACGTGTACCGCTGCAGTGACCTATTTCACTGACTGACATTGACAAGAGGGGTCATAACGAAGAGCTAGCTCCCTGGGTGCAATGCCTGGGTACAAACAGAATGCACCATATATATGTGTAGTAATTTCGTGGCTCAAGCGAATAGCACATCTCGATACACTCAGACACCAGGGCCCTTATTCTGCATGCATCTTATGGCCATGATACAGCTAATGTGTCGGTTACTTTGTGTGCGAAACTTGTTTTGGACACAAAGTAACCAAAGTCCCCAAAAAGAATCAAGTCCCAAATAGTAAGGGAAGTCCCTAAAACTACCCGAAGTACGAAAATGTAACCGAAGTAAATTCAAACGTGTTAAAATTTCGGACACAAAGTTTCAGTCAAAAAGTGACCGAAACTTCGCTAGATGTATCATGGGCATTAAGCGCAAGATGTTGAGCAACACTTAGTTATGGTCTAAGTTCTATCCAAGTTGTATCTGAGTTTGCGAACACATATTCTGCATACATCTTAAGTTAAAATCTCACTTGAGAACCGTTAGATTCCTAATGTAACTTTTAGTTCACTAAGTCTTCATGTGTGACAACCGAGACGGCGTTCTTGTATATCGGTGCCGCAGACACAGGCGTGAGGCGAGATTTAACATCAGATATCGCCTAAACCAGCGGAGGACGAAACGAAAATATTCGCGCTATATATATTTAGATCGCCCACCATTATGTTCGGAAGCCATATCTTGATTGTTCCCGTGGAACGGCATAATGCGAGCTGTCGGGGTGGTGGGGCTCTACCCAGCCCCAGTTCTGTGGCTGTATGACGGGCAAACATCTGACAGGGCCCGTCTACAGCAACAGCTCGTACCAAATATTTTACCCCTGAACGCCTTGGGTTGCCGTCTGCAGCGTCATACAGCCACATAACTGGGGCTAGGGCTCTACCCACTGTTACTTGAGGGGTGGTAGGGGGTCTCGGTGCAGGGGCGCATCTAAGAATTTCCGACCAGCCGGGCAAGGCGGTCTCTGTTCTCTCTAAAACATTGCGACCGTGCCTGGGGGGGGGGGGGGGGCGTAACCGCGGGTATCCACCAATTATTAACTCTAAGACGTAACCTAAGTTTAAGATACATACAGAATACGCGCCTAGCTCTAAATTAGGTGTACAACTCAGGCCACTCCCAGACTGAGCGAGACAGTGGGCACGCCCAACACGATGCCGGTGCGCCATCAACGTACGCATACTTTGGCAAACCGCTGAGCAAACTACCAACACTACAAACTCCCCGCCACTTAACGGCCAGTAAAAGTGGCATTCCCAAGGAACAAAAATAATATTATTCGAATATTCTCCAAATATTCCGCCAATTTTACGGGAATATTACCACAAAATATTCCGGGAATGTTTTTCAGGAAAGTGTTCTTAATATTCAGGGAATTTATTTTTGCGAATATTACGAGCGAACCTTCCCAGAACATTAAACGAACATGATGGTGCACTGACAGAAACAGGCCATTGCGCCAATACAAACTGTATAACAAGTACAACGCAGTCTTTATAATTACATTACCGCGTGGTTGCGTGAATGCAGAATAACAGTTTTGGGGTAGTGGAAATCCCCAAATTTATGGGAGAGCAGACACCCAACGTTAGGGGAGAGCTGACATTCAAATTAGTGCAGGGAATAGACCCTAATTTTGGGAGGGAATAGACCATAATTTTGGGAATGAAGACACCCAAGTTAGGGCAGGGAGGGAAGACATCGAAATTAAGGAAGGAGAGACACCCCAAGTTAGGGGAGGAGAGACACCCAAGTTAGGGGAGGGGGGACACCTAAGTTAGGGGAGGGGGACACCTAAGTTAGGGAAGGGGGACACCTAAGTTAAGGGATGAGAGGCATCTAAAGTGAGGGGGGCGCCATCTGGCGAAAGAATCCCCCATGCGTAACAAGAACAACATGCCTTTCACATGAGTGACGTTGGTTGGTTCAGCCAGTAGAGACCAGCATTGTATACTGCGGTATGCGAAAGTCGGCTGTGAAAGGAACAGAAGCGAACCTACCCTAATTATGTAACTTTGAACTTCATAAATCAATTAGAATATGCATCGCGTTGGTCTTTTTGGGGAGAAACATTATAAATTGACAGGTAGACATCCTTACAACAACTGAGAAAGTTAGTTATTGTTTTCAGGACGTTATTTCTGTTTTGGGTAGGATGCCAGACAAGGTTATCACTTACATAGCACGCCCAGGTTACGTGTTGTCTGCGAGTTTACAGTACAGCCGTATGTGACGTCATCGCGGCGGTCGCGGCTGATGTCTAGACGTCCTGTAGCGTTGCTCACTGAGTGTCTGCCTGGAGGGTTGTCTCTGTCGATGGGCTGACCGTTTCTGGTCCACGTGTATGTCAAGGCCGGTCTGTTGGCCGCGGGGAGAGACGTGGAACTGGCCTTACATAACAGAGTCACACTCACCATCCTTTAGGTCACCCGTGAATAGGACACCCATCTGTTGGTATCGCTTCAGCGATATCACCGGAGTAGACGGCTCACCTGGAACACAATAATATCACCACTAAAGATGATCAGTCTGGAAAAACGAAATGTCAGCGGGGTTTTATTTCGATCAATATAAAATGATAACAAGACTTCTTTAACGAAAAACAACTATTATTACAATCTCAATACGATTATTATCGTATTTATTTTATTATTATTATTATTATATTGTGATATTATATGTATTTAGAACACAAAACGTTAACACGCAATGACGATATCCAGGGGTGAGTGGGTGGGTGGTGGGGTAGTCCGCAGAAGAAACATGTCCATACGGGAATATTCGGGTAGAAATGTGTTTGGGTGGTCACCATCCTCAGCTAAAACCTTAAATATGTGAATTATTTGGGTTCAAGAGGTGGGCGGGCGAGCCGGGAGAGTTGAGGGACAAGGGGGGGTAGGGTGATCCAGTGCACAGGTTTGTCGGCGTGCCGACCATGTGTAGGCCTAGGAAAACGGAGCTCGACTTCACCCACACCCCCCACATCCACCCACCCACAACACCCCACCCATGGTAAATATCCATGTTGGTTGGTACAGGATCTAAATACGTCTTTTGCGGAAAGCCCCCGACGGGTATAGCCCGCCTTGCTGACCTGGTCGTAGCAAATAACAAGCACTTCTACTTCTGGGATCCGTTGGGGATCTAGAATTTTGAAACTGTATAAAACATCCTACGACCTGCGGGGAGGGGCGTTGAAAAGGGGTTAGGGGGCGGGGTTCTATCTTCTATGTTGGAGCCCCACAAAGGGCTGAGGGGGCTACATCTATGATGGAGCCCCACAAAGGCGTGAGTGGTACGTGAGCTATCGTGAGACAACGGTTTGCCCTGATTTGAAACAACGACTGTGTCTGACCCTCGTTAAATAAATGTTTTAGTTAGCAAAATCTTCGCTTTTATTGATTTAATACAGATATATATATAAATATAGAAATGTAGCTTTTCACTTTAAATGGTTTAACATCCTACATTATCAATGAGAAACTTTAATTGATGCATTTTATGGGTAGGCTCATGGAATGTTGTTACTTTGAGTCACATGGGGTATATAGGGCCGGGGACAATGATACGAGATAATGACACTGCTCAAGACACGGGTGGGGTTTGGACCCGCAACCCGTTGGTCTGCATTCGCTCGACCACAGCCACTTCCCGTATCATATATTACATCGCAAGTCAAATTATTCTGTGACGTCTGATACACAGAAGGTTTTACTTATACGCGGATGCCTGCCTATGCTGCCCCTTCAGGCCTAAATAATCAACATACATGAGGCAAATGCGTAATAAGAAACATCCTCGTAGCAGGTGATTTCTTCAGTAGAATAAAGATAAGTAGACGATATTAACCAGACAATAAAACAATAGTAGCTCAGATTAATACAATCATAAATAAATGTCTGCTAAGCCACTGCACAATACATTAATTATTTTTCATAAATCAGCAAGGTTCCTTAAACTCGAGGAAACCGAAATCCACGGACAGTCGCACGTCGGACCGTTTTCAAGGGTCTCGATTTTTTTTGGGTTAGTATGTAGATCCATATCGGATTCCAGTACTTGAACTTTGATACACCAAACACCTCTGCAAGAACCTCTGATTGTATTGGTCAGTTTATGCGAAGCATATTTGGTTGATACTGTCTCTACTGTAAATGTCTCTCTCCATGTCCGACCCGGAAGTAGGTCATCTACAAGCTACGGCGGCCAAGATCACGGATCTCAGATTCAGTTAATAAACCCGCCACCTTCCTCCTCCCCTCAACTCGTGCCAACAACCCCCCCCCCCTCCCACCGGCCACCCTCCTCCTCCCCTCAACCCGTGCCACCGCCCCCTGCACCCCCCCCCCCTTCCCGCCCCTCCACCCACCCCCTCAATCGACACGACAACGCCACGTCCAGGATACAATACGCCACAGTACGCCGAGCGGCGCATGGCGCACGTAGATCGGGGTTCTTCCTGGTTTAGAGTGTGCAAGGTGCATCTTGCTTTTGGTTTTTTGTCGCTATATCGCGTCAATGGGAGAAGGAAGGGAGAGTGGAGACCCCGGGAGTAACCTCCCTACTCTTTGCGAAGATGGACATGACATGCACATCTTCATCCTGCGACCACACAGACATGGCCACAGCGGGGCTCGAACTGTGCCGTTAAGCTCTCAGGTGGCTATCCATGCTTGGTTACAAAGGTTAATACGCCGCCTGGCGGACCAATGAAATAGAATGAAATGTAATATGTCCCAGATGCGGAGTCCAAGGCGCAAAACCAAGACCAGTTGATCTGCAGTCCAAGCATTCCACCACTGGGGCGGCCTCTCATCCAGCACACTACCCACTCCACCACCAGGGCGCCCTCTCATCCAGCACACTACCCACTCCACCACTGGGGCGGCCCCTCACCCACCACAAGCCACTTAACCACTAGGGCGGCCCCTCACCCAGCACACTACCCAGTCCACCGCTGGGGCGGCCCCTAACCCACCACACTACCCACTCCACCACTGGGGAGGCCCCTTACCCAGCACACTACCCACTCCACCACCAGGGCGCCCTCTCATCCAGCACACTACCCACTCCACCACTGGGGCGGCCCCTCACCCACCACAAGCCACCTCGCCACTAGGGCGGCCCCTCACCCAGCACACTACCCAGTCCACCGCTGGGGCGGCCCCTAACCCAGCACACTACCCACTCCACCACTGGGGAGGCCCCTTACCCAGCACACTACCCACTCCACCACCAGGGCGCCCTCTCATCCAGCACACTGCCCACTCCACCACTGGGGCGCCCCCTTGCTCACCACACTACCCACTCCACCACTGGGGCGGCTTCTCATCCACCACACTACCCACTCCACCACTGGGGCTGCCCCTTACCCAGCACACTACCCACTCCACCACCAGGGCGCCCTCTCATCCAGCACACTACCCACTCCACCACTGGGGCGCCCCCTTGCTCACCACACTACCCACTCCACCGCTGATGCGGCCCCTCACCCACCACACTACCCACTCCACCGCTGATGCGGCCCCTCACCCACCACACTACCCACTCCACCGCTGATGCGGCCCCTCACCCACCACACTACCCACTCCACCGCTGATGCGGCCCCTCACCCACCGCACTACCCACTCCACCACTAGGGCGGCCCCTCACCCACCACACTACCCACTCCACCGCTGATGCGGCCCCTCACCCAGCACACTACCCACTCCACCGCTGATGCGGCCCCTAACCCAGCACACTACCCACTCCACCGCTGATGCGGCCCCTAACCCAGCACACTACCCACTCCACCGCTGATGCGGCCCCTCACCCACCACACTACCCACTCCACCACTAGGGCGGCCCCTAACCCAGCACACTACCCACTCCACCGCTGATGCGGCCCCTAACCCAGCACACTACCCACTCCACCGCTGATGCGGCCCCTCACCCACCACACTACCCACTCCACCGCTGATGCGGCCCCTAACCCACCACACTACCCACTCCACCGCTGATGCGGCCCCTCATCCACCACACTACCCACTCCACCACTAGGGCGGCCCCTAACCCAGCACACTACCCACTCCACCGCTGATGCGGCCCCTAACCCAGCACACTACCCACTCCACCGCTGATGCGGCCCCTCACCCACCACACTACTCACTCCACCACTAGGGCGGCCCCTAACCCAGCACACTACCCACTCCACCGCTGATGCGGCCCCTCACCCACCACACTACCCACTCCACCGCTGATGCGGCCCCTCACCCACCACACTACTCACTCCACCACTAGGGCGGCCCCTAACCCAGCACACTACCCACTCCACCACTAGGGCGGCCCCTAACCCAGCACACTACCCACTCCACCGCTGATGCGGCCCCTCACCCAGCACACTACCCACTCCACCACTAGGGCGGCCCCTAACCCAGAACACTACCCACTCCACCGCTGATGCGGCCCCTAACCCAGGACACTACCCACTCCACCGCTGATGCGGCCCCTCACCCACCACACTACCCACTCCACCACTAGGGCGGCCCCTAACCCAGCACACTACCCACTCCACCGCTGATGGGGCCCCTCACCCACCACACTACCCACTCCACCACTAGGGCGGCCCCTAACCCAGCACACTACCCACTCCACCGCTGATGCGGCCCCTCATCCACCACACTACCCACTCCACCGCTGATGCGGCCCCTCATCCACCACCCTTCCCACTCCACCACTAGGGCGGCCCCTAGCCCAGCACACTACCCACTCCACCGCTGATGCGGCCCCTCACCCACCACACTACCCACTCTCCAACTTGGGCGGCCCCTCACCCACCAAACTACCCACTTCCCCACTGGGGCGGCCCCTCACCCACCACACTACCGACTCCACCACTGGGGGGGGCCTCTCACCCAGCACACTACCGACTCCACCACTGGGGGGGGGGGGGCTCTCACCCAGCACACTACCCGAGCCACTTATGTACCCCCCGCCCCGCCCCCCCCCCCCCCACCTCCCACAACAACTTATCTGTCTTGACCTAGCGGCCCACCGTTCTTCTCAGTGTATGGGAATGGCGCTGGAGACAGGATAACGATCTTTGACAGCAACCTCTGGAGGAAGTAGGGTCACAATATCGTCCCATTGGTGCTCTTTCCACAAATAACATGAAGTATCTATCCACTATATTAAGGGCGCTGTTACTATTTACAGGGGACCCCTATGTTCTGCTAATGTTCGATTTCCCCCATGTTTAAGCCGTGCGAGGCCCTAATGAGACTGAACATGGGTGCTGTTGATATTAGGGGATTAAAAGGTCGTAATCGTTTAGGGTATCTTTCAATTTCTGGATAGAACAATGTCTTTGCATGTTCCCTTTCGAAAAATATGAGGTTTGAAGAAAGATGGAAAGTCAATGAGTCAAATCGTGTCATAAAAACACATAAAAACAATCCAAACTAAGTCAATTTGTTTATGGAAAGGGTCAGTAACTGTCTGAATCACAGTTTGACTTGTCATGTTATGTCAGAAGCTGGCATGGGATGGGTTCATCCCGACCTGTCCTGTCTCGTCAGTAACTGTCTGTAGGACAGTTTGACTTGTCCTGTCCTGTCGAAAGCTGGCGTAGGAGGGCTTCATTCCGACCTGTCCTGTCTCGTCCGTAACTGTCTGTAGGACAATTCGACTTGTCATGTTATGTCAGAAGCTGGCATGGGATGGGTTTATCCCGACCTGTCCTGTCTTGTCAGTAACTGTCTGAATCACAGTTTGACTTGTCCTGTTATGTAAGACGCTTGCAAGGGATGGGTTCATCCCGACCTGTCCTGTGTCATCAGGAACTGTCTTTGGGACAGTTTGACATGTCATGTTATGTCAGAAGCTGGCATGGGATGGGTTCATCCCGACCTGTCCTGTCTCGTCAGTAACTGTCTCTAGGACAGCTTGACTTGTCTTGTCCTGTCGAAAGCTGGCGTGGGAGGGGTTCATCCCGACCTGTCTTGTCTTGTCTGTACCTGGCCCAATGACAGTTTGACTTCCTATTCTTCAGGCCGGTGGCTTCGCCGCTTTCTCCCATCCTTCAACATGGGTCACTTCCCCTAAAAAGTCAATTGCACGGTTTCCTCATGTTTAAGCCGTGCGAGGCCCCAATGTGACTGCAAATGGGTGGTGTTGATAGCCGGGAATGAAAGGCCCGTAATTTTAAGGGTAATAAAGTTATGTTTTTACTTTCTGGTTAGAACGATGTCTTTGCATGTTCATTCGCGGAAATTATGAGGTTTAAAAAAGATGGAATGTCAATGAGTCAAATTTTGTCACTATAAAATAGTTCGCAGAAGGTCAATTTGTTTAGGGAAAATGAGTTTTGATAGCTAATGTACGCCAGTTAGACATGTACTTTCACAGTAAGTTTAATAATACTTTCTGACCGGCCCATGTGAGTATTTGGGCTTTTTGCATATAAATAATGAGGTCACAGTCAAATGTAGAAATTGTGTACCAATCAGGTGCATAAAAAACGATATTTTGCAATGTTTTCTTACCCTTGCCTTCGACCTTGGCAGTTACCTTTCCAGTATGTCATGTAATAAATCAAGGTTATTAACATACTTAAAGATGAAGGTCATACCCAGGTGAGAAATATTTTCAAAAATTGTGGAATGTGCTTTGGGCTGTTTTGACCCCCCCCCCCCCCCCCCTCCTGAGCCTATTACATGTGTCAGTTCGCCACTGAGGTGTAACTTCCGTATTCAAGTTGGACGCCGTTTAGCAGTTTACTCCCCAGGCTGTATCATAAGACGGATCCCGGATCCCAGTAGTGTGCCCCTTGTGATATGGGGGTTCTACAAAAGATACGGTAACCTCAGCCTAGTAGCAGGGGTGGTGTATGCGTGCGTGTGTAGGGGAGCGGGGGGGGGGGTGGAGGTTGAGTGGCGGCGGGGCTGTGGAGCTCTACTAGGGTAATTACCCCCTCCTCTACAGCTGAAGAGAAGCCTGCTCTGCACGTGTATACCTACCGGGTGACCTACATTCGCTGCTCTCCAACTGCAAAGCAACCCGGGGGACCTTGACCTCCCAGCCCGCGCGCACGTGCTCTATGGGCTGGGCTGACCGCGCGTAACCTGATACCAGTAGACAAGCAGTCTACTTCTACCCTCTCTATTGCTAGTACCTACAACTTTCGACTTATCCGTTACAAAGTTAAAATTAAACTAAATTTGACATTCAACCCTCTGTTTACCATCTGGTTACCACATAACAAATATCACCCGAACTCCCTCTCACGTCGAAACTGACAAGTTACGCTTTGACGATAATCACAAGGATGAGGCGCGGTGTTAATCTCGCCGTGGTAGGCTCCATAGGCAAAGTGTCTTCTATGGGTACCCTCTACTATAAAAGAGAGCAACTTTCCATGAGTACGTGCTGGTAGTTGGAACTATTTCATGCACTATTTGTGTACATGTGGTATTCTGATTGTTTTGAATAATTTATTATCGATATAAAATGTTAAGTTACAGGCGCTGCTAAAATGGATTAGTTTTCATATCAATGGATTAACTCCATCACTGTATGGGCATACACAGTTGGTGCGAGCTATATATTGTCAGCCTAACCAAACGTACCGTAATATCATGATCGCTGATACAGCAGTATCCAGACACCTTCAAAAGTTGCCGGAGCTCATCAATGAACACACTAAACAATATTGGCAATAACACTGCCGCCTATCTGGCTACGTTAAACAGTTTAACAAAGTGCGGTGTTAGAATTCCGCAAGACAACTGCATTTTTAATATTTGTATTTGTATAAGTTTTAATGCAAATACTTAACGTAAAAGCACCACCCCGGGACCCACGTTACGTATCTGGATAGACACTTGCCTTCCCAACGCGCGGACCTGGCCCGGGGTCCAAAAATCTAACCGAACAGCTCGCGGTGGCCCGGGACCACGGGCCGTATTAATACGCCCCGAGGTCCAGGGCATCCAGTGGATCTGTCTCCCTGACTCGCCTGTGGCCCGGGCCGTATTAATACGCCCCGGGGTCCAGACCTACAAGTGGATCAGTCCTCCCGCCTCGCCGTGGACCCGGGGCGTATTAATACGGCCCGGGCCACAGCTCGGGCATTTAAACAGCTGAGTCATCCGCAGGCGGGCCTGGCCCTGGTCCCAGAAAACCAGACTACCTCCAGCATACTTGATTCCCACTTAGTAATAATTCCCATTTTAAAAAATAGAGTGTTTTAGGTAAATAACACGACAGTTCGTGTCAGTGCCAAACACACAATACACCAGCCTGACCAGGTATATAACGAGGGCAAAAAACGAAGACGTTGCTTAGAAATTAGAAAACTCAACTCCGAAACCCCACATCCAGGTAACCTACCCACCAGCCACCCGATGAGACGCGCAGTTGCCGTCGTTCAAACTCAGGGGCCTGCAAGGGTAAATGGCGACACACAACACATCCCGCTCTGCCTCTCCACACCGCTAAGGCTCCATTATATCTCTGTGGCCTACTTCCTCAATCCATTTTCACACGCGCTCGCCAGAGCGGCGCTGCGCAAATTGATAGGAAAAATGCGCCACGTATTTCTACAAATTAGTCCCGGGGACCCAGCCTAAGCCTAATAAATCACGGGGACGAAAAGAAAGTGTTCAGTCAAAATTATAACTTTTTTGAAAGGGCACAAGATATTTTTTGCTGTAATAAATACCCGGAGATCGTTATTTTTAAGGGTTATATTCCTGAAAATTATAATGTTGCAAGAAATTTGCCCCCCGGCCGACAACAGCGGTAAAAGCGGAGCTTGCTTAGCGTCACCGTGCAGGGAGCTTGACGACAAATGCAGGCATATTGAATAGAATCGACATTCGACATTAGCCCCAAATTTCGACACTGAGGATCTGAAATAGCGACATCAGTGCCACTTACAGGTTCAATATGAAACGCGTTCAAACGTCGACTTTTGACCCTAATGGCGCCTCATATCCTTGCCACTTTTTTCCCAGAAAGCATTGTCCAATGATGACTCACCGCACCGCGGCCACCAGAGTGAGGGCTATAACGAGAGCAGACACTGCCTCAGTTTGTCACTGCTCACACCGCACGCACACTGGTCGTCAGATCGCGAGGACAGCGCAGACGCCTTCGCCTCTCCTTGCTTTGCGGAGAAGTGGCAACGCGCAGAAAACAGTCGTGACGCTGTGCCCCATTCTGTCCCTCGTGCAAGAGGATTAGGGATCCCATCAAACGCAGATCTGATATCTAGCATATATTCACCATGTGTATTGTATCTCGCTGCTGTCTGTGCCTGCCCCTCAAGGCCGGGGTGTACTTGGCCATGGGATACAGCCAGGTGAGTGAACATCTCTCCGCGCGCACTTTTGAAAACACCGCCCGACCTCGAGATTAAGTTGCATCTTTTAACTGTTTAACCCAGCAGTACTTGGGTTGTCAGACGAATCCCTGTACCGAGACTTTGCCTTCCGACAACTAGCCTGAAAACAAGACGTTACAGTAACGTCATTTTCAGGCTACCTGACAACATGGGCGTGAGGTTCTGTGAAGCGATTTTTTGTTCGACTGTTCTTGTGTATAAACAGATAAACGAGCGATATATCACTCCAATTATTTGACCAAAGCCCACTTCGCTCGCACTTTTTAATTTCAATTTCCGCCATGCAGTGGCGCAGCCATTTTTGAAACCCTCGTTCCGGGTTATGTCGCTAAATCGCTGTAACTCTGGCGCTAAGCCAGGTTTTGGCGTGGTGGAGGTCTGAAATTAAGCACGTGATGTCTGTTTATGTTTTGTTTCGCAAATTGGGATATTTAATGTATGTTGAACATAACATATCTGATGTTGAATATGGCACACATTCATGACCTTCGTATGGCGTTTGGACTTCATGACGTAGTTTGACGTTGTGATATAATGACATGTGGATTAATGTCTTAAAAAACAAGGCATATCACCCTGAGGCGGCTGAGAGCTTATGGCCAGAATGGACGTCTGATGACGCATGACTGATGCATGGGGGTCGTGTCGCTGCACATTATAAATCAAACCGGGACCTTCTGGGCCGATTATTAAGGGAATTACAGCGTTTCGTAGCTTTCCAGGCTGATGCAATCGCTGTCACCTCGACCTCAGTTGGGGCCCGCGGGGGGGGGGGGGGAGTGTCGGCTCCCGGTTCACGGTAAGAGCACCATGCCGCAAGCAGCAGAACGGCAGCGGACCGGCCAGCAATACACAGGGTAGGGGTGTAAGGTAGGGGGTGGGTGTGGATAAGGGCAGGAGTGTGCGCCAGAGAAGCGCATCAAAGCTAGAATGCGTGTGTTTATTGGCGGGCACGGGGTGGGGGCGGCGAGAGGGGGGTCGCGTTAGGCGAACGGAAACGTCATATAGTTTACCATTGCAATGTTATTTTAGTTGATTTACGCAAAAGTGTTAACACGTCGAATTTTAACGATATTTTTCCCTGACGGGCAATACAATTCCTCAGTGTCCTATACCATTTTCAAGTTTGTACGGTCAATATTGAGGGCACCGTGAACTTCGTCAATTTTAAATTGAAATGACCCGTTACGTCATAACCGCCAGACCGGTCGCTCTGATTTTTGACATACGGTACCTCAGCGGTACCCTTTATGTCACTGCAAATTTTCGTAACGATCGGAACACCGTGCCTGTACCTGAATTTTGTGACGTCAATGTTGTCATTTTGACATGACGTAGCTCGCAAACTATTGGTCCCACGTCAAATTTGATGTTAATAAAGAGAAAGACATTCAGGAGCTGAGTATGATGGCACTAACTCCGCGTGTCTAGCTATATTATTAAGCGATTTATGCCTAAAAATGTGTTTTGGACGTATGACGTCACTGTGACGTCGACGTCCGACCGGTTTTACCCGGCAACGAACTTGACCTAAGATTAGACTTCTGGCATCGGTTGGCGAAGTTTGACAACGATACCTGCAAGTGTTCGACAGTTATCGCGCGCACAGACAGACAGACAGACACACACACACACATATACACAGAATTGACCGACATGATGGCGATTTTCGCCATAATAAATTAGGTTTTAAACGGATATCATGTAGTGCATTTGTGCGCAAGCCTAGGAAACGCACCCCCTGGCAGCCACAACTGCGCCATCTTGCTTCTTTCCTCGTCAGCCGTCCCGAGCTCTCCGCATGGTGGCGCTACGCAAGCTCCGCTTTTACCGCTGCTGTCGGTCGGGGGCAAATTTAAAGATTCTTCAAAACGGTCGAATCAGCTGTAATTTCTTGCAACATTATAATTTTCAAGAATCAAAAATAACGAGCTGTGTATTTAATACAGCAAATTAGATATTGTACCCTTTCGACACAATTATAATTGAGACTGAACTGTTTCTTTTCGTCATCTACCGTGTGTTATTAGGTTTAGCCTGAGTCCCCGGCACTGATTCGTAGAAATGCGCCGCGCTTTTTCCTATCAATTTGCGCAGCGCCGCCCTGGCGAACGAGTCTAAAAATGCATTGAGGAAGTAGACGACAACTGGGTATAATAAAACCCTAGCAGAGTGAGTCGAGGGCAGGGGTGAGTGCGGGTATACCCCCCGGGGGGTTAATTCATTCATTTATGTCGCAAGGGCGGATCCAGGTGATCCGACCTACCCCCCCCCCCCTTTTTTTTTAGGAAGGATGCCGTTTTTCAATGCAAAATGTAGGTCATCTGGGGCGTGGACTCCCCCCCCCCCCCCCACACACACACACCTTTTTTTAAGAAGACCGCTATCTGAGGCGCCGTGGACCCCCCCCCCCCCCATCCCTCGCGGTCGTCAAAACATTGGTGGATCCTCCGGTCGCAAGGTCCAAGAGACCCCCCCCCCATTTATAATTCCTGGATTCGCCCCTGTGGCGTGTAACTGTCACCAGTTGATATGCTGTTCCCGATAGTGCCATCTCGCATACGATAGCATTAACAATACTTTGGTCGTATTTTTACAACTAACGGGGTAGATGGCAATGGGTTAGTCCTTTAACATAGTGGCCCGGTGGGCCATGTTACAGGGCTACCGATGGCTATGCCTTTTAACAAGGGCGAATCTAGGGAGGGAGTGGGGGGGGGGGTGGGGCGTGAATATTTAGAGGCTGCATTATGGTATTGACAGGACCAAAAACTGGCAGAACTGTGTATTTTCAATTTCTGTCAAACTTGCGTAAGTTTGTCAATGTGTTACCTAGAACTATGAAATAAACACCATTCTATTTCATTTGACATCCGACACTGATGATTTAGCAACAAATATTAGATATCCGGGAATAACACCCTACTGCATGTTTGCGAAAAGAGTGATGGGATTTGTTATTCTGCACAAACATGGACATTCGCAAATGTGGGACACGTTAGGCTTAGCAAACAATGCAGAACACGCGCTACGTAAGGCGATGGAGAGTTACTTTGACAGGTGAAAATAGTGTGGTTTGGTTTGGGGTTGGGATAAAATAAGTTGTGCTAGGGTTGGGCTACAAATAGCGCTGTTGGGGTCGACAGGACTGCGTGTGACGCTACACGTGATTATAAAGTGTGCGTTTTGCCGAGCTTCCTGGCGAAAGGTGGGGTCCCTGAGAGGGGAAGCCATGTCGCATGTCGATTTTATTCGACAATTCTTTTTTTGAAAAAACGAAACTAAACATAGCCACAAAGCGACACGGAAGGTCGACATTACATTCAACACTAAACAATGTTAAAACTCGACACAGGACCCCCCCCCCCCCCCCCCTTCCAGACCTCTTCTGAACGAGAGGTTGGGAGCATATTAAACCAGGCTCTGCACGGGCGCGAGAGGTGACCTTGTTTTACTTGGTCTCGTACGAAGCAGGAAGAATGGCGCTGTGCCAGTCACATATCGTGACTGGCCGACCGTGACGGGGAATGTACCGCCAACTGTGAAATGAACGGCATTCTCGCAAATGTTAATTTAAGGCACTCGACTCCCAAAGTGAAAAAAAAACAGTATACGGTACTAATAGAATGCTTGGCACAACCTTCCACGCGGCGTATGCTTCTCTACTGGGATACGTCAGAACACATACAACAGAGATATTTTATGTATTTGTAATAGCTTGATATCTACTCTCTGCCTTCGACTCACTCCGCTAAGGCTCCATTATTAAGACGAAAATCTACGATTTTCGTCTTATGTCGGTGTGTTCGGTTTGTCTGTCTGTCTGTCTGTCTGTCTGTCTGTCTGTCTGTCGGAGCATTATCTGTCGAATGACTAAAGATATCGTTCTCTTCTTTTACCAAAACATTCCGGCAGCCAATCGACAGGTCAAGTTCGTAGATGGGCAATATAACTCAAAGGTCAACGTCACGATGACGTCATACGTCCAAAACACATTTTCCGCTCTAGCTCTCTTAATATTGCAGCTAGAGAGCCGCAATTAGTGTCAAAATACTCAGCTCCTCAAAGTCTTTCTCGACACTGACATCAGATTTGATGTAGGATGAAAAGTTTTCGCGCCACGGGCTCTTGAAAATTGACAACTTTGGATTTTTTTTTTTTTTTTACAAAGTTTGAGATATCGACTTCTCCTTCTGCATAGATAATGCCACGGCCTACCGTCAGACCAAGTTTGTAGATGGGCAATCTAGGTCAAAGGTCAAGGTCACAGGAATTTTTCACATTTCGCTTAACCATTGAAAGATAGGACCAAAAATCGGAAAAATCACTACTACTGTCTTAGTTTTCATCTAATGACGCTCACCATTATTTCTGTTATTGGGCCCATAGGTACGTTATATATCGCCTCAAAATTGTAAAAATCGCCCGAATAGTTTTCCCGCTAAAAATTCCCAAAGTTTAACATGGGATCCTACGGCAGCATTTTGGCGGGAAAGTGGTCTCAATTTCTCCGTGAAGGGCACAAGTGAGACAAACGTCACCTGGCGTGATACATGACATTAGTAATTGGGCACGAATAACTATATTGGTCAAGGTCACGCTTCCAAGGTCAAGGTCGCAGCAAGGTCAAGGACACGAAACATGTGTTCCCGCGTAACTTCGTTAATATCGCGTCTAGAGATTCGTTGTTTGTTGGAGAGTATTCTGCGGAGAGAGGCGGACACGCATGACTGGCTCAAATGTTTCCGGATACTGAACGATTTTCGAGTAATCGGCCAATCTATATTCAGCGTACGTGTCAAGTGGCGTTTTGAACTTTGCAAGGCCATAACTCGGTTAATATTTGAGATAGGGAGCCCAGATTTGGCATGAATGGAGAGAGAAATGTGAGCTAGACTTATGATAACCACCTCAGAAATGCTCTAGGACGCTTAGTTTGGCCGCTAGAGCGCTCACAAGAGGTGCACCCCCCTCCATGCCGACGCTCCCATTATGAGTCAACGGCGATATGGACCGGCACTCTTTTGGGGTTGCGATGGCCGCCGTTCGCTTAATAGCGACGCTAGAGAGTCGGGATTAGTTGCAAACGACGGGCAAACGTCGACTTGGATATGGAAACCGCCTTCACATTTTGCCTATCACGCATAGTTTTCCCGCTAAAAATTCCCAAAGTTTAACATGGGACCATACGGGAGCATTTTGGCGGGAAAATGACCTCCCCAATTTCTCCATGAAGGGGACATCTCAGACAAACGACACCTTGCGTGAAACATGACAGTAGTATTTGGGCGGAAAGTACTATATTGATCAAGGTTACGCTTCCAAGGTCAAGGTCACGGCAATGTCAAGGTCACGGCAAGGTCAAGTTCAAGGTCACGAAACATGTTTTCGCGCGTAACTCCGTTAATATTGGGTCTACAGATCCACGGTTTGTTTCAGAATATTCTTCAGAGACAGGCGCAAAAGTAATGTGCCCTCAGATTTCACCTCACATTTATAGTTTTGGAATTATTGGATCATCAAATTGTAACCTAATAAAAATTACCTATATGTGGTGCAATATGTACCAATATAACTAATATCATGTGTGCTAAATTCCAACGAAATCGAACCAGCAGTTTGGACGCAAAGAAATAATCCAACATTAACATGGCCAATCCCATTATAAAGATATGACGCGTGAGTACGCAATGACGTTTCGGCCTATCCCCCAATGTTGTCGCTAGCCCTTTGCAATTTTATTGTCAAAAAGGGACGCCAGCAGGCCGAATGTTTCATCAACCGAAATGTGTTTCCAGCATAAAAACGAAAAAATATTAATAATGGGTACCCAGTTGGGTTTGAACACCCAACCTTCACGCCCACTGTCGAACGCCTTATCCACTACGCCAAAGTGCCGCGTTGTACCTATATGCTACTGTTTCAGAAGTCCCCAAACCCGCTCGATCAGTCATATTTCATACGAAATCCTGCCCTCGGTCTTCCATAGGCTCGACCGTAGCACAACATCCGCCCGTCTCGATCTTTATATCTCGCACCACAACGAAACAGGTCCACATTGGGTAATATTGGGTATATATCCGCGGTTTGTTTCAGAGTATTCTTTAGAGACTTTTTGGAGATTCATATATTCTCGCTATCTTCCAGCTATGTTATAAGCGGGATTATGAATGCGGCCCCTTTATCTGTGACCTTTCATAGTTATCGGCTCATGGTCAGTTGCACCTATCCCCCGATTTTCGTCTTTCCTCTCAAGCTATGCT